>OY796677.1:1200000-1605806 GCA_963680715.1 Tetragnatha montana
CAGCTGTATCTCGCGTGTTGGCGTCGCTTGGCTCGAAGACTCGCTTCCTTCGGTCGTCTCCATGTTGGTTCCGTCGGTCCTCGACTGCAGGCCTGAAGAATCCGCTCCGTTCGGTGGAAGAACTGGGGTCAAAGCGGTCGAATCAACCTTTAGTTGAAGTGCAGGGCCTGACGATCGCCGGTCAGGAGGCAACTGGACCGGCACGTGGCGGCCTGGCGTGGGGTTCCCGACCCCGCCCGTGGTTGAAATTCCTTTCTCCGAGAGAGGATGATTCAGCGTCACTTTCTCCGCAACGCAGGCGATGGCTGACGATTACTGGAACGCAGGAGTGGCTGGAACACAAACTCCGGACTGCAGGTCACTGGAACGCAGGAATGGCTGAACGCAGAGATCCACTGAGAAGACTCGACCATCAGATCCTTCGATCAGTAAAATGATCATTCGATATTATTAAAGCGCATATTATGAACTTGTTGATATATTAAACATGCAAAAAGTGGTGACTTGTACAATATGTGTTTATACGCAATTTGCAGTTCTATACACCTTCGCATTCGATTATTTTACTCCGATTGCAGGAGAAAGAAACATCCAGGACACAAACAGAAGAAGGTGTCTGGTTCCGAAATATGCAGATTCTTTCCTTTTATCTGAATCGCTTCTCGGGAAATCTTCCAGGATTGCTCCCTAAATGGCGCTGACACAAGGTGTACCCTGAGCAGTCATCTCTGCCCTAGATGGTCAAGGGTTTAACTTTTGCCCTCCTCCCCCTTGTCACAAATTGAATACCTCCGAGCGCGATATCATTTATGGACGGCCCCTAATAGATTCAATGTAGCGTTTTAGTTCATTTTTAGATTAGTACTATTTGCATTTTTAAGAACTTAATACAAAAAGGTAGTAAATAATATTGTTACAAACGCAAAAGGGGGGTCCTCCCCTAGAAATTTTTTCCGAAAAAGCAGGGTTTTAACTCGTTTTGGTCCGAGCCCACGGGGGGCACATTTATGGACGGCCCCTAATAGGTATGTAGCGTTTTAATAAATTTGTAGATAGTATTTGCATTTTTAAGAACTTATATAAAAAGGTAGTAAATAATATTGTAACAAACGCAAAAGGGGGGGGTCCTCCCCCAGAAAATTTGTCGTAAAAGCAGGTTTTAAATCGTTTTGGTCCGTCCACGGGGGGGGGGCAATTTACCAGTTGCCCCCCCCCCCTTAATCCGCGCTTGGGTTATAGCAGAAGTTTGTCAACCCCTGTCCTTATATCACCCTCCTATGTTATACAGGAAAGGATTACCAGACTCAAATCCTTAGTTTATGACGAACGATTTCTATATTTCTATTTATATATTTCTTTAAAGCATATAAAAAGAGGTGATGTTTACAATATGTGTGTTTACTCCCGATTAGAAGATCCATACACCTCCACATTCGATTAAATAAGTCCAAATTGTGTGGGCAGTGAATGGGAACATCCGGACACCATAAAACAGGTGGTCCTATCCCCAAATATTCCGATTACTTGTTCCTTATTTCCACGATTTCACAACTGCATCCCCGAACGCAAGGAAGAGATGATAAAATGCATGCATTTGGTGGGTCGATTCCCTCAGAAAGACCCATTTGATTCGAAAGTGAATTTTTTTCCTACTTCCAAGCTCTCTCGTGAACTCAACACATGCATGTCACATACTTCAAAAACTCAACGTGGTATTTCTTACACTCACTTCAGTCCAAAACCGATAAAAAAAGATCAAGCGAGAAATTTCATTTCAACTTGTAACTTCTCAATCAATCAAAGGGAAGCACGAAACAAAGACAATGACAAAAATGACACTTTTAGGAAGTCAGAAATATCCTATCCCCAAATATTTCGATTTATTTGTTCCTTATTTCCCCCGATTCCAGAACTGCATCACCGTACACAAAATCACTCGCGAACGACTCCCAAGATGGCGCTGAAATGACTCTGCCGTCGAACTGGAGACGCTTGTGTTGATTCTCGGCCTGACAAGATTCAAATGTTAATTTTTGCCCAATTCCAAGTTCTTTCGTGAACTCAACATGTATATCAGGGGCGGATCCCAGGGGGGGGGGCAAAGTCATATACAAATGTGTATTTATTCAAAAACAGACCAATAAATGCAACAGGCATGCGTTGTAGGTAGATAGACTGAAATAAAAAATGTTACGATCAACAAAATCTTAATACTCGAGTCTTACCAAGGGACCAATTGTAACTTTAACCCAAAATTTTGCAGTAGGTTAGCTTTTCACAGCAAAAGATTCGTACCGGAATAGAAACCATTGTATCTCTTTCTGCCCAGATATGCGAGTTTTTTTTCACCCCTTAAACCCCACTTGCGACCCCCTAACCTACACCAATTCGTGTTCGTCTTGATGTACCCTACCTCCCCTATTAGAAGTTATGAAACACCCTGTTCTTCAAAAACACACATCGCGGTACTTCTACACGCAAGTCAATTTAAATTCAGTCCAGAACCGGAAAAAAAAATCAAGCGAGTCATTTCATTGCAACTTGTTATAATAATCAATCGGAACAGTTTTAGAAAGAGTCCTCCAGTCGCCATCATGCGTAACCACAGCAACATGATTAAGTGTTGTCAGCATAGAGATCTAATAGTACTATTAGATCTCCAACAATATATCTACTATTATTTTAGGATGCAATATTGATATTTAGATCTCTAAGGTTGTTAATCATAATTTGAGCTGTGGGTAAACATGGCGGCTGGAGGACTCTTTCTCAAGCTATACCACTCAAAGGGAAGCACTGAAAACAGTCAATGACCTTAGAAATTCAAAAATGGAGATAAACTTTTTGAATGGAAATTCTGACTAGTGATCTGATTCTGGCGTTGAATTTTTCAACCACTCTATTAGAAATCTAACACACGCATAAGTTCAACAAACACCTGAGGAGCTTATACAACATATAAAAACTGACACAAATGTACATAACTAAAACATAATTAAGTACTACAAATGTAATTAAAAGAGCAATATTTATACAAATCAGACAATTGATATACTTGTCATTCATGTTTTGAGGATAGGTTATGGGATAAAAACAAACTAGGCTCAAGAAAATAAAAGATCCTGAATCCCCCTCTCTTAGTTAAAAAGAAGTTTCATCATCTATAACCGAAATCTCACACTGAAAGGGGTAATACCAAAAGAGGTTCCGCTCAGTTTACATTATAAATTTCACACTTTGATAGGAAATGTGATATAATTTCACTTACTCGATGAATGGAATACGGTCGAGGAAACCCCTCACTATACGACGGCACATCTCGAGTCGCGGACCTTTTCGTAGTGGTTGATTTCGGCTAAAGGGCGACAACAACATCGGAGCTGCTTAAATAACCTTCCGATGTGGAGTTGAGTTGAACTACACCGAGCGACCACCTGAGATATTCCTAATCACGTTCCTAATTATGGCTACCCCAGTTAGAGCACTAAGCTTAAAGTATAGTGACTAGAATAAGGTAGTGTGTTTACCGGATTTAAAAAGTGTACCCAAAAAAGGCGAAAAATCCAGGTGGCGAACGATCGCTAGTTTCCACTCTCTATGAATACTATTATCTCTTTTTAACGAGATCCGCGCTTACGGGGCACGGCACCGCACAGATCAGAGATAATAGCATTCATAGAGAGTGGAAACTAGCGATCGTTCGCCACCTGGATTTTTCGCCTTTTTTGGGCACACTTTTTTATAATGGTATCTATGGGCGGTAAACACACTACCTTATCTAGTCACTATACTTAAAGAGACAACCCTAGTAGAACAGCTCGTGCCAAATATGTCGAGTTTACGTAAGTGCTACTAGAAGCATAGGCGTAATACTACGTTCACACATGAAAAGTTAAACTAGTTTAAGTGCTAATCTAACTTAAGTCGAGCATGTGTGAACGAACTGTCTTAGATTTAAACTAGTTTAGTGAAATTAAACTCTCTTAACTTTAAACCAGTTCCCCTAACTGACTTAAGTAGGTTATACCGTGACGACACCTAGAGGTCACGCATGTCACAAACAACATCTGACCACCGTAAAACTATTTTCCAGGCCGAGGAAAGTTTTGAGGATACGAACAAAATAATTGATAAAAAGGAAGAAGAATTGGTCCATATAAAGAAAAATTAAATATCTTTGAACGAACTGTCTTAGTTTTAAACTAGCTCACAGAAAATAAGCTGTCATAACTAGCTAATTAAGATGGTGGCGCCATCTACTAAGAGAAAAAAAAAACAAAAAATACTACAATTTTTTTTTTTGATATTACAACAGCACAGCACCGAAAATAAATTAAATTTATTTTTGAAAGGGATAAAGAAATTGGATAGCCCAGAAGAAAAATAGGTATTCTGCAAGTATAAGTGTAAAGTAAAAAAGTTTGAGTAGAGTTAGGCTTAGAGACGAACTCTTGGATGGCGGCCATTTTTTTTACTCATAGCACCCCCTGGGTTTAGGTTAATTGTAGTGTGAACGAGTAAAAATAAGCTAGTTTAAGTTAAGATAGCTAAAGTTCTCTCTTAAATTAAACTAGTTTAACTTTTCATGTGTGAACGTAGTATAACGAAGGGGGGGGTTATTGGGGTTGTAACCCCCCCCCCCATTACATCGACAGTTTCTAAAACATGAAAAACTGAAAAATTTTCCTTCACAAGGAAGGCGGTTCACAAGGAACGTTTCTTTTAGGAACTAAACAAAAAGGGCCTCAAAATGAATTTTTACACTACATTGAGAGACGAATTTTTTAAAAATTTCTGGGGGAGAACCCCCAAACCTCCCTCTTAAAGTTTTACGTCTGCTAAAGTTTTACTGTGTTTTTCCCTTGAAAGTTAAGCCTCTTAGATGAAGTTTTCCCTTCGGAAGGTTTGCAAAAAAAATTGTGTATATTATACCTATATTATGAGACACTTTTCAAAAGGGAGTTATATGTTGGAGGGGTTGACTGGTCTGAGTAACACCCCCCATAGGTCATCTCTAGTTACGCCACTGACTAGAAGTAAACGAAATGTGGCTGTAATTTGGACGAATCTTGACCGTTTCAATAGCTCAGAGATTTAAGGTTTCCCGATTCCACTTCCTTTCCACCTCCCCTCAAAAGACCACTCACTAAAGATGTCGAGATTACGTAACTTCTACTAGAAGTAGACGAAATTTAGCTGCAAATGTCCAAACTTAGACGAATCTTAAACGTTTGTGCTGCTTGGGGCAGAGAGGGCGAATGGAAATGCCCTAGTTGAAATGACAATCATCTCACAAACCTTGCTCACATCTTACGATTAGAAAACATGAATTTCTGAAGGGAACCTTTTGGACAGTTTTAAGTACTTACTATACAGGGTGTCTTAAAACTAGAGGGGAAAAGTTCTAAGAAGCGTGGATCCAAGGGGGGGCACTCTGGACAGTGCCCCTCCCCCTTGGACCCCAAAAGAAGTTCGCAAAATGAGTTAAAACCCTACTTTTACAGGTCAAATTTCAAAATTTTGCTGGGGATGTGCCCCCATACCCCCCCCAGCGGTACCACAAGGGGATCATGAGTGATACTTTTTGGAAAATCTCCCAACATTTTGTGTCAAATGGCGATGGTGTGGAAGTGCCCCCTTGGAGCCTGGTGTGTGGTGTAAAACCATTTAGACGAGTTGTTCAGTGATAGCGGTATTTTAAGTGCATTTGGTGAAGCAAGTGCATATTTTTGACAGAACCCGAAATGTGGCGATATGGGGTAAGGAAGCCCCCGGAGAAAAAGAAAAAAAATATTATGGAATATGTATTAGTTTTTAACATTACTATTTGGTAATCACATTCAGTGCAATAGTTACTTTATAATAATATTTAAACCGGTCCTTTTTAATTTGTCGGACCAGTGATTTTTGTTGCGGACCAGTAAAATTGTCAAAACACTGGTCCGCAGGACTAGTGTCTTTTTTTTTTTCCCAATTTCTAACGCTGGTTATAAAACCCTACTTTCACATATCAAATTTCAAAATTTTTTCTGGAGAAGGATCCCCATACCCCCAGCAGTACCACAAGGGGATCTTGAGTAATACTTTTTAGAAAATAGTCTACATTTTGTCTCCAAAGGTAAAGGTGATGGTCTGGAAGGGTGCAACTAATAATTGTCTAATAACGGAGGGGTTATGAGAGCCCCTACTTGAATGGCTTTCCTGCAAGGCACCCCTCCTGTAGAAGCTGTTTCCCCCCGGGGGTCTTTAGTATGCGGGGAAACAAACAATTTGACAATAGAGTGTTTTCAGATGGTGACGTCACGACCAGTTATTTTCTTTTAAGTGCTAACTGCTGTAGGTCAACGCGTCCGTTGCTAGGTGTGGCGGTATCTGTTGCTAAGGCGGTTGCTAGGTCTGGGGTCACGTGATTGAAAATGCTCCAATAGAAGAATTCTACGACAAGTTATTTTCTTTTAACTGTTATCTGCTGTGGGTCAACACGTCTGTTGCTAAGGCCGTTGCTAGGTCCAAATCATGTAATTGTAAATGCTGTATAGAGATGTTGCTCGCTACACGATTTAGTTTTGTCTTGCCTAGAATGCATTTTAGGGCCAGAAAACACTATAACTAGGGTGACCTGCTGTTATTTTATTTGGATGTTTCAAACTGTTAATTTCCAAACTTTTGAGAATTACGTTCTCCTAGCTATCGCATCGGTCACGGACGAGCGGGGATTGGTCCCCGAAACAATAAAAAGAGTAGCGAAGCAGTTCCAGGGGTGGTGAGGGCAGAGCCCCCTAATAAATAAAAAAAAGATATGTATGTAAAATTATTTTTGAAATTAACTGGGCAGTTTGACTTGTAGGCATATTTCGGCCTTCATTTTGCCTATAAAGCCAATAGAGCGAACTCAAAACCGTCATCAACCTCTCGAGATCCATCGATCCCCTTTGTAGACCCTCATCGACATCGACCACTCGGGGGAATCCCTGGTCTAGAAGAAGCCACGCGACAATGACCCACTAACCCCCTGTCCCACTGATCCCCCATCGAAAAAAGAACAATCGGGAGAAGAGACCTCTCCTCTTCCTCCTCCGTGGTCGCCATGGCAACGCCCGCAGTCGGTCGATTCGGCGCAGACGAATCTCGCTCGCCCCGCACAACAGCTCTTCTCCTCCCGAACTACAGACGATTTCTCTCTCTCCGACGGCATGGCCACCCTCCTCCGCACAGGTCAGACGATCCCGAATCATCGGTTCGCGTCGGAACCGTTTCCCGGAACCTATTCGTCCCCGTGAGAGTTTTTTTTTAGAGAAAAAGAAACAGTTTTATGTGTACTACGGCAGCCGCTATGTAACGCACGTTTTCTCCATCAGAGCATCGAATTTTTCTGACCCCCCACCCCCAGTAATCGAACTTTTTTTTACCGCTTTCGATTGTGGATTGGTTACATATATTTTCCGGTCTGTGTGCTTGATGTCAAGGATTCGTTTTTAAACCTTCGTTTCCTCTATTACTAGTATTATTGTTCATGATAATGTGGATGCTCAAAATAGCGTGTTGAGAAGGACAAGCCCTCTATGTATGAGAATTGTTCAAGTTTTTAAGTGTCAGATGATTTGGTATTGGTATTGATATAGTAGGGACATTTTTGGACACATCTTTGCTGACCAAGATGTGAATTTTTTCTTGGATTCAGAAATTTTTCTTCTTCTGACCCCCCAGTAATCGAACTTTTTTTTACCTCTTTCATCTATTATTATTAGTATTGTTGTTGATGATGGATATTGATGCTCAAAATAGTGTCTTGAGAAGAGGAAAAAACCTCTCTATGTATGAGAATTGTTCAAGTTTTTAAATGTCAGATAATTTGGTATTGGTATTGATATAGTACTCTGGTAGCAGGGCTCATACCAAATACGTCAAGTTTACATAACTGCAACTAGAATTAAACGAAATTTGGCAATACAGGACAAAAATTGAACGAATATTGAACGTTTGTGCAGCTTGGGTAGGGACATTTGCTGACCAAGATCGGAATTTTTTTTTGCATTCAGAATTTTTCTTCTTCTGACCCCCCCCCCCAGTAATCTAACTTTTTTACACCGCTTTAGTCTATTATTATTAGTATTGTTGTTGATGATGCTCAAAACAGCGTGTTGAGAAGGGAGAAATAAAACCTCTCTATGTATGAGAATTGTTCAAGTTTTTAAATGTCAGATGATTTACGGTGCGATGCGGCGGAGTGTAAAGCGCTACGGAAGACAATGATTGTTGTCAACTCGTTTTGAGAAGAGCGGAAAAGTATCTTCCAAAATATCCGCATTTCGGTTCCTTGATTTTTCGCGTTACGTAATCTCTCTCAACTCTTCCAGGTGATTTATGATTAAGTCTTTTTCTACGACAAAGGTATCATCCATCTAAAGAAAAAACCACTTGTGATGCAAACATCATTGCCTTATAGAACTTTCTCTCTAACGTATACTTAGAACTTCTTTAGCAACAGATATCCATTGTTAAGCTTTGTTGAATATGTCTTTGTTGAAGCTATAATAGAAATGATATTTTGTGGACTCCGACTCTTTTATATCCATTTAAGATCTTCGGATTCGAGCTTTACCGACTGTCAACATCGCTGGGGCAATCTGTGACCCTAAATTGATTCTATTGGATTAGACCGAACCGACATTCCAAATACAGTGGAAGCTCTTATAGCGTAATTAATCCGTACCGAGTTTTTTGTCGCTATAAGAGCAAACTTCGAGTGATACACTCGAGTGTAGAATATCACTCGTTTAAAAGCAATAAACTCGTTAAGCTAAACTATCAATTTTGATGCTTTTCGGGAAGGTGGACTCGATTCCCTCAATGATGTACAGTCGACGTCAAAAAAATCGTTACAGTTGCTCCAGTGACGGAATTGCGGAATTTTGAAATAATCGCAGAATCGTTCTTCTGATAGGAAAGATTGGCGAGAACTATTCTAATATCTAATTTAAGGAAACATATTTGGCTGGTTATCCATGATTTGGCGCAGGAAAATATTGGCGAGAATCATTTTAATATCTAATTTAAGGAAATATATTTGGCTGGTTATCCATGATTTGGCGCAGTTTTTTTTTTTTTTTTTTCCAAATAATATTGCCTCAAAATCGTTGTATAGTGGTTAGAGTAACGTCTTCATAATCGGAAGTTCGCGGGTTCTATCCTCAATGCTGATCATTCTTAATGCCACTACGATTGATGTTTAAATTCATTTACGGATGATTCAATCTTTGTGGAGGACCATCTTACATTATTTTTTTCGTTCAAAGCACTATATTTTATAGCAGCTGTTAACGTTTTACCCTAAATCTTAAAATAATTATTTATAAAATTTAATTAGAACTCTGGCTCTTCCACTATGATCTTACAAAAAAAAATAATCAGCTCTGATAAGTAGGTAATTTTTTTTAGGATATTTTGAACCTCGCACTAGCAAAAATATTTTATTTAAAGAAATTTTTTAGTCAGAGAAAGAAAGAAATTTCTTAAGCATTTTGTTACCAAACTTCTTTAAGCAAATGCAAGTTATAAACATAATTCTTAGCAGTATTTCAGAAAATAATTCTATTTTAATTATTTTTATTAAGTTCTTTTAAATGACGTTATATTTTTGAGTGTGTGCAATGTGCATAGCTTTTTACTTTTCATCAGCAACTTGTGGATTAATAAGCGCAGCGTGATAAAATTTAAAGATCATAAATTAAATAATTACAAATTATATTATTGAAATAAAAATAGAAGCTTTTCATTTAAGTCAATAAAATAAAAAATAAGTTTAAAATTAAGATATTTTGGTTATAATGAAGATTTATGAAATTTACTTTTATTGTTACACTTGATAGTTATAATCAGTGGCAGATCTACGGGGGGGGGGCTTTCGGGCATTATTAATAATACCCGATTTATGACTTTGCCCGTAACAGCTATCGGCCGTATTCAGAAATTTTAAACACGATTATGAACCGATACGAGACCGAGAACGATCTATCGAAAGGATCAATTTCAAACGAGTACTCCAGCTCAATCGGCTCCTCAAAAACGATTAATTTAGAGGACTCTGATTGGTTGAAAATAAATTCGCGTCATCGTTGGGAGGTTTGTTTATTTCCATTCCCAACGATGACGCGAATTTATTTTTGAACAATCACAGAGTCGTCTAAATTACTCGTTTTTGAGGAGACGAGTGAGCTGGAGTACTCGTTTCAAATTGATCGTTTCGAGAGCATTTCGATAGATCGTTCTCGGTCTCGTATCACTTTTATCGTATCGGTTCATAAACGTGTAAAAAGTTTCTGAATACGGCCCATACCTTTTACCCACCCCACAGCAATTATTCAACACTCGAAGAGGGGTTCTGAGATCAACCGCATTCCTCATGTGTGTTAGCTGTAGGTAAGCTGGCGGGGAACAAGTACTGAACGATACCTGATTAAAACACCTAAATAAAAAAACATAAAAATAAAAGTGGTGGTCATATTAAACTTAAAAAAAACTGAGAAAGTGTAAATAGTTTCCAAAGATGATTATTTTTACCACCAGTAATAATTTATAAATTTCTTATAAATAATAACAGATCTGACTAGAACTGCTATCGCATCCAGGTTAGCCAGGCGTGTCATAGCCAATGAGGTCATACCGAGACGCGACTCTACTGCTAAGGGGCAGGAACCGACTAATGTGGATTGTGGAACAGTTATTGTCATGACCCGGGGTAAATTGTGTTAGAGGCGAGACATATCCAGTGAGGGGCAAGAGCAGCTTACGCTGCTGGAACCCTGTAACCGACTAATCGGACTGGAATAACTAAAAAGCAAGCTTTGCTTGCTCATGGATCCAATAACTTATGACATTAGAGTAGATTTCCTTCCTATTTGTCAAAGAAAGACACTTGTGCATGATCTTTTTCTTACAAATTAGTCAATCCTACACTGACACATCTTGCGCGATAAGGATATTTTTCCAAGAATTTGCATACGTAAAATTATTTTTTAAGGATTACTTTTAATTTCTAAAGTGTGCACGAAAAGTCTTTAGATATTTCCAAAATTCATAAAATCTAGAAAAATAATCTAAGTAAAAACGATTTTCATTTTTGGCATCGGTTGGTCAGCAATAAAATTTTTTAGTTCAAAATGATGTTCACAGATGGCGCCACACAAAAATCTCGAGAATACGTGTTTGATTCAACGGGCTTTCAAGGTCAATGTGCTTTTCGGGCTGTCTGTATTAACCAGGCCTGACGAGAGAGGGGGGGGGGCGAGGGGGTACGATACCCCCGGGCCCGGGCCGGTAGGGGTCCCAGCACCCAAATCTTTTCATATTGAGTACTAAGACGGGTATCATTTTGAATATTTTGGAAATTAATTTGTTCAAGTAAAGGTCCAAAAATGAGTAAATTCCCAGTTTTCTAGGGCATATTTTCAAAAATTTTCTGAGGGAAGACCCCCAGACCCCATTTATTACTTGTTACTCATCGTATTATCAAGAAAACGATACTTTTAAGTTGAGTGAAATTCAGATCTTGCCTAGAAATATTCTAAAAATTACATTAAGCCTATGAATGGATGGGTGGAGGTATTTCAGAAAATTTCGCCCCCTACCTCGAAATGAGAATATGTCATTGGGGGCCCGCTTCTCAACCTTGTACCCGGGGCCCGATTTGGCTCTCGGCGGCCCTGGTATTAACAAAGTGGATATTTACTTTCTTTCTTAGGCTACACTAATGTTTGAATAAAATGGTAGCCACTCTTTGAAAAATAGAAATTTACTATACCATTATATATGTGAATAACGGAAAAAAACTTAATTTAAAAATAAAAATTGAAATTGCATTCAGCATTTAAATATTTTTTTTATTAAAACTTTTTATTTTCTACAAATAAGAACGTAATTGAAATATTAATAAACTTCAGGTATAACTTCTAACTCTTTTAAATTATATAATCAGCAAAATAAGTGGCAGGTAACGTTTAAATGCGACGACTTAAAGTATTCAATACCAGCGCTCTAACCGTTAAGCCACAGGGATCCACATTGAGAAACGCAAATATTAACAAATTACAAAAGGTTTGGCTTAGTTCTGTGGGTTACTGTAATTTTAACAAGTGGCAAACCTTTGGCGATCGGGATTGGCGAAATATTTTCAAACCTTTTTTCCTATACCATGCGCACGGGGTTAATGTCTAGATTCCTATTAAGGGTCCTTGTAACGATTTTTTTGACTCCGACTGTACTTTTAGTAGACTAATTTATAAAGTCTGGAGGAAATTTCAACCTGAAAACGATATCATTGGGATTTAGAACACAGTTCGAATCATCCAATTGATCTTTCCTCACTTTAAACAATTATTTCTTATTTTATGAAGTCTTGATATACTTCCAATTTCATGTTATATTACCTTATTTTTTGCTTTTATTTCAATTTATATAAAGTTTAAGATCAATATTTTAAAGAGTATAAATATTTGCTTTTTAATTTATTGCATAGCTTAGCTTCCTTAGAAAGATCTGATGCTTAACAAAATTTATTACATCAATTTCCCCTGCATCTGCATGCAATATGAAAAATTTATGTCTTAAATATAAGTCAAAAAATTGGAAATAAAGAAAGATAAATGAATACGCTTATAAATTTAAAGTCTAAAATCAACAAGGACATTAGGTAGCGAAAGGTGTCGTTTGGGATTGTAGCCGGTTACCCCGGGCGAAAGCAAGCGAGAAGAAGATGCGATCGTTACTTGGTGCTGTTTGTCATACTCTGATATTTGTTTATTGGCTAATTCTGGTGTGACGCACACAAACCGATCCAGAAAAGTATTCGATAAGCTGAATCGATTCGAAGATTAGTCTTTATAAGAGCACAAAAGTGCTCTTATAGAGACTAATTTTTGGGTCTTTATAAGAGAGTATTTTTATAAGAGCAGGTCGCTATAAGAGCTTCCACTGTACTAGATCTATTAGTTTCGAAACATAAATCTGACAATTCACGAATAAGCATTTTCTTCTATTGGATTACCTGTGGTTTTAACTTATTTGATGTCGATTATTTAGGAACTGTGAGATTGTTTACATCTTAAGTGGACATTCCGAATCAACTGGTGGTGGCCTGTTCCTATCAGTATTGAATCTACCCAGAAACCTGCTGGATAAGCACTGTCATAATAACTGTGATCGCAGATCCACGGATCAACATTACTGCAGTCAGTCGGATGTTGTGATTATCCTTAACCTTTCGATTGGATTACACTGTGATTGATAGGAAATCCACGGATTAACGTTACTGAGGATATCATCTCCCCATAATTGGATTACACTGTGATCTGTTCAAGGATCAGGTGAGGCACACTGCACCAACATTCTTTATACTTAATAATTAGTGGATTATACGTGGAGATTTACTTACCACCCGTGAGGGGGTCGCTTATCTCAGAGTGTCCGAAGAAAGTGTCACGGAGCAAATCCAGATATCAGCGGAATAAGATCGACGTCACCCAAAATCATGGACTGTCCCTGGACGTTGCTAACGACACTGCCACCGGTTTGATTAGGCCAAGTTGTGTTCCAAAGAAACTGGTGATTAAAGAGGACATTCATTACCAAGTGTTCACTGACTCCACGGATTAAGTGGTCATTGGATTACATTGTGATCGGAAATCCACCGATTAGCATTACTGGATATTTCATTGGATTACACCGTGACGTGTTCTGGTGATTGAGGAGTGTGCTCGAGAGTGACGCGGACTGTCCCATGGTCATCCGTGGAGGGGTGGAGCGCGGGCATGTCTCTGATCCGCATCCGGGTCCCCTCGGTGCGCCCCCTGGTGCGGTGCACCTTCAAGCGGGTGCTCCGCGTGCTCCCTTCCGTGCTCCTTCTGCTCTTCGTCTTCTCGCTCATCTTCGTGACGCTCATGCAGATCGCCGTCATCCACTCGCGCCGCCCGCAGCGCCCTCTCTCGTCGCCGCCCTCGGCGCCGCCCCTCCTCCGCAACGCCACCCGTCCCCCGCCCGCCCCGCGACGCCCGGACACTCTGCGCGTGGAGGCGTTCCTCGACCGCGCCGCCCCTTCGCTCGACGCCAGCGCCGCCCTGGCACGTGCCTCCGCCGCCGCCGCGCGACTGCGACGCCTCATCGACGCCCTCGGCGCCAAGAATGGAATGGTACTGAAGAACAGTCGGACTAAAGAAGTGAAGAATTCTAGAGACGCCTCCTTGGACAAACTGAAAAACAGTCGGAGTAAAGACGCCTTGGGCGGCAAAGTGAAAAACGCGAGAGCTGCCTTGGACAATGCATTGAGAAGTAGTCCGACCAAAGACGCCTTGGGCGGCAAAGTGAAAAACTCGAGGGGAGCCTTGGGCGGTGAAGTAAACCCGAGAGACTCCTTGAACAGTGTACTAAAGAGCAGTCGGACTAAAGCGGCCGTGGGAACGAAGGACGCCTTGGGCGTCGGAGTGCCTAGGGTGAAGGTGGTGCCCTCTTCCTCGGGGCACTTCTTCAAGCGGGAGCGGAGGAAAGCGGTGTCCTGTCCGCCGGTGCCGCCTGCTCTGGGTGAGTACCACTTTGTTCTATGCTGGTACTTTTAGGGGCAGATTCCGTGGTTGGGCTTCGTTTCCAAATGTGGCGATTCATCGAAGTATCTTTGATTACCATGGTTTGCAATTTCTGCCAACCTTTCATATCGGTCCGCCAACTGGATAAAAATTCGCCAATCTCGCCAAGCAGGCCCAACCACTGAATCTTCTCTGTACTTTTCCGTTTGGAGCACTCGTGGAAGTTGCCTGATTTCGAAACCGTATATCGCGACTATCTACTATAGTAAATGCCTGTGACAGCCTGCGATTAGGGTCTAATCTTTCCTGTTTCGTATCTTTGTGCTTTGTAGACATTGTTTTGAGAGGCTTATAAGGCGGTGTAAAAACAGATTTTAAAGTGTCATTTACACAGGTTTACATGTAACTCATATTAATACATAATTTAATTATGTTAATTTATTCAGGAATGGTATAAAAGTGGAAAATCTCTTACTTATGCAGAACTGTGATGATACCAAACGCCCTAACTATGCAGTACATTAAAATACAATGGAATCATGTTGAACTGAAATGTCTATTTTAAACCTCTTTGCCTGGTTAAGTTTTCTCTTCTTAATTATAATGGTGGCACTTTAATGAGGGTTATTGGACCTTGCGCAATTAAAACCAAATCAACCAACCTTATCATTGAACTTTTTCACCCCTTTGAACCTATCCTCAATACGGTTATATTTTTGAAATATTTTCCTATCAACAGATTTCCTGTATTTTTTTTTTTGCTTTTGAGGATCTTTAGTTTAGAAGGGGTATTTCTCTTTAATTATGCAGTCTGTAACTGCAGAACAATTTTGGCTTTACAACCATATACTACTACTTGATTTCTTAAAATTATCGGTATAAATGTCAGTTTATTACTTACCAACCATCTCCGAATATACACTAATTTACCGACTATCGAATCTTCCATAACATTTTTGAGCAACGCCTTTTCAAGATTTGTATCCTCAGAAAGATAATTTCATCTCAACAATGAACAACTCTGTGTTTCATTGTTGTACACGATTCAACAATAAATCTGGAAGAAGTGTAATTGTTAGCTACTAAAGTAGATTTCATTGTTGTAAAAAAGGGTACTGTTGTAATAGGTGTAATGTTGAATATTTTAAAGCACTTGCGGTTTTATTTTACATATTTTAGACACCCCTGACTTAAATCAATGTAAAACTGTAAATTATAAAAAAAAATCCAGGGACTACCTTGGGTCCGCGGACCACCGATGGGGGGCACTGCTTATAGCAAATAATTTTTTCCCTCTATATTAAAAAAAAAAGTAACCGGCACCGCCGCCGTAGCTGTTTCAGAAATTTTTATTTTTGAACTATTTGACCTCTCACAACGCAAAAAGTACTTGACAGAAATTTATGAAATTTGAAATGTTTGTAGAGAAATGTTTGGAGAACATTCTCGAACGAAAAGCTAATTGATGTGACAATTAGTTCTGGGGTATTTTTAAGGTCAAAGTTGAAGTTTTTGTTTTTTCGCCGCGTAATCGAGTTCAGCGAAAACTATTAGCAGCAGAACTATGATTTTTTGCAGTCACATACTCTGATGTACGAAGATGTGCACTACGTCGCCCCTTTTTTCGAATTTCGAATTTGCTTTAGAGTAATTAATTTTTAAATTTTCGAAAATTAGAAAAATAAATTATACTTTCGGCAACTACCAGTGGGGATAATAGTCACCACTAAATTAATAAAAAATGTAAATTCCAAGCGTAACTTATTTCAAAACATAAGTTACTAATTCTCGAGGGATGCATTATGGGTCATTCCAGGGGAAATCGACCAAGTTGGTTGGGTTGGGTCCTCCGATTTTTTTCAAATTTTCACCAAAAATTGATCCAGTAATCTTATCGACAAATCTGAAATATTTAGGCCAAAAAAAATTTTTTCGCGGAGATACGGGGTTTTGAAGTTTCGTGAATTTTTCAAAACGGCGGCCATCTTGGATTTGCCCGCGTGTCTAAAAAGGGCTGTAGCTAACCTTCCACAAATCACAATCACATAATTTTTGTGTCATTTCAAAGCTAATTAATCACAGAAAGTGGATGTAAGGAGAAAATGACCTAAAAATTGAATTGGATTTTAGTAGTTTTATTAGCTCTCAAAGTCAAAATTTCACTTTTTAAAAGGACAAACTTTGAAAAAAAATTAAAAAATGATAACCCCTTTTAAAAATTTTTATTTTTCGCTCAAATGTCTATTAGGATGTTGACTTCATTTTAAAAAATTTTGGGAGATGTAATTTTTGTCTTTATGGAGAAAATGATTTTTTTATATCTGTATGTATACTTCGAAATTTAAAGGATTTCGCAGAAAACAATGACTTCAAATCCACACCTAACCAACATTTTTACATGTTTTTGGTGCCATTTCATAGCCAATGGGTTAAACGAGGTGGAAAAGTGTGAAAAAAACCTTTAAATTAACTTTTATTGCTTTAATAAGCTTTTAAACTTCAGATTTCACTTTTTCAATAGCTAAACTTTGAAAAAATATTTAAAAATGATAACCCCATTAAAAACTTTCGAATTTGAGCTGAAATGCCTATCAAGATGTTTACTTTATTGCAAAAAAATTTCTAAGAGGTAAATTCAGTCTCTTCTTAGAAAACGAAGTTTTTATTGGGTGCCTGATTCTATGGTAATAACAAAAGGTTTACAGCAGACGGTCGTTATAAATCGGCTTCAAACGATCATTAAAACTTGTCTGGTTGTATTTTACTTCCTATTAATAGTAATGTAACATTTTAAATTAAAATAGCTAACACTAAAAGCCCCTTAAATATCGAATGAAATTTGCCAGTAACGTTCAAAATCTATGCCGCGATGATAACGATAGGGTGCCGCCCAAGGTCAAAGGAACTTGACGGTGATAAGGTTTGTTTGATTAACCTGTAATTTAAATTATACAGCTAATAGAGCCAAATTATTGGTTCGGAATGAAGTATTAAAGTTTCTTGCTAAATTGTTTCCATTTTCTTTAGAAAAATCATCATTTTCACAATAACGGCTTTTTTTTTCAGGCGGTACCCCTTCCGCTATTCTAGCGGTATAGGTTTTGAACGTTACCGGCAAATTTCATTCGATATTTAAGGGGCTTTTAGTGTTAGCTATTTTAATTTAAAATGTTGCATTACTATTAATAGGAAGTAAAATACAACCAGACAAGTTTTAATGATCGTTTGAAGCCGATTTATAACGACCGTCTGCTGTAAACCTTTTGTTATTACCATAGAATCAGGCACCCAATAAAAACTTCGTTTTCTAAGAAGAGACTGCATTTACCTCTTAGAAATTTTTTTTGCAATAAAGTTAACATCTTGATAGGCATTTCAGCTCAAATTCGAAAGTTTTTAATGGGGTTATCATTTTTAAATATTTTTTCAAAGTTTAGCTATTGAAAAAGTGAAATCTGAAGTTTAAAAGCTTATTAAAGCAATAAAAGTTAATTTAAAGGTTTTTTTCACACTTTTCCACCTTGTTCAACCCATTGGCTATGAAATGGCACCAAAAATTTGTAAAAATGTTGGTTAGGTGTGGATTTGAAGTCATTGTTTTCTGCGAAATCCTTCAAATTTCGAAGTATACATACAGATATAAAAAAATCAATTTCTCCATAAAGACAAAAATTACATCTCCCAAAATTTTTTAAAATGAAGTCAACATCCTAACAGACATTTGAGCGAAAAATAAAAATTTTTAAAAGGGGTTATCATTTTTTAATTTTTTTTCAAAGTTTGTCCTTTTAAAAAGTGAAATTTTGACTTTGAGAGCTAATAAAACTACTAAAATCCAATTTTTAGGTCATTTTCTCCTTACATCCACTTTCTGTGATTAATTAGCTTTGAAATGACACAAAAATTATGTGATTGTGATTTGTGGAATGTTAGCTACAACCCTTTTTAGACACGCGGGCAAATCCAAGATGGCCGCCGTTTTGAAAAATTCACGAAACTTCAAAACCCCGTATCTCCGCGAAAAAATTTTTTTCGGCCTAAATATTTCAGATTTGTCGATAAGATTACTGGATCAATTTTTGGTGAAAATTTGAAAAAAATCGGAGGACCCAACCCAACCAACTTGGTCGATTTCCCCTGGAATGACCCATATACATTTATAAAAAAATATGTTAAATTATAGAGCAATGTATAAAATATGAAATTCTATGCTTAATTAGGGGTACTAAACTTTCATCTTGAAACTTTGTAAAGATATCGATTTTAAGCTACAAAGGTGGTCCATGAAGATTCAAATTTTAGACTTAGAGGTCCGCTCCCTTCTTTGAGGTGGGAACCACTGACGTAGAGTAAAATGGGTTGCAGCAATTGATTGTAAATAGAATAATTAGTTTGAAAAAGGAATACTATGTCCAAAAACCAAGTTTTGGGAAAATTGAGAAGAAAAAAAAACTGTAAGTATAGTTGCATAACAAGCAAATTTTTGCTGGACATTTAGGACCTTGTTTAGAATACAGAACTGTCATAGAAAAAAATATAAGTACATTCACAAAATTATTTTACAATTGAAAAAAGTTGATGGACTTATTCCCTTTTTCAACCTTATGAAATTTCAGGTATAGAAAAACCTTTAAAACCATCTTAATCGACAACTAAATTATATTTCTGCTTAGTTCACAGCACAAAAGTGAAAAATAGAAATATTAAGACAAATGAAATTAAAAATTATTATTAAACTGACTCATTAAGGCAAATCAATGAAGTCAAACATTCACTGAAAAGAAAAGATAAAAACACTTTTAAATTAAAATCAAAGTTTATTTTAGCTTAGTTTACAGCCCAAAGGATAATAAAAGAAAGACAAGTTAACATATATTTCAAATTTACTCAAAAAATACAATGCTTGGCCAAATTCTTGAAGGGGGTGGTTATTTCCCCCCTCTTTCCACTCATGTGTAGGAGGGCGAAGCTTTTGGATGCGCACAAAAAGTAAATTTCCTCTTTTTCAAACTGGTGATTCAATTAGCTAATTTACGCAAGACTCCTCTTATTGTGAACACGATTGATGTTATCAATCGGATAATATTATCGAAATTGAACGGTCTCGATCATTCCTATTTAAATTAACGCAAAATATATATCGTTTTATGGGATCAATATATCGCTTAATGTTATATCTAAATCGGGTGAAATCCCCTAAAAACCTCCTTTCTTCATGTTCGAAGGCCAGTTTTAATACACAATCATACAAAATGTAAGTGAATGATTAATTTATTAGTGTTATATGTTCCACTCCTAGGATTTTTTTTGGAAGAGTAAAAATACTTCTTGACTTTTTTAGGGGGAGTGAAATTCAATTATGAGGGGTGAAATACGGAAATAGGATATAAACTACATATACAGAGACAAAATTTCTATTAAAAACGCTTACTTTTTAATGGACAAAATGAAATTGAAATAAATGAAGATGCTATTTTGGGTTTCAATCAATCAAACTCCCTAAGCATCAGAACAATAAACGAAAAAAATTAATATGGCTGTATGGGAAAACAGAATTAAAAAGTATGATAATTAGGATGCCGTGGATAAAGGTTTAAGATAAACCTTTGTGAAGAGTGAAAATACTCCTGTCTAGTTTTTTAAAGAGTAATTCCTATTTTCCAGGAGTGAAATACTCTTTCAGAGGAGTTAAAAGTATCTCTGGTTCCACTCATATTTTTTATAAGAATGTGTAGTTTGCAAAATGCAAACTCTTCACCTACAAATTCGTGATTTGAATGCAAGATTATATTTACTCACCACTCAAATATTTATGAAAATTATATGATATACATCAGCCAAATTTTTAATAATTAGCCCTCTCAACCCTCCCTATAACTGCCCCACCCCTACTCAGGGGCGCAGCGACGGGGGGGGACCAAGGGGACCAAACCCCCCCCAGGGACCGAGAGGTCACCTGATGTTATAAGGAATTTCCAGTATTCGTAAAAAAATTCAAAAAATGTTCGAATCTCTTTCCGAAATTTTTTTTTTCATTTTTTAACGAATTGATTTTTTTTATTATTTTTTAATTGATTTAAACTTTTTCAAGTTAAAAATATGTTTGTGTCTGATGTTATTCTACTCTCCAGTGCGCATTCTATTCTAGGGATGGAGAGATAAGCACACCTAGGGGAGGGCGTGACGAAGAGGAGCAATTTCCTGTCCTGAACTGGAGAGCTCTCCACTGGAGTATGACCTCCTGTGGTGTGTGTGTGCACGAGCACCTGTTTTTGTTATTTGTTTAGTGGAACTAGAGGGTCCGAATCGGAACAACTAGATTTCCTCTAACATTCTTTTATTCTTTTTCTCAAGCGTATTTGGATATTGCAATAAATTTTTCAAGAGTTATTAACCAATTTATGTATCAAGGGCCAGACAGGACCGGATTTACAAGTTATGGGGCCCAGGGCAAAAGACCTATTTGTGACCCTCGACATGTCTTAAAATAAAACTTAATTCATTGGACTCAAAATAACAAAATCAATCATCTTTAATCCCAGTTTTAAAAAATGTGTAAATTAAAATATATTTACTTGAAACTTCAAAAACTTATTAAATTGATTTTAAATTCGTTTACTTATTTTACACACTCACATTTTCAAAGCATTTTAGTGAGGCCCTGGGCCCTAAATTCCCTCCCAGAAATCAGGCTCTGGGCCCACAGCCTTACAAAGAACGTAGAAGAAACGAGAATGAAGTATATAAAAGTGATTAAGCTCTAAATATTAATTATTATTCAGAGATAAAGAAAGAAGTTGAGTAAGAAGAATTAGGATTTGAAATCTTAAAACTTAATGAACAGTAATTTATCTTATCGAAATTGCTTACTGTAAACGTTTTTAATAACAAGAGCAATATATAGCAAGCCTTTCTTGTGACAACGAGTTAAATTCATCAATTGTTTAATGTTTCTTTTTAGAGAAATGATCTTTCAAATTCTTTGTTTAAACCTCCTTTCGTTGTAAGGTTTTAATGCCCATAATCATCTTGTTATACAATATACAAATAATATTTAAAATAATAATATAAAAAAATTATACTAATAGTGTTATAAAAGTAGAACAAATGTACACAGGCCCAAAATAGCCCAAATAACCCAAAATAGCATCCTCATTTTTTTTTTCAATTTCATTTTGTCTATTAAAAAGTAAGCATTTTTAATCGAAATTTTGTCTCTGTATATGTAGTTTATGTTATTTCCGTATCTCACTCCTCATAATTGAATTTCACTCCTCCTAAAAAAGTCAAGGAGTACTTTTACTCCTCCAAAAAAAGTCCTAGGAATAACACTGCCAGTTTTCACATCAAAGAAGCCTCTTAAGTAAGAGTTCCAAGATTCACACTTGCTAGTACTTCTCTTTGCGCGACAGCCCCGGGTGGGCCCTGGGCTTCTCCAAAAAATGCTATTATAGTCATAGATAAACTAAATTGTAACAGTAGAACTGAGTTAGGTTCTAATACATTCTTACTATTTACTTAAATTTTGTACTATAATAATTAGGAGGTACTAATAAATTTATTAATTAATAGAAGTTCAGCAACAAAGAAATTTTTCGCGTTCATCTTAATAAATTCTACATAAAGCTTCCATCGTTTTTGAAAAACTAAGAAACCCAAATTATTTTTGACTGGTCCCCCCCCAGAAGGAATTTCTGGCTGCGCCACTGCCCCTACTCACAGCCAGACCCAGGCACGGTGCAATGACACCACGCGTGTGCTCCCTGCGCCAGCAAGCCCTAAGTAATAAAATAGATCAACAGTAAATAAAATCCAAACCACAAAGATCCCCAAACCCCTTTGGGCTACCTCAGTACTCTTAAAATGCATCTCGTGCTCCTACCTCTCTCAAGATTTGTAACCACTCATGGCATGTAACACACACTGAGTAAAAGCAGGCTCCGCCTGCTGTGCACTCAATAAAAGATTTATTTAGTAGTTTAATAATTAGACGTTGGACACTGACGCTAACGTGAAGTTTGATAAGCTTTTCTTAAATAGTGAGAAAAGCGTGAATAAATCGTCAAAATTAAAGAGGTGAGTGTTCTGGTTAAATTTATATCCGATCGTATCTTTTAGCGCCATGCAATATCTCCAGCTCACTAAACCGCTTTTCAGCTGGGTAGAGTTTAGAAATCCATCTAATATTTCTCTTTAAGAATGTATAATTTGCGAAATACATACTATGGGGAATCGTTTTAAATGTCTTCTTCTATTAGGATTACATTCTTGTGATTTTAATGCAAAACTCTAGTTGTTTGAAACTTTCTATTATCAAATCGCTTATTGTTATCAATCGGATATTGTTATTATTCTACTCTTGGGGGACATAAGGGATCACATTAAGCGGAGTCGACTGCAATACCATTCGATATGTATTCTCTCTACATAATGGGGCTAGAAATTCCTATTGTAAATAATAGAAATTTGAATGAATTGAACATGAATGAATTCAATCGTCAGTTTTAAAAAGGGAATAAGTCCAAAAACGAAGTTTTGAGAAAATCGAAAAAAAAAAAACTGTATAAGTAATGGAATTTTTATCCTACAGCCACCAAATTTTTACTGGGAATTCATGACACTCTTAAGAATACAGAACAATCATCGAAAAAATTATAAGTGTATTTAAAAATGTTTTACAGTTAAAAAAAGAGGATGGACTTATTCCCTTCTTATGAAATTTCAGCTGAACAAAAATCTTAAAAATCACTTAAATTGACAATTAAATTATATTTCTGCTTAGTTCACAGTACAAAAGTGAAAGATAGAAAGACTAAGACGAATAAAATTAAAAATTATTATGAAACTGCGTCATTAAGGCGCTAACAATGGAGTAAGTGAATATCAATGGAGTCAAACATTCATTGGTTAAAAAAAAAAGAAAAAACGCTTTTAAATTAAAATCAAATTTTATTTCGGCTAAGTTTACAGGCCAAAGAATAAGAAAAGAAAGACAAATTAAGTTAAATTTAAAATTTAATCAAAAAATACAATGAATGGACATCGATTTCGCAAATTCAAGAGGCTATATCTGCCGATAGGGGGTAGTTATTTTTCCCCTCTTTGCACTTATGTGTAGAGCGGAGCCTGGTGATATTTTTCTGCACAAAAAGTCAGTTTGTCATTTTTTGGACTTATTCCCTTTTTAAAACTGGCGATTCAATTATACTTTCGGCATCTGTTGAATCAGTGGGGATAACAGTCACCACTAAATTAATAAAAGTATAAATATTTAAATTGAATTTAGAAGTAAGAGAATGTATAGTTAAGTCAAAGAATGTTAAGTACAAGTTCATAAAATCCAAATATTAACTTATTTCCCAAATTAAGTTATACTAAATCTCGAGAGATGCAATTAAAAATTTCTCGTAGTCTCTCTATATTAAAAAAAAGTAACAGTGACCGCCGCCGCCGCGGCCGCCGCCGCCGCCGCCGCTGCTTTTGAAAATTTTATTTTTGAACACTTTGAACTCTCACTACGCAAAAACTATTCCACGGAAATTTGTGAAATTTTAAATATTTCTATTCAAATGTATGAGGATCGTTTTCGTTCTAAAAGCTAATAGATGAGATAATTAGTTCTAGAGTTATTGAATGTCAAAGTCGAAAATTATTTTTTTCTGCTGCGAGTTCGCCCCCAGCAAAATCTATTAGCAGCAGAAATATGATTTTTTGCAGACACATACTCTTAGATGTGCAGTTTTGCACCACGTCGCCCTTTTTTCGAATTTCGAATTAGTTTTGGAGTTATTAAGTTTTAAAGTTTCGAAAATTTTGACGATTTTTCTGTTTTTTCGTTATAAAAGCAAAACTAATCACAGTAGAACTATGATATTTTAAAGACACATAGAAATAATTTTTATAAAAATATTGGCTTTTTGTTTTTTCGAAAATTCTAATTAGTTTTAAAATTATTAAGATTCAAAGTTTCAATTTTTTCTTCTCTTTCTCGCCGTTCACTAGAGAAACAGACGAGTTTTATGCGTGTTTTATTGATGAGTCTGATTTCTTTTATTTTCAACAATGCGTTTTTCTACAAAGTGGTTGATGGTTATTAGTAGACTTGCTGAATATTTTTTTAACATTTCAATTAAATTATTCCGAGAAAAGGCTTCTGCTGGATTGTTGAGATGAACAAGCGAGCTCTGCTCGCTAAGATCGCGAAGCGATCTGAGAAGAACTGCGAAGCAGTTAAGAGGGTTGGTGAGCGATAGCTCACTATGTGTGATTTCTTTTATTTTCAATTTAAGTTAGGAAAGTAATATTTCAGCAATAGTTTTTTTCGGGATGATTTGGATTAAATTATTTATCAGCAAGAGTGATAAGTAGTTTCGGTTGTAAAGGAGCATTAATTAAGCCGACCAGCGGGGTGATTGGTAAGATGGAACAAGCGAGCTTTGCTCGCTGAGATCGCGAAGCGATCTAAAAAGAACTGCGAAGTAGTTCCGGGGGTTGGTGAGCGATAGCGAGCAGGGGGCAGGCCCCCTAGTATATAAAATAAATATTGTTAGCTCGTAAAATATAGTTAGTTTTCATAGCATTATATAAAATTCCATGCTTATTTAGGGTTAATAAACTTTCATCTTTTGAAACTTTACAGAGCGAAGCTTTTAGAGATTTTTTTAGGCACAAAAAGTCAATTTGCCATTTTTTTTAAACTTATTCCCTCTTTTATCAAATTAGCGATTCAATTAACTAGTTTACGCAAGGCCAAATAGTAGTAGCATTCTATATGTATTCTCTCTACATAATGAGTTTGCCAGGGCCGTCATTAATGCCCATCATTTAACAACATTTGATATTATTGTCTCGGAATTTGTATATGTATTTCATCATAGACACGACAAAAAAAATGAATGGCCTTTTGCGATTGCCCCAATTAATGCAACCGTCCCTTATAATAATAATGGAGGATGATAATAATGATTGAGGGTGGATGATAGACGACAGGACCGTAATAGAAAGGCTATTACACCATCTGCTCTCTCTGATGCAGCTCCCTAATGTCCAGAATGCCATCAAAAAGTCGGGAATCACCCTATCCTCATTTAGAGTGAATCGTTTAATGAGCACTCAAAACTGAAATGTGTGCATTCGTTAGAAATTCGTTTCCGTCTTTTAATGACTTCAAAAGTTCCACTTGTTATGCCTCTTTTATGAGTGTGATCTTTTAAGTAATTTGGAAAATAGCTGGGGTGTTTCTCTGAATATTAAATGGCCGTCGATATTAATAGTCCTTTGATCCTAACTTTACGAATATCAAGCTGATTGTTTTATAAAATTTTAAAAATGTGTGAAAAAATTGAAGCATTTAAAACAAAAGTAATAAGATTAGTGCATGATGTGAGGCACGGGGATAACACCCGTCATACGACTCAAAACTATTAAGGGTGTGTCAGCTTCAGTCGGTATTTATACCCTAGTTAAATAATCTCACTCTTATAGTGGTGACTAAGCTCCCCACAATGCTTTAATTTTTCCACATTAATTCTAAATTTTGTTAAAAATTTGCCTGATATTCGTATGTATGGCCACTTTCATCGCACCCATAAGACGTTGCACCACTTTCGAAAGGATTGTCGCATCAGTGTCTGGGCCTTGTCTCAAGGAAGGAAAGGGAAAGATCTCCCCCGCGTGCCAAAAACGTCACCCGTTGGGCACCCTTCCAGACAGAGGCTCCATTTTTCTCTCATTGACTTCTCAGCGGCGTTTTTTTTTTATTATCCTGATGAAATGAGGATGAGGATAGACCAGGCGCGGATCCAAGAGAAAACTGCACTCCAGACCCCCCATTGGACCTAAGATTAGTTAAAAGACTACTCTTAAGGGCAAATTTCAGAAAATATTTTGGGGATTCCCAAACCCACAAGTTTTTCCATTTAAACTTTTTTAAGGTTTTTCCTTGAAATTTCTGGGGCTTATAAAGAGCGGACATGTTTGAGCGTAATAACCGAAAAGGTCCAATGAGTTAAAACTCTACTTTCAAAGGTTAAAATTCAAAAATTTTCCTAGGGGGAACATGCCTTCCCCTCCGAAAATTTTACACCTTTGATCACCATAAACCGCTTATTTTCCTTGAAAATTCTTTAGCTACATAAAAAAGATAAAACTTCTTTCCTACTCATTTTTCAATAGGGGAGTGCAGTTCAAGTTCTGCCAAAAAAAAAAAGTATTGAGATTTAAAATCAGCTTTTTAATTAAAAGGTTTTGTGCATAAAATTATGGGAAATTAGAGGAATAAAATTGGCTGAATATCAAAGAAATATCAAAGGTACTTTCCGCCAATGCTATTCCTATGGAGCCACTTTTGAACGATTTAGGACTTCAATTTTTAGGTTATAGCCCCCTTTTGTGATATTGTATTGTGGTACTGGATCCTTACGCAACTTCATATATATGGTACGCAACTTCATACATCCACCCAAACTTAAAATATTAAGCCCTCTCGTATAGTATAATGTGATAGATTCCTACCTAGGATAAATGAGTTGTCCGGCAAACGGCGGCGTCGGGCATTTCAGCTGTCGGGATTTTGAACGGATTCCCACTAAACAGAACAGAAAAACTTTTTTTCCGGTTAAAGCAGCGGTTCCCATGAACCGGTGGTCCGTGAGAGTCTTGGAAGTGGAGGCACCCGGAAGCACACACAATGAATTGAACAAGAATGTATTTGGAATTATACTTTCAATTATGTCATTTGTGGGGATAACAGTCACCACTAAATTTTTAAAAATACTTTCTTCTAGTATAATTCTCTGATTACTTTGAATAATAAATAGTATATAAAAATTACATTTAAACTTTCCCTGCTTCAATAGGGATTAGTTAATTATCAACTATAGGGTGGGCTGTGAAGGTTCCAAGTTTCTACTTAATGGTCCGCGGACTTCTCTGAGTTGGGAACCACTGAGTTAAAGCAATCCGGATCCACGAAAGAGATAGTTTACTGGTCAACCATTCCTTCTAATTCCATCTCCGAACAACTTCAAAATTTCGTGTATCACTTACAATACATTTAGTTATAATTGTAACAATTAAGAAAACAATTTTGCATATTTTAACCATGAGTGTATCTCCGGAGTATGACAGTTGTAAACGAGTGTTCGTCACCTACTAAACCCTCTCATAATTCCATTGATGCAAAATATCGTTTGCGCTGTCAGATCGGGGGGAGGGTTTCCATGGCAACCGACTCAATTTGTCTCGTGGCAGAGAAAGAGAACGTTTTTCACGCATCCAATTATTTCTCGTATAAGCTTTAATATCGGCTTCTTCACACGAGATATTATTTAATTCGCTTTCATTCATTCATTAAATATTAACTTAATAAACGAATAGGTTACTATGTATGGTTTCGACTAAAGCGGAGTTTTTCTTTAACTGTTCTTTTTGTATATACTAGTAATATGCTTTTGAAGGTTATTTACAATTATTTTTCTATACAATTTTTATTTGTTTCAACACATTTAAGATGTTAAATATACTCCTTTACGCAGCAAAAAAAAATTCTGACCAATTGAGGTGTTTGCTGCAACAATGAGTCAACTCCCCTTGAATGGATAAGTCGTTACTTTTCTAATCTTATACGAGTCTAATATACGAGTTATCTAATCTTAATCTAATCGTTATTAATCTCGTACTTTGTTTTGTGGTAAGAAATGGTGACCATTGTCCCCATTGCCGTAAAAGATCACTAACTTGGCGAATAACTCTTGCTTTCCCCAAGGTTGTGCCTTTTGATGGGGATACTGATTTTGGAGTTGACTCCTTGTTGCAGCAAACACCTTAATTGTCTCTTTCGGGGAATTCTTAGTAAATTTTTAAAAATCTATTTAAGTGTCCCCACTGCCTACCTACCGGTGGCCTACCTTGGGACACTTTCTTCAATTTTCTGGAGGAGGACCCCCAGAACCTCTCTTTGGTACTTGTGATACCGATCCGAAGGTCATATGACTCAAAAGTAATACTTTTGACTATTTAGCTTCAGGCTGTATTTATACCCCATTTTAATAATCAGACTTTTATAGTGGTGACTAAGCTCAACACATACTTCATCAAGATGTACTAAATCCAATCTAAAGATGTATTTTTTTAAACCTACATTGAACTTATTAAAAATACATGGGAGGGGCTGTGGAACAATTTTGGGTTCTCTCCCCCGGTGCAAAAATATAGCTTGGAGGCCTGATATTGACTAGAATTTTTTATGGAATTATTTGGGCCCCTTTCGAAATAAATTTCTATATACTCCACTGAGGTAGTTCTGTAATGTCCAATGGGTAATTCCCGCATTTTTATTTTATTTCTTTTTAATTCGATAGAGATATCCAAGAGAGGAATATACGCGAAATTTTTTTTTTTAATTGCGATGTTTATTTTAATTATTATGCGATGTTTGACTTTTAAAAAAGGCGCTTAAACAGCATCTGACGTCATTCAATCCGAAACATTGGTTTTAAACAATGGTTTAGAATTCAAAGCTACTTAAAGTAGGGCCGAAAGAGATCTAATATTGAATTAAAGAAATTTTTATCGAAACTTTTCATGTTAATTTTTGAACCATATTTTGTTTACTAGAAAAGTGATTTTTTTTTCTGTTTTCAAAAAATCCTTCGAAAACGTTTTTCACGCTGACCTGTACATAAATAAAGCCCCTCTTGTTTTTTCTTCGTCTCGCTTTCGTATCAGTCCCCCTTTTATCGGTCACTTCCGCTCTAAAGAGAGAGATGAGGGTATTTCCTCCGGTCTGAAATTTGAATTCGAAGGAAGACAAAGCGTTTTATGAGGTGGGAAAAACGGTTTTACGAGGAACCGCTTTGGATGAGACAATGGGGCGAGAAGGAGCAGACACAGTCGGGAACCCACATAATTGACCAACACCTCCGGTCTTCTCACCAAATAATGTAATCAGTTCTTGTCCAGTCTGCACTCCAAAAGTAAGTCCTATTTTCCAGGAGATACTTTGTGTTTTTAAAATAGTTGAACAGGGGTTCCCAAACCAAAGAGATTTCCTATATGTGTTCAATGCGGGCAATTATCTGTGCATAATGCCGTACACAAGTATATTTTCGTCTATAAATCTTTCACGTCTTCCTAAAAAATTGTATACATTAAATTTAAAACTGCCATAGGATAAACCGTTCTTAAATTATCTAATCCGAGTACGAAGTGTTATAAAATGCTGCATTGGTATTATAGTCATTACCACCAGGAGAAAAACTTTTAACGTCTTAGAATATTGTTGATCTTAGAACGTAACATTTTTTGTATTTGTATACTATAGCTCCTTAACTGTGATTTACATTGTTAAAAGGTAAATGATCTGCATTAAATCAAAAATCACCACTTAAAGTTTACATAATACGAGTATATGGCTTAATAAAACTTCAATAGCCAAGAGTTCGATTTCGTGAGTTTAATTAATATTATTAACACTCTGCTGATATTTATGGCATTGTGAAAATATTGTGTAAAACTTTTAGACTTCTTACAACATTGTTGCGAATCTTATGGGACCGAATTTTTCCACTCAATTTCAGGGGTAACGGTAATTCATAAATGATGAAAAAAAGTTTTGTGCAAAATCTGCGTGATGGCTGTCATTTGGGGCTTTGTATACTTCTTTTCAGAGTTCTGGTTCTTCTCCTGGCGTAATGACAATATTTTATTACCGCAACGAACGTGTAAACTTCATTTATGTTAATCCGTATTTCCTAAATTTTGAGGTTCCTAAACCAATTTCTTTTAATTTATTTGTTTATTTTTCACTTAACATACAAGACTCCTTAAGTTATTTAAAACGCATTTAAAGTTTTAAACTTTTTTTTGACTGACTAGGGGGCCTGCCCCCTGCTCGCTATCGCTCACCAACCCCCGGAACTACTTCGCAGTTCTTTTTAGATCGCTTCGCGATCTCAGCGAGCAAAGCTCGCTTGTTCCATCTTACCAATCACCCCGCTGGTCGGCTTAATTAATGCTCCTTTACAACCGAAACTACTTATCACTCTTGCTGATAAATAATTTAATCCAAATCATCCCGAAAAAAACATTGCTGAAATGTTACTTTCCTAACTTAAATTGAAAATAAAAGAAATCACACATAGTGAGCTATCGCTCACCAACCCTCTGAACTGCTTCGCAGTTCTTCTCAGATCGCTTCGCGATCTTAGCGAGCAGAGCTCGCTTGTTCATCTCAACAATCCAGCAGAAGCCTTTTCTCCGAATAATTTAATTGAAATGTTAAAAAAAATATTCAGCAAGTCTACTAATAACCATCAACCACTTTGTAGAAAAAAGCATTGTTGAAAATAAAAGAAATCAGACTCATCAATAAAACACGCATAAAACTCGTCTGTTTCTCTAGTGAACGGCGAGAAAGAGAAGAAAAAATTGAAACTTTGAATCTTAATAATTCTAAAACTAATTAGAATTTTTGAAAAAACAAAAAGCCAATATTTTTATAAAAATTATTTCTATGTGTCTTTAAAATATCATAGTTCTACTGTGATTAGTTTTGCTTTTATAACGAAAAAACAGAAAAATCTTCAAAATTTTCGAAACTTTAAAACTTAATTACTCCAAAACTAATTCGAAATTCGAAAAAAGGGCGACGTGGTGCAAAACTGCACATCTAAGAGTATGTGTCTGCAAAAAATCATATTTCTGCTGCTAATAGATTTTGCTGGGGGCGAACTCGCAACAGAAAAAAATAATTTTCGACTTTGACATTAAATAACTCTAGAACTAATTATCTCATCTATTAGCTTTTAGAACGAAAACGATCCTCATACACTTGAATAGAAATGTTTAAAATTTCACAAATTTCCGTGGAATAGTTTTTGCGTAGTGAGAGTTCAAAGTGTTCAAAAATAAAATTTTCAAAAGCAGCGGCAGCGGCGGCGGCGGCCGCGGCGGCGGTCAGGTCACTGTTACTTTTTTTTAATATAGAGAGATTTCGGAACAAATGTAAAGTGAAAAAAAAAGTAAACTTGATAGCAACAGAGGTGAAGCGATCTGAAAAAGGAGAAATAAGAATACAATACCCATAAAGGCCACTGAACTATAAAAGGGGCTAAATATTCGAAATTTAAATTATCAGAATAACAATCTTGGATGATTCTTATACATTTTTCTGCATTCAGGGGTTTTCATTTTATTTTATGTAAATATTTTTATCAATACAAGACTTACTAAGAAGAGAAATGGTTAGCACTAGTGACAAAATCAGAGAAGCTTTCTAAATGCTTACTAATCAATGTTCGTACGCAATTTTCTTTTTTTAAGAACCCTTAAAACACCTGTAAACTGTGCTTTTTGGCTTTTTCTCCTGAAACTCCTGAAAAACATCTGTCCAAGAGAAACAACAAGTACTCTTATTATAGATTTAGAGGAAGTAATTTTTTTAATGCGAAAAAACTGTTGGAATATGAAATTCTAACTTCTTTTACAATTCTTTGTTCTGCTGAACTTTATTCTGAGCTCATTCTGCTCGTAATATTCTAGTTATAAGGTTAAAATAAGGCCCCCAAATAGCTTTGTAATACATTTTTAGGTAGAATTTGTATCTTCAGGAGGAACTTGGAAATTTGACTCTAAATAACAGGTTTTTAACTAGTTTTGTTACGCCTAGTCCATATTTCGAAGGGGGACTGGGAGAACTGTCGGTGGGAAAACAGATTGGAAACCATTTCTCCACAAGGAGCCAAAATCCCAATCAATAAAGAGTTATTTGTCGCAACGAGACGTTTTTTACAAGAAGACTGGGTGGGTGAGTCAGTGGCTGTCAGTCGTTTGAACAGGTGGTGGTTTGAATTAATGACATTTCTCCTCCTCGTCACGTCATCCGTACAAAGCGCCCTCTGCGCCACACAGACGATTATGCAAGGCTTATAACTCCATGGAACTTCATTACTTTCGCTGAAAGGTAACTGGGTTTTGTTACGAAAAGTGTTTTCATTGTAATTACTTTTAATTGATTTTTCATTTTATATCGATTATTTCTTTTACTTTGGAGTCGTGTAAACACAAATTTCGACTTCTGTAGTGTTTTAAAAGGAAATCTCAAAATTATTGCGTTTGTGTGAACGCAAAAAAATTTAGTGCTAGGCTATAATAACAGAGTATTTTAAGCCAGGAGTTCTCAAACTTAACCATCAAGTCTCGACTCTTCTGGGAGAAATAGAATAATTTTCCACGATTTCCCAGTCCTACAGAAAGAGCATGCTTTCTGATTTAAAGTATGTTTCCATGTACTAGCTGTAAAATTGCATTAATGCAATTTCACAATGTGAATGCTGTCATGCCGAGAAGACGAAACAAATGTGTCAAGAACAGGGAAATTAATTTATGAGATCTGGGTACCGAGATCATGGAGAAAATCTCACGCGAGAATTTGAAGAGACAAAATCAAAATTTGAAGAAGAAAAAACACCTCACGCAATTTATGGACATCCCCTATAACTACGATATTCATTCTAGTATAAAGCTTAGGGGACGTCCATAAATTACATGAGGTTTCCCCCCCCCCAAATTTTGGACCCCTCCCTCCGTGTTGGTGAGATTTTCTCAAAAACTTTTAAGTAAATTAATTTCTCTGATATGTTCTTGACACATTTGTTTTGTCTTTTCGGCATGACGCTCTAGACTAGAGCATACACATGTAAAATTTCGATACATATAGATATATCCATGTTGTAATCAGAAACATGGTCTTTTACTTGTAATTATCACGACTGATTGACTAATGATTCGCTGTTTTGACTTATGTGCACATTTTTCCTGTTAAGATAAAAAAGAAAAACTTTTATTTATGTTTATTTTTTATCTAAAAGTTGAGGTGAGAATTTGCTGGACCCCCCCTTCTTCACCTCACGTAATTTATGGAATCACAGGGATAATCACTCATTCTATAAATGAAAATTTAGTCTCAGCCACAAGAACAAATGAAACACCAAAGTTTTATCAAGAAACCAAACATAGAGATTAAACGAAATAAAGAACACGATTTCTGCTTTCTTTAAGGTATGATTATTGAATAATCATTCAGAGGGAGCGAAGTAGTATTTGATTGCATTAGTCTTTTGAAATCCAATAGTTTACTCGACAATTGAGTTGAATTCGTTCCGTTACATCAGAGCGTATTTCTCTAAGGAAAAGGTTTGATTATAATTTCATTCAATTAATGTCGTCATCATGATTTCAATTCAAAGATGGAAAGATGGATGGATCAGTTTTCAGTCGGAAGATTTTAAGGTAAATTTGATTTTATTACTGAATGCAATTCTTTAACTGATTATAGTTTTTTTTATCCTTTATTTGGAAGGTATGAATTATTTTTAAGGTATAATTTAGTTAGAACAATCAGTAAGGACGAACTTTCAAAATTCAGTGTGTTAGAGTTCTGATTGAAATGGCTACATTCAATTGGTTTTAACAAAAAGAGTAACTTGTATAAGGAAATTCTATTGACCAGAAAAATAAAAACTTAATTTGTGTGTTGATTATTACATCAGATTGGGAAATTTAAAAACAGATAATTATTTCTTTTACACAAGTCGCCATGTCAAATCAATTACAATGATCTTTCTTCTTTTTTAAAATTATGTCGATGATATGAATGAAACGTTTTTGATTTTAAAACGACACAAATTTATATTTTGATGTAACTTATTGGAAAGCATCTGTGGTCCCCAAACTTTTTCGAACTTACGTCGTTTCTAGAGTGCCCTTCAGCCTAGTGCTTTGGTATTTATAACACATTTAAATAATCTAATTTTTATAGTGGTGAGTGAGCTCGTCACAGATCTTTGCACTTTTGTGAACAGAACGTTTCTCTTCACAGACGTGGGATTTGGTATTTTTTTGTGAAGGGTAAAAGCAGGGCTACCCCTAGGCCTGGGCCTAGGGGCCCCACAATTTCAAGGCCCTCTTATTTCAAAAAGTTAACAAAAATTTATAGTAGAAGTAATTTTTTGTACTTCCTAGACTGTTTTTTCATACTTTTTTAAATTGAAAATAAAAATCCAAACCTTTTAGAAACGTAAAAGATAACCGAGAACGTGTCTGTGACCCTGATGATGGTGAATTTTCACATCAATCAAACAATAATTTTCACACACCTACATTTATATAGCACCAAATGTGGTAACATGGGGGCCCCTTCCTGCATGTTGGGCCTAGTGTTCGAAATTTTCTAAATCGGGCCCTGGGTAAAAGGGGGCCTTGAAAGGACCCATTTCCACCCTATATTAACCCCTGGATAGTATGTCCTGATTTTAAGATTGAAAAGACAAAATCTTTTCCCATATTAGGCAAAGCACGTGCCTACGAATATACGGGCGCGACCCCTCGAATTGCCTTATCAGTCGATAAGATTGCGGAGTCACAAATTAGCCACCCATTGTCACGTCTCTTCCAGAATTAGAGCTCCGTGTCACGCCGCCTGCTGTCACATTTTCATCATTGTAAACAATGGCAAGTATATTCCGATATTTGTAGTGTTACAGCAGAATTCTGGTTGTTTAATATACACTCCTTTCCGGCATTTAGAAAGTAGGTACAGTATTTCATCTTGCACAAATAACTCTTCAAAATCTTAGTCGCTAATATTCTTTTTGAATCTTGTGTATTCTACCAACCATTTTGCTCATTGAAGCACAACGTGTATATTTAATCTTTTAATGATCACCTTTGTTGATACAGTTAGATTTTATTTCGTAGACTTTTATCAGAAATTTAGACTTTTTGAATTCAAGGGTCTCTACCGATTTTTTAAAAGGTCCTGTTTTGAAATTGTGAAAATTCACTCAGATTTATAGAGTATACATTCAAAATTACCGAATAATCGGATTTTTTCGGCATCAAAAAGTTCGGGGACCCTTGTTCTTTCTCTTTTCTTAATTGGTTCGGTCTTCTTGAACCTTCATTAAAAGTAAATTAATATCTTCCTAAAAAATATTCACGGTAATAGAAATTTAAATATACTCAAATAAATTAATTTATATCGTACTTTAGCTTGAATTTGTTTGTCTAAAATCCATCATAACTGTAAATATCAAACTCAATATAACTTTTGAGTAACAAATTATAGAATTCCTTGGCAAAAGAATTTTTAAAGATGCATGTATTTTTGAAATGAATGAAAAAAAATTATTTTTAAAGAAAGAGAGCTTATAATTAATTAAATATTAAATGAAAATGCACCATTCGGATAATCGGCGTTTGAATAATTGGAGTTCTTCTGTAATTTGGAAAAAAAGTTCTTTTAAACAAAATATCAAAGCGTAAAAATTGGATTTCAATATAATAAATCTTAAAAAAGCTTAGAGATCACATTAGCGAATCTGATGAGATCTGGAAAAGCTTGCTAATGGCTTTTGGTAGGGTACTACTTGGAGCAGACGCGATCCGTCCTCATGTAAACGGCCCTTTTCCCCAGGGGCCGATGCGTCGTCGGCGAGGGCTGCAGTTGCTTCTCATCTCCGGCTGCGCTCTGTTCGGCTACTCCGTGCTGCTGCTCCTCTTCCAAGAGCACATCAAGGGGGGTGGGAGGGTGAGGGTGACCCTCCAGCAGGACCCTTCCCTCAGCCCTGAGGAGGCCGCCCTTCAGGACGCGGCCTTCAGGAGGGAACTGAAGGCAGACAGGGCGGCTGCGAGGCTAAAAGAAGTGCTGAGGGGCTTCGGAGCACGCCCGCTAGGGGCGCTGACCGCCGTCCTGCCCGCCCCCCTCCCCTCCTCTAGAGCCATCAGGAGGCACCCTCCTTGCCCCGACGTGTCTCCGTTGCGTAAGTAGCTTCTTTTGTGTAATAAGGGAGTGATATCTTGGAAGGGTGATTCAGTCCTATCAATGGGATGCAGTTGTGGAAAAAAGGAAGAAATGCATTTAGTCTCCTTATCTCTGAAGTCTGGAAGCTTCAATTTACGTCCGAAATAATCGTACCTCCTTTTAAAATTGAACGCAAAAGTGTATAGATCTAATTTTAATTGCGAGACAACACATAGGTATATATTGTAAAAGTTATTAAAAAAGTTGTATGAAATTAACGCTCACATTACTTCTTGTAACCCAACTAGGCACTAAAGCTTAGAGGGCGTGCAGCATATCTAAAGGAAGTAACATCCTACACGCCGTGAAAATGCTGTTAAAGTGTTTATTATATTACAATTACCATATAGAATACTGGAGCGCCGCGCCGGTAGCTAAAGAAAATTGAAAAATGTCCTTTTTCATCAGAATTTTACAGAAATTCCAGAATGTTTTCGAAGTTTGTCCAATTAATTTTCTAACAAGGGTTTCTAACAATTAACAACACTAGACAAAGGGTTTAAAAAAACTCCCTTATCTACCGTACCTGTTCTATTCAACTTACTTATTTGTCATTCTGAGTAGCTCATATCCTAAAATTTTTGTATGCGGCCCGCGGAATATTGTGGTTTAGTTTTCCAAAGTGGCCCTCAATATCATTTGGGTAGGCCATCCCTGTTCTAGTCCACAGGACCAGTGGGTTTATTTCCATATTTCTAGCGCTGGCAAGTATGGGATTTACAGCCAAAAAGAAAATCACAAAAGTGTGTACATAACCAAAGTAACCGTAAGTCTGAACCAGCCAAAAAAATCACAAAAATGTGTACATAACCAAAGTAACCGTAAGTCTGAACCAGCCTAAAAAAATCACAAAAGTGTGTACATAACCAAAGTAACCGTAAGTCTGAACCAGCCAAAAAAATCACAAAAGTGTGTACATAACCAAAGTAACCGTAAGTCTGAACCAGCCTAAAAAAATCACAAAAATGTGTATACATAACCAAAGCCCCCATATAAATAACCTTATGTCTGAATTCTGTGTGAGATTGGGGAAGCATCAGAGGTGAAAAATGATGAAACGTGTCAAATATCGGTGCGTGCGTCCTTGACAGTGGAGACCACCTGTGGATTTATGGGGATCGATGAGGCCTCGCGTGCCTCATCTCACTCGCTCGCTCGGAGAAGGGGTGAAATATGGAGGGAATGGCATGCGGTGGAAACCAAATGCCACTGACACGTTTTCTTTACCCCTTTTTTAACCTTGGCTTTAAAGGAGTGGTTAAGGTAGCAACCTGGGGCAAAAAGGGGCCTGGCCCACCCTTGCATGGGAAAAGTTACGTTAAATCTCCTTTTGTTTATAATAAATCGGTTCTTATTAAGCGGTTTTTTTATTTTAAAATTTGAATTGTATTAATCTTGTTATCATGATTGCAAGCTAATGATGAGGTATTTTCACGTTTTGAGATTAAATTTTATTAAAATAGTAGATGAAACACCATGAGGAATGACGGTTAAATAAAGTATTTCCGTAGCCTAGTTTCTGAGATATAATTTTTTGAAATTTCGTTTCGGCGCGAAAACAGAAAAAATGTTGTTTTAGTGCGCTGTGATGTCACATCCAATAAAATCCCGTTTTCCGATCATTGAAAAACAGTAAAAACACTAGTTTCGAGTGCGCTGTGACGTCAAATGCCTTTTTTTTTATCTAGTGTTTTGGTAAAAATAAAAATTGAATTTTAAAATATTTAAAAAATATTTTTGATCTTAAAAATCTGTTATTTGAGAGTTTTAAACTATAACGTATCACAAAAATGAAAAATTAAGCAAATCCCTCACTTATGCAAATACCTCATTTAATAGTTTTTCCAATAGTTGGGGCAAAACCCAAAAATGTCCATCAACCAAATGATATTGACCCATTCACTGATATTATTGATTCAAATGATTATTGATTCAAATTCAACCTTTCACACTTCTCGAAAACCCTCAATCTGTTTATTTTGAGGATAACCGTTTTCTTCGGTAGTTTCCAGAATAATATTAAAAAAGACTGAAAATTTTGAAAAGTGTCAGGAATAAGTAATAAGGTAGTATGTGTAGTTACATGGTATATTTTAAAATATTAACAGTTAAGAATTTTAAAGAGGATGCATTTGTTGACAGGAAAAGGCTATCTGTGTTGTTGCTCACCAGTATAAAATAAAATCTTTAAAATTTATGTTCAAACATGATTTAATTGTAATGTATTCCTAATAATACGACCTCGTGTTTTGAAATTTGCATGGGAAAAGTTACGTTGAATCTTCTTTTGACTATAATAAATCGGTTTTCAGTAAACTTTTTTTTATTTTAAATTTTGAACAGTATTAACCCTGTTATTATGATTGCAAGCTAATTCAAAAGTAAATAGTTTCTAATAATGTTAGCCACTATTTATATACTAGTTTCTAACTTGAAATTTTTCGGATCTGCGTAAGAGAAATTTTGGAAATTCCCGCCCTCAAAATAGTGTTTAAAACTCTTTAAGTTACACCCAAGGACTTTAAGAAGACTTTAAGTTACACCCAAAGAGGAACACTCCTTGTAAGTAAAAAAAAATTTCATGTAAAAATAGTACATAATAGATTTTAAAATTTCTAGAGGGGTGTCTGTAGGGGGTTCTCCCCAGAAAATTTTGGAATTTATAGTCTTAAAAGTAGAAAGATTCTAAGAACTGTTTTTGGAATTGGAAACAAAAAGCAAGAGACAGAAGGCTTTGGAGAAAAATTGTTTGAGAGGCCATAATCCAGCACGGGCTGTAATGCCAAGGAGTTAGTTAGTCTTAAAAGTAGGGTTTTAACTCATATTCATACCCTTTGTGTTGCACCCGAAGAGGTCTCACACAGAGATGGGCGCAATCAGATTACTTTTGTAATCAGATTAATAATCTGATTGAAGTAATCATATTACATTTGTAATCATCAATCTGATTACATTTGTAATCTGATTGAAAGTAATCAGATTACATTTGTAATCTGATTACATTTGTAACCATCAATCTGATTACATTTGTAATCTGACAGAAAGTAATCTGATTACATTTGTAATCTGATTGATGTAATCTGATTACATTTGTCAATCAGATTACTTTTGAAATCAGATTGACACAACTTAATTACAGTGGTCCGCAATTCACCGGAAGTGGTTCTTAGCTAACCGGAAGTGGTTCTTATAGCTAACCGGAAGTGGTTCTTAGATAACCGGAAGTGATCCAAAACTTACCGGAAGTGAACCATACCTTACCGGAAGTGGTCCAAAACTTATCGGAAGTGGTCCAAAACTTACCGGAAGTGAACCATAACTTAATGGAAGTGGTCAGTAACTTACCGGAAGTGGTTCGCAACTTACCGGAAGTGGTTCACAACTTACCGGAAGTGGTCCACAACTTACCGGAAGTGGTCCACAACTTACCGGAAGTGGTCCACAACCTACCGGAAGTGATCCTTAATCTACCGGAAGTGGGTCACAACTTACCGGAAGTGGTTCGCAACTTACCGGAAGTGGTTCACAACTTACCGGAAGTAGTCCACAACCTACCGGAAGTGATCCTTAATCTACCGGAAGTGGTTCGCAACTCACTTCCGGTACGTTAAGGACCACTTCCGGTAAGTTGTGAACCACTTCCGGTAAGTTATGGTTCACTTCCGGTATGTTTTGGACAATTTCCGCTAAGTTTCGGACCACTTCCGGTAAGTTGTGAACCATTTCTGATAAGTTTTGGACCACTTCCGGTAAGTTTTGGACCACTTCCGGAAAGTTTTGGACCACTTCCGGCAAGATGCGAACCAACAAGTACCAACAAGAACCAACAACTGTGTGCCTTCACATTATCAATCAAAAAGTAATCAAGATTTATTATGATTACTTATTGTAATCTGTAATCAGATTACAGATTACATATGTAATCAGTAATCAGATTACAGATTACAATTGTAATCATTAATCTCCATGTGATTACTTTCGTGATTACAATTGTAATCATTAATCTCCATGTGATTACTTTCTTGATTACATTTGTAATCAGATTACAAATGTAATCAGATTACAATTGTAATCGTAATCATCAATCATTAATCTGATTACATTTTGCCCAACTCTGGTCTCACAGACACTTTATTGTTCGTGGTAGGAAGCCATTTTGTTTCAATATTTAGGCTTATCTCGTGCTTTAATTTGTTTGAATATAATCTATCTATACTAATAAAATAGAAACCCGGAAGTGCCGGAAACCCGCGTTGTTTCTCCGCGTTGCCTGTACAACGTATGTGATTGGTCCAAAGCTCTCTTCTCCTACTCTCGGAGTGGTTAGGATTCGTCCTGTCAAATATCCTAATGGTAAAAATCATCGGGATCTAGGGGTAGCCATTTTCTCTTTGAAACCTGGCAACAACCAAGGGCGTTATTCTCAACATTATTATTATTCAACAACCAACAACGTTATTCTCATTCTTCGGTCTGTTTACATTATTCAGTGAAAATTATCTGTTTATATCGAGACTGATTTGACTTTTGTTCTTTTGGATTTTAATAGCATTCTGTGGTGGGGATTGTATAAAGCCTTTTCAGTTATTGCTTTTTATTTCTCAAACGTACTTCTCGGACGCCGATTGTTAAGCAATATGGCTTTGGCTGTTTACATCCGAAGATGGCTGAGAGGCGGCGAACGTTTTCCCCCTTCATTTTGTGAATGCTTCTTACTATTCTAATTTATTACTTTTGTTCCGTTTTTTGAGCATAGATTTCTTTTTTATTCTATTTAACTCTGTATTTTTTGTTATGTTTGGCTCTTGATGATGTTCGTCGTTAATTCATTAAGTGCTTTGTGCTATCCTGAAACTGATTTTCATTTTATTCTTTGAATCTTACTTAGTAATTAAGGCTTACTTTTCTGTGTGCATTTTTAACACTAAGAAAATCTATGTAACAGTTCACATCAGTTTGATTACAGTTGTGCATTTTTTCCACACTTTCAAATTCACCATAGTTGCTTTTGTTTTTAAAGTAGTTTAGTCTTATTTTTGTTTGAGAATTGTTTGTGTTTTGTCACATAATTACCTAAAGTTATTTAAATATTACATTAGTGGCATTTCATACACTTTTTCTTAATCATTAGCTACTAAAACAGCTTGGCAATATTCATCGGGAAAGATAACAATTGAACGGTTTTGGTTTTGAGGCAGATGAGGCTTCCTTTTCTTTTAGGTTGTTCGTCCATTTATTACACATAATTTAAATTGGCACGGCTTCGATAAGAGTCCTCCAGCCGCCATATTTATCCACAGCAATATGCTTATGTGTCATATTTGAGCTTATGGCTAAACATGGCAGCTGAAGGACTCTTATCAAAGCTGTGCCTTTAAATAACTCTGGCTTTTTATACATTTACTGATTTTTGTTTAATTTTTCGAATAGATTCATTTAACTGTTTGAATCCATTTTTATGGACGGTAATGCAGAGGGCCTCTGTGTGGTGCAGTCTATGTAATGCTAAATCTGTTACACCTTAACTATTTTTTATTAGTTACACCTTAGTTATTTTTTAACAAATATGACTTCCCAACTATTTTAAAGTGTATGAGATTCTGTCAAAGGAACTTAGTACGGGCGCAGCCCGTCATTTATGCCTGAGCAACGCCGGGATAGCGCGTGCGCCATAGGTATAAATATAAAGTTTTACTGGGCCCGGGCAACGCCGGGTCTAGCGCTGAAAGCGCTAATATAGCATATAATAATTAATTCACGATGTAAGCCAAACATATCGTTCACACTTGGCGAAAACCGTCAATCTGTTTATTTTGAGGATGGGCGTTTTCTTCGGTAGTTTTCAGAATAATATTACATAGACAGAAAATTTTCAAGAGTGTCAGGAAAGATTTGAAATAATAAGGTAGTATATGTAGTTTTACAATGTGTACTTCATAATACACTGGTGTGCAAAAATTAAGGACCGAACTGTTTTTTCAATATAACACCTAGCATAATTATTTTTCATCCATGAAAATAATACCACAAGATGTTCAAGGAGTGGGAATATAGGGTATGAATAGGTCCATAAACACTAAAAAATATATTTTTGTAAACGTTAATAAAAGATGTCCTTCCTATGAAACTATACAATTCTTTTGTGCCGTTTCAGCATCCCCTACACACCACAGAGATTTTCACTGATGTCTGCAATTGTGTAGGTACCTGTGTTTTCGTGTCTTATTTGCTTCTGTTAGAAGACATTTTGGGTCCTTATTTTCTCTTTCTGCATGACAAATCACAATTTGGCTTTCTCAAAGTTTTTCATAAGTCACGATTATGAAAGAATAAAGTTACTTTCCGGGTTCACAGACCTAAAAGCGATCAAGCACATGTAAGAACTACTGAAAATATGGTTGACGGTCAGATACCACATACTAAAAATGACCCAGAAGCTAAAACTTGCCAAAAATAATGATTAGACCAATATCTCTCAATAAAACCTAAAAAATACTAATAAAAATTAGTACACACATTTAAAAACATGCGTTGAGTTCAGGAATAATCATATTCTTTATAAACAACATAAAATGTTCGGTTAAATACCTCTCACATAGACGTTTCTGTCACTTCTCCAAATGTGTAATGGAACTCCATTATCAATGGAGGGCCCATTTACCCCCTTAAATTATTGGTAGGGAAAATTTGTTCTCACGCCATATATTCCCATTCTTTGAACATCTTGTGGTATTATTTTCATGGATGAAAAATAATTATTCTAGGTGTTATATTGAAAAAACAGTTCGGTCCTTAATTTTTGCACACCAGTGTATTAACAGTTAAGAATTATAAAAACATTTGTTGACAGGAAAAGGCTATCTTTGTTTTTGCTCACCAGTATAAAAATAAATCTTCAAAATTTATTTTTAAGCATGATATAATGTTAGCCTCGAAACAATCGCTACCTCTAAAAAAGGTAGGGGAGAGCGGGGCACCTTTCAACAGTTTCGTTTTCGATTAAAATCATTTTCTCGTTTGTTATGAGGTTAATTTAAATGCCACCTGGTGTCAAGTAATGTTTCTTATCATAACAACATCTGTCCGTGGTATTCCTACCATTTCACCTTTTAGTTTTTTTGTAATCGAGTGGAGTCGTTTTTGACGTCCAAAAGTAAATTTTGAATTTCTTTTAAAAAATCGGATTTTACCAACTTTTTATTAGTTTAGGCGATTGATTTTTACATATGTTATTAAATAAGGTCTTCTGCTTCTATGTATACCTTTTTCAAACCCATATCTTTATTCTAAAGCGTTTGAGGGGTCTTGAACCGTGACGACTAAAGGTGGGGCACCTTTCAACACTTAGGGCGGGGCAGGTTTCAACACCACTAAAATTCGTTTTGCTTAGCATATTGTGCTTTCGCAATGCTTTTTCTTGAAGTAAACGCTCTTAAATAACTTATTCAAGAAATAATAGCATTGTATTAGAGTTAATTATTTATTTTTAGCGAAAAAACAGCTAAAAATCGATTTAGATAATTTACTTAAATACACATATAATTTTTAACAGTAAGGCTACCATACGATTCACAACAGCAATTTTATGCATTTAGTAGTTATCAGCATTGATTTAAATAAAATTATTTAAGATATACCACTTTGATGACTATAGTAATTAGAAAAATTTAAAATGAATAAAAAGCGATTAAAAAAATAAAATTTTTGCTGAATTCTGAAGAAAAACAGTTGAATTAACAATATATTTTCGGAATATAACTCAAAAGAACTTTTAAATTAAACAATAAAGAAACATCACACTTAGTTGTGTGGAAAAACTCATAACCTACGAAACAACAGGAAAAACTCCAAAATTTGCAAAAAATTTCACTTTTTTTTACTCTAAATTAATGAAATGTATTTGTTATAATGTATATTTCAATATAATAAACTTAAAATCAACTGAAACTTTTAAAATTTTAAAATTAACCCACTGTTGAAACGTGCCCCGCCTGTGTTGAAACCTGCCCCACCCGAGAACCTTTTTTAAAACGCAGTTTTGGACCTTTTAATTTTCTCAAGGATCTTGGGTAAAATTACACAATGTGTCCGAAAGTCCATGGTAGGATATGTAAGTTAAAGTTTTATGATCCGTCAATTCGTTTGGTCACAAAAAATAAAAACCGAAATCTGTTGAAAGGTGCCCCCCTCTCCCCTATATTTCGCTCATTAGTAGCGAATAAGAAAATCAATAAATGAACTGGACAGACGTGGCCGTTGGTGCAAGAACCAGGTATCTCCACTTTCAGTTCAAATTGCTTTACTTATACTTTAAGTGGAGCACTTTCAAAGTATGGAACGAAAAATCTAGGCTTAAAAAATCCTCGACATTGCAACTATACACAAGAGAGCAACTTAAGTTGGCCCCATGACGTCACTAACAAACAAAGTAGTAGTTTCCATCGCGGTGTCTGAATTTTGAGTGAAATGAAGAATTTAAAAACAGGATTATTTTGTTAAACCTATGTATATATGTGCAATCTTTGATTCCCGAAGATAATTATCACCCTGCTTTACAGATAAATATAAATAAAAATACTTGTTATAAGGGCAAAACAAAACCTAAGTCTGAGCATAATAATATTCCCACCAATATTACTCATAGGGCCTATAATTATAAAAAAGCAAACTTTAACTTGCTTTATCACCTTTTTATGCTGGTCGATTGGAATTTCTTGAATGAATATACCTGTATAAATTCTGCTGGTAAAATGTTTTATAATGTTATCTATTCTATTATGGATCAATGTATACCAAAAACTAGTTTTGTTAAAAAGAAATACCCATCATGGTTTACAAAGAATATTATTAGTAATATTAAACTTAAAAATTTTCTCTTAAAAAAACTGAAAAATTCTGGTAATCAGACTGACCTGGAACTTTATAAATCAGTACGTAAAAAGATTAAAATTGAAATTCGAAACGCTCGTAAATCTTATATTGAATCCGTTGAAGATTCTTTAAAGTCACAACCTGCTTCCTTTTGGTCCTATTATAGAAACATTAATCGTTCCAAAGAAAATAATATAATGTATAGTGGGGGTATTGAATTAACCAGTGAAACTGAAGTTGCTCAAGCTTTTAAAACCTATTTTTCTAGTGTTTACTCAACAAGCTATTATAACCAAGAACAACATGGTCATTCGGATCTTTGTGCAGACTCAATTGATTTAGTTAACATCAAATCTATTTCACATGTTGAAGTTGAAAATGCCATAAATGGTTTGAGGGGTTCATGTTCTGTGGGTCTGGATTATATTCCTTCTTTTATTATTAAGGCCAATATAAATAGTTTTATTTACCCACTGCTTATTTTATTCAATCTATCTTTAAAATCTATGATATTTCCTGATATGTGGAAAACTTCAAAAATTATACCTGTCTACAAAAAAGGTGAAAGGTCTGATATAAAAAATTACAGACCTATTGCAATTATATCTGGTTTTGCTAAAATTTTTGAATCCATAATTTGTCATAAAATAACTGTTCAGACTTCTCAAATTATATCAGCTGCCCAGCATGGTTTTATCAAAAAAAGATCAACCGCTAGTAACCTAATGTGTTTAAATATTGATATTACAAATGCCTTAAAATTAAATAAACAATTAGATGTCATTTATACTGATTTCGCTAAGGCTTTTGATTCTATTAATTTTGAGATTTTATTATTTAAGTTAGTTAAAATTGGTTTTAGTAAAAGTTTAATAAATTTTTTACGTAGGGGAGAGGGGGGCACCTTTCAACAGATTTCGGTTTTTATTTTTTGTGACCAAACGAATTGACGGATCATAAAACTTTAACTTGCATATCCTTCCATGGACTTTCGGACACATTGTGTAATTTTACCCAAGTTCCTTGAGAAAATTAAAAGGTCCAAAATTGCGTTTTAAAAAAGGTTCTCGGGTGGGGCAGGTTTCAACACAGGCGGGGCACGTTTCAACAGTGGGTTAATTTTAAATTTTTAAAAGTTTCAGTTGATTTTAAGTTTATTATATTGAAATATACATTATAACAAATACATTTCATTACTTTAGAGTAAAAAAAGTAAAATTTTTTGCAAATTTTGGAGTTTTTCTGTTGTTTCGTAGGTTAGGAGTTTTTCCACACAACTAAGTGGGATGTTTCTTTATTTTTTCATTTAAAAGTTCTTTTGAGTTATATTCCGAAAAGATATTGTTAATTCAACTGTTTTTCTTCAGAATTCACCAAAAATTTTATTTTTTTAATCGCTTTTAATTTATTTTAAATTTTGTTAATTACTATAGTCATCAAAGTGGTATATTTTAAATAATTTTATTTAAATCAATGCTGATAACTACTAAATGCATAAAATTGCTGTTGTGAATCGTATGGTAGCCTTACTGTTAAAAATTATATGTGTATTTGAGTAAATGATCTAAATCGATTTTCAGCTGTTTTTTCGCTAAAAATAAATAATTAACTCTAATACAATGCTATTATTTCTTGAATAAGTTATTTAAGAGCGTTTACTTCAAGAAAAAGCATTGCGAAAGCACAATATGCTAAGCAAAACGAATTTTTGTGGTGTTGAAACCTGCCCCGCCATAAGTGTTGAAAGGTGCCCCACCTTTAGTCGTCACGGTTCAAGACCCCTCAAACGCTTTAGAATAAAGATATCGGTTTGAAAAAGGTATGCATAGAAGCAGAAGACTTTATTTAATAACATATGTAAAAATCAATCACCTAAATTAATAAAAAGTTGTTAAAAACCGATTTTTTAAAAGAAATTCAAAAGTTACTTTTGGACGTCAAAAACGACTCCACTCGATTACAAAAAAACTAAAAGGTGAAATGGTAGGAATACCACGTACAGATGCTGTTATGATAAGAAACATTACTTGACACCAGGTAGCATTTAAATTAACCTCATAACAAACGAGAAAATGATTTTAATCGAAAACGAAACTGTTGAAAGGTGCCCCGCTCTCCCCTACTTATATCACTCAGAGGTCTCTTTATGTTAAATATAATTACGCTTTTTCTGATTGCTTTTTTAGTACTTCAGGGGTACCTCCAGGATCTGTCCTAGGGCCCCTTCTTTTCATTTTATTTGTAAATGACCTTTCTGATATTTTTGGGTCTTGTTTATTATTTGCTGATGATCTAAAAATTTACCGTTGTATTTCTACTGAACAAGATTGTGAAATTTTACAGATTGAACTTGAAAATTTGTATGAATGGTGTACCAAAAATAGGCTTTATCTAAATATTGACAAGTGCTTTATTGTTTCCTTTACTAGAAAACTAAATCCTCTCATTAGAAATTATAGTATTGATAATAAGCCTCTCATTCGGAAAAATAGCATCAAAGATCTGGGTATTATTTATGATAATGATTTCAGTTTTAATTTACATATCCTTCAAATATCCAAAAACGCTCACAAAATGTACAAATGTCACAAATGTCTGTACTTATTTGTCTATTTAATACTTTAATTCGTTCTATGCTTGAATACAACTGTGTCATTTGGAGTCCTTCTACGAATAATCTCAAGTATGCTATTGAAAAAATTCAAAACAGATTTCTACGCTATATTCATTACAAATCAAATAATACTGAATATCCATCAAACGCTTTTGCCAGGCAGAATTTTAATTTATGCTCTTTAGATTGCAATAGAACAATATCCCTTTTTAAATTTTTTTATAACCTATTTAATAACAAAATTGATTGTCCTGTTTTACTTCAAGAATTTAATTTTCATGTTCCCATATACAACTCACGTACTAAATTTGTATTTAAAGCTCCTCTATTTACGAAAAATTACTTAAAACATCAACCCATGGTAGAGTTCATAAATTTTTTAAATACTTTACCAGATTGTGATTTATTTTTTCATAAATTCTCTTTTTTTAAATCCATTATTATTTCTAAATATGCTTAGTTCTATTTAAATGTTTGTCTTTTTATGTTGTATGTATTGTTGTATGTATTGTGTATATTATCCTTTATACTGTATTATATTGTCCTTTGTACTGTCATTTAATTGGATATTTTCTGTTTGACAGTTAAATAAATAAATAAATATAGTGCTTTTCAATCACGATTTGCGTACTCCTCTTGGAAACCCATCAGGCTTTGTGTTTACCCATTTTCTCCTTACGCATTTGTGGGTTCAAGAAACGTTGCTGACGAGTATAGTTTGAAATTGATTTAAAGTAACACCACAACCCTAGAAGTAGAAATTTTTTTAAAATAAGCTATAATTAGTGCCATAATTACATAGTGCCATATACATTAGTGCCATAATTATTCCCCTAAATATCAAATTATGCCTAATTTTTGGATACGAGTGTACTTGACTTAAATGCCACCAGTCACTCGTTTTAACAAGGGAATAGAATACGGGAATAATACCCACCGTTGTCTAGGGATGGTCGAGATGCTGAAAGAATATCGTTCGGATGGGGGGGGGGTTGGAACGAAATTGCTCAGCAACCCGAAACTTATTTCCCGCCAGCCCATAGAGAATTTCTCTTCCCCTCTTGCGATTCTCACCTGCTCATCCATTGTTTAATGTTAAATTCTGGGCGAATGGAGCGGAGGAGAAAGCGAAATTCTCTATGGGTTGGCGGTAAATAAGTTCGAGGAGCGCATTTGTAAATTCGATAACTAATAGAAAAAATTTCCGATTTTTTCCAGTAAAGATGCAAATTGATCCTGGAGGATGTAACCTAACTACAAAGTACCAAAATAATTTCGAAATTCCTAATAGTTTTTTTTTTCAGGAGCAAAACGGAGGTTGAAAAAAGAAGATTTTAAGTTAAATAATTTTTAAGTGTCCCTAAACCCCCCTTAGATACGTCCTTGCCTGTCTTAACTATAGTAAGAACTCATTAGGAGTGGCTCGAAAAGTTACGCAAGGTGGGGCTCTCATTTAGTAGGATCTATTAACAAAAGAAGTTGATCACTTTCGTCATTAGCAATCATCTCTTTTCGTCCCCACCCTCCTCCTCCTCCTTTTATGACGAGACGGATCGATAGAACTCTTTTTTGTTCGTACCTTAGAAACAGTTCTTTCCCTATTTATAGAAGATACTTAACTCCTTTAATTGGTTTCCAAGAACCTTTAATTGAACTCCTTATTATAGTGTTGAGCAGGTTCTCAAACTTTGGGTCGCGACAAGATTACTAATAAGTTGTCTGAGAGGCCGTTCAAATATTCCGTAAGTTTATGGGGTAATTTTTACCCCTTGTTAGTAAAGATAAGCAAACCGCAACCCCCCCATCATAATTACGTAAGAAAACTGCCCTTTGTTCTTTTTTTGTACAAAATGTTTAGAAGTCCATAAATTCTTGAATTTTTTTTTTCCTAGTTCAATTTTTTATAGAGCATTTTCAAGTGACGTCACGACGAGTTATTTTCTTTTAACTGTTAACCTTTTGCAGGGCTTTTAAGTGTTGCTAAGGTGGTTGCTAGGTGACGAGGAATCTGTTGTTATGGAGGTTGTTAGGTGAAAGGTCAAGTGATTACAAATGCTCCAATAGAAGAATTCCACGACCAGTTATTTTCTGTTACTGTTATTCTTCTGCAGGGCAAAAAACTGTAACCTTCTGTTGCTAAGGCCGTTGTTCGGTCCGAGTCATGTGATTGAAAATGCTCTATATAAAATTTATTTTTGGTTGAAATTTTTGCAATAAACAAATGGAATAATTCGGAAATGCAGTTTTGTTTGTAACGTTTTAAGTAAGCACTACTCATAACCCCCCTCCCCCCTTGTCAGGAAAAATAAGCAAAGAGCAAATCCCCTCCCCCCATAGGTGCTTGCGTAATATTTGAACGGCCCCTGCATAAAAAGTTTTAGTACTTTTAAAATGTTTACCAACATGTCGTTGGCTTTTGAAATTTATCAAATTTTCATGTATTAAAAAATGAAAAGAGCAATAAGAAAAAGGATAGTTAAAGTAAAATACATACGGGTGTCACTTTAATGTGCCGATAATGCAAAATTTGTAGGTTATTCCAATGAGATTTGGAAAAATAAATAAATGAGTTGTTCTAAACGTAGGGTTCCCCACCGGACAAACCTTAGAAACTTCAAATCTGAGTTCATAGATGGTTTCATTTTGATATGAAACATTTTGTTTCAAATTTGATGACACATTTTTATTTCAATTTTGAAATACCAGAAATACTTAGTTTCAAACTAAATACTAAAATACTTTAATTCAAAATACTTTAGTTTATTTTTTTATTTTTTTATAGGTATCAAGGACGAGCCGCTGGCTCTTATGATACCACATATTTAATTTCTTTCTTTGTCGTTTCTTTGTGTATTTGTTATTTTTGTATATTTTGATGTTCTTTGTGTGTCTTTCGTTTTTCTGTACTTGTCTTTGTACAATAAATTTGATTTGAAACAATTCAACAGTCACCGCTTAAATTATATGTGTTTTTGTAATAATGTTTGCAGAATGACAGTGGAGGATGTCTTTATTGAAAAGCCTTGTTTATAATCGTGATTGCCCACTTCTCCTAGTTGAGGCATCGCATCGATTTTGTCAGCAGAAGGATACCACCGGGCAGTGCTTTATATTCCTGAAGCATATGCACTTGCTCTAAAATGAGCACATGATGTATCATTTTTGGGTTCCGTTCAAAATCCAGACGACGAAATCCCGACTGGGTCAGAATCCCGACAGATCAAAATCCCGACAGGGTCAAAATCCCGACAGGGTCAAAATCCCGACAAGTCGAAATCCCGACTGGGTCAGAATCCCGACAGATCAAAATCCCGACAGGGTCAAAATCCCGACAGGGTCAGAATCCCGACAGGTCAGAATCCCGACAGGTCGAAATCCCGACAGGGTCAAAATCCCGACAGTGTAATATCACTCTTAAGCCGTGAGAGCATGAACTATTGAATTTTTTTGAAATTTTAAATTTTTTAAAATTGATTAAAAATGGTTTAATACTACACTCCTGCGCGTGCAAGACTTTTTCTGGGCTGTTTTTCAGTGCTGATTACAGATATTTCATCAAAACTGACTTTTGAAAGATTTTGAAATTTAAATTTCTTAAAATTGATTAAAAATTGTTTAATACTACTCTCCTGCGCGTGCAAGACTTTTTTCTGGGCTGTTTTTCAGTGCTGATTACAGATATTTCATTAAAACTGACGTTTGAAAGATTTTAAAATTTTAATTTTTTTTAAAATTGATTAAAAAATTGTTTAATACTACGCTCCTGCGCGTGCAAGACTTTTTTCTGGGCTGTTTTTCAGTGCTGATTACAGATATTTCATCAAAACTGACGTTTGAAAGATTTTAAAATTTTAAATTTTTTTAAAATTGATTAAAAAATGGTTTAATACTACACTCCTGCGCGTACAAGCCTTTTTTCTGGGCTTTTTTTCAGTGCTGATTACAGATATTTCATCAAAACTGACGTTTGAAAGATTTTAAAATTTTAAACCAACTTTTAATCAATTTTAAAATCTTTCATAATATGTCAGTTTTGATGAAATATCTGTAATCAGCACTGAAAAACAGCCCAGAAAAAGTGTTGCACGCGCAGGAATGTAGTATTAAACCATTTTTTAATCAATTTTAAAAAATTTAAAATTTAAAAAAAATTCAAACTACACTATCGAAGAAATATCTGTAATCAGCACTGAAAAACAGCCCAGAAAAAGTGTTGCACGCACAGGAGTGTAGTATTAAACCATTTTTTAATCAATTTTAAAAAATTTAAATTTTCAAAAAAATTCAATAATTCGTGCTCTCACGGCTTAAGAATGACATTACACTGTCGGGATTTTGACCCTGTCGGGATTCTGACCCTGTCGGGATTTTGACATGTCGGGATTTTGACCCTGTCGGGATTTCGATCTGTCGGGATTCTGACCCTGTCGGGATTTTGACTTGTCGGGATTTCGACCTGTCGGGATTTTGAACTGTCGGGATTTTGAACTGTCGGGATTGTGATCCTGTCGGGATTCTGAACTGTCGGGATTTCGACTGTCGGGATTCTGAGTGTCGGGATTCTGACCCACACCCATCATTTTTGAGCACCTGCTTATTTTTAGAAATAAGTTTATGCATGTTTCAAACTTTTGATTCGGAGCCATTTTGAGTTTGTGAAACACTCAGATTTGAGTATTTTTTTACTCAGTTTTGAAAATGCCGTTTTAAGAGTGTTGTTTAGAATAAAAAAATATTTTTATAAATTTACTAACGTGTTGCTGGCTTTTGAAATTTATCAAATTTTCATACATTAAAAAGAATGAAAAGAGCAATGAGGAAAAAAGAACAGTTATCGTAAAATACATATGTGTGTCATTATAATGTGCTGATAATGCAAAATTTGTAGGTTATTCGAAAGAGATTTGAAAAAATAAATAAATGAGTTTATACGTCGGGTTCCCTTCCGAGAGAAAAATACAAATCTTAAAAATTTTCTACTATAGTGTTAGAGTTGGTGCTTAGGGAATAAAAAAAATCGCAAAAAAAAGTATGAAAATTTTTTTTTAATAACCGCGTTTTGAAATATTTGACTGAACACAGGGTTGTTGTTATTATTATTGGAAATGGGAACAAAGATTGTGTAAGCTTGGAACGAAATAATAACGAGGATATGTGCACTTTTCGAAAGAGAAAAGAAATAACATTTTTCGCATTTTCTTGAAGAGAAGAGTTGGCGCCTATCATATTTTTTCGCCCGGAAAGGAGGAATACATTCTAAATTTATCTCCCTCCTGAGCCGCCGCAATTCTTCCTTCTCTCCAAAACGAGAGATGTTTCCTTTTCCGAAGTGGTTATTTCCACGAAGGTTGAAGCATGCGCAGTATTAGGAGTTTGTTATTAACGTGTTTTATAACATTAAAACTATGTTATTGATCAATCCTGTCATCATCAGCGCACCGATGACCTAGTGGTAGAGTGTGCGCCTAGTAACCTAATGGTTCCCGGTTTGATCCTAGGCTGCTACTTTTGAGTATTTTGCTTTAAAATAACTTGTAATTTTTCAGAAGTATCGAGATAAGTTAGAGTTGAGTTGTTGCCTTCGTGGAAATAACCAGTGCCTAAATATTTTCTGTTTTGTCTGAAATCGAGCTAGCGGTTTTTCGCTCGAAGGGGTTTCGATTTGTTCGCGCTTCGTGTTTCTTGCGTGCGAAACTGCTAAAATCAATAAACCTAATAATACACTACTACTAATTTTGTTACATACTATAATAGAGCGGGTTTTGATGGATCTCTTTGTCGAGAAACTGAAACACAAAAATGAAATTATTTTGAGAAAAGTCACCACTTTTTCTTTTTCACTTAATGCTTTTAAATAATTAACTTCAAAACTATTAATTAGCGATCCTCTCGATTCATTGGTATAATTATTCTCCTGTCGGTCTTGATGGGTCGCGCGCGATAAGATTATCAATTAGTCTTAATTATATGGAATCGTTTCATTTTATAACTTTTGCAATCCGTTTTGTTGGATTTTATCGAGTTACTACGTATATAGAAAAAAGAATACGCTACTCGGTGTCTAACGCAAAAGAAAATCAAAGTAAAATACATTTGTGTGTCAGTTTAATGTGCTGAAAATGCAAAATTTGTCAGTTATTGATCTCCTCCAGGAACTGTTTTGAAATTTGACACTTAAAAGTATTGTTTTCACTCCTTTTGAGACCCTTTGGGTTCTTCCGAAGAGGATTTCTCCTTATAAATTGCAGAATTTTCAAGGCAAAAACAATATAAAAATTGATGTCATAATTACGGCCCTAAACTGGGAAGTCATGATACCCTCAAAAAACTATTGCTTATTCTTCTTCACTATCAATTATTTAAATTTCATTTTGAAAAATGATAGTCACTAACAAAAAATACGAAAAAAACGTAACAGACGTCAAAGTTTTGGAGGGGGATTCGGAGGTTCTCCTCCGAGAAGAAGTTTTGAAATTTGACCCCTTATAGCCATTTTACGTCTGGGGGACACGTGTCCCCCTGGATCCGCTACTGATTCAAGGGGTTAGCACACAAAAACACAAGGAAGAATTTTAGGTCCTAGAAACCTCCCGTAGTGAAAATTGTGAGGTACATTTTTTTTTAAACTGTATAGTTTGTAGCATTTTGAATTGTTGAAATCTGCCGCCCCTCAAAATTTTGCCGCCCTTTGCTATAGCACATGTTGCACGTGCCTAAATACGGCCCTGGTAATATATTTTCAAAATCATTTTTGCCACGTGAGAGATCGTCAACAGACTTCGATTATTCTGAAAAATACTGAAGAGAACGCATATCCTTGAAAAATTAAATTGACGGTTTTGGCGAGGTGTGAACGATATGTTTTGGCGTTGTTTGAGCTTTATTTTTTGATCGAAATAATTTTTATCAAGAATTAATGATTATTATTTGATAAAACCGTATCGCACAAAAGTAATCAGGGTTTTTAATCGAAACCAATAGAACTCAAAATCCAGGTCCGATTTTTCGGATTTTACTCAAAATTTAATACATTGAAGGAGGTTTTGGCGATCAAATGTGATCGATGAATTCAAACGCTGCTTCTATTATATTTAAATTACTGAAATCGGCTTCGCTGATTAAAGAAAACTGCGATTATATTTAATCACCACTCAAATAGTTATAAAAATTATATTATCTATAGCAGCCAATTTTTTATTTTAGTTAGGTCTAGAAAAATCCTATCTAATAAATAGCTTTTCTTACACAGTAGGAAAAGCACAGCGGAAATTGTGGAGTTCATACTTATGTTGAATTTGATGATGTCCTATCGTTTATTTTTAAGCCATGCAATTTCACCAGCGCACGAAACCGCTTTTCAGCTTGGCGAGATTTTGGAGATTCATCTCATATTTTTCTTTAAGAATGTATAATTTCCAAAATACAAACTATGGAATCCTTTTAAATACTTCAATTAGGATTACAAAGTTGTGGTTTTAATATAAAATTCGAGTAATATATATTAATAGTGGTCAACATATTATTAGAATCTATTTACATTTTGCTTCTGAATTAGCTTACAATTATAATAAGAAGAATACAGTTCTAAATTTAAAAAGAAAAAAAAAGGTTATTAAAATCAAAGGAATATTTTATGTAACTTTTCCTGAGCAAGGGGGGGGGCCTTTGTATATGGGCGCCCATAATAGATTTATTCTAAGCGCAAAGTTTGCCTCAATTTGTCAAGTTGCTCGATCTACTCGGGAGCGCGACTGGTAGTCAAATATTGACGATGCGTTATCAGGGCAGAGAACACCCTCGTAAAACCCTTGTCCTATCGTAAACAGCCGGGATTTATTGATGTACGACATCGCATCCCGGTTTTCTTATACTATAGCATGAGGAAAGTCCTGTTTTCTCTGTATCAATAATGCAAAGAACTCGAGTGAGGCTGGACTAGTGAATTATAGTACAACAATGGTAAATAATTAATAAGATAAGAGGTAATTATTTAATAGTGAGTTAATGATTTCTTTATTATGATTTGGCAACTAGAAACTTGAGAGAATTAGAATGGACATTTCCCGTATTTTTAAAAATAGAAATAAAGCAAAAGCCCCTTTTTCGGTAAAACAAACGGTTTTAATTTCAAAAATCAGGAGTAAAAGTTTCAAAAAAAAATATTTAATTGGAAATTTGAAATTAAATACATGCATAGCTAAATTTGAATTGACCTTGAAATGCTCAACACGTAATTTGATACAATCAAACTAACATAACATAAACTAGCAACAGCCAATCAAGAATGTTCTTGATTAGCTGTTACTTGTGTTTTTTGTACCAACCGACGTCACACACCTATTAGTGACGTAGCACCCGTTTTCGCACCCTTTTTAAAAGACGAACTTTTAAATTAAATAAAAAAAAATTGATCATCAGAATCAAAACATTTTTGCGACAAATTTGTTTTTTCAACCATCTCTATCAAATAAAAAAATACGGGAATTGGTTGATCTAAATTATTCGATAGTTTGTTTTGTTTGCTTTAGCTTCTTTTTCTCTACTTTAAAATTATAAATAATAATAAATTTCATATTCAACTGCTATTTCTTTTATTTATGCTTATCTCCTTCTTCTTATCCCTATTTAAAGTCCTGGCATTGATCTTCTCTATCAGGACATTGTTGCGTTGATTGCACGCTTACTCGGTCCATTTCTGGATAGAAAAATGAAAAATAGAAGCGAAAAAGCAATAACATGATTATGTATTTCAACTATCATTTCGATGAGTGATAGCGTAGTTCTTTTGCGTGGAAGAGAGAATTTAAACGTCTTTTTCCCCTCCATAAAACATTGTTGCGTTGATTGCACGCATTCGGTTTATTAGTCGAAAGGCTTCTAGTTGTCACTTTCGGACAACCCTTTTGTGTTTGGAGGGAAAAATAGAACTTCTCTCTGATGACATAGATGGATGAGGGAGTGAAAATAAACCGATCTGAAATGTAACAGGATAAGTGACCATCAATTACTCCCAGAGAAAGAATAGCTTAAGTCTTCTAGAGTTAATACAGTTTGAGATTAGCTTGTATATTTGTTTGTTTTTTTAATCCTTTATATCAGAGTGGTCCGTTAGAGTGTTAGAAGTGGTCCGTGAGACCCGGAAACACATATGAAACATTCTTATAAATAAAATAGAAATTTGTGAATGAATTGAACAAGATTGAATTATAGTAACTTTCGTCTATGTAATTTGTGGGGATAACAGTCACCACTAAATTAATAGCAATTCTTTCTTGTACTATAAATATTTAAAATGAATAACGGAACTCAGAAATTAAGTTAGACGCTAACTTGTGGTTTCCTATTATTTATTTATTTATCTCACAACTAAAGTTAATATTTCTGGTGAGATGCAATTAATTTTTTCTTGAAATGTAGTGAAATTTCATAGCATTATTCATAAAATTCCATGCTTAATTAGGGATGATAAACTTTCATCTTTTGAAATTTTGTGAAGATAATGATTTTAAGCTACAAAGGGTGATCCCTGAAGATTCCAATTTGGGACTTAGAGTTCCGCGGACTTTTTTGAGTTGGGTGCTTTCAAATTACCACACAAAATATGGAGAGCTCAGGTAGCACGATAAAACTACTAATTTCAAAACTACTGATGGACTCTACAGAAATGAAACCTGGAAATGAGCCAAACAGCTAGAAAATAAGATTGGTACTTTTCAAACCAAAAAATACTTCTTTATAATAATACTGAAAACGTTACTTGATACTTTTTTTCAAAGGAAAAAGTTTAGGGGGTTGAACCTAGCCACTCCCTTACCACCCTTAAGGGGCCGTTCAAATATTACGTAAGCACCTAAGGGAGGAGGTTTGTAATTTGCTCATTTTTCCTGACAAGGGGGAGTATGAGTAATGCTTACGTAAGATGTTACAAACACATTTTAGATAATCTCTTGTTTCTTGCATAAATCTTTTCAAAATTCAACCAAAAATAAATTTCACAAAAAAAAATCTTTTTTCGCAAGGAAAGTTTTAACTATTGGTTAAGTGTTCATTGAGAACGATGAATTTCAAAAATCTAAGTATTACTAAAGATTTGTACGAAAAAATGACAAAAGGGGGAAGTTTTCTTACTTAATTATGAGAGGGGGTTTGCGGTTTGCTTATTTTTGCTGACAAGGGGGGGGGCAAAAATGACCAAAAACTTGCTTAAGTAATATTTGAACGGCCCCAAACCACTCCTTGAATACGGCCCTGAATAATGATCGATTAGGATTTTATTTTAAATCCCCTTTTACTCCGTTAGAAAAAAAACTCCTATCAATTACCGCTCGAAACTAAGTCTGGTGGACTTAAACCCCTTTCGTGCTTAACCGTCGTTCTCGATTGACTCGTTGCCAAGTGCGCGAGAGAACCTTGGCCAGCACGCGAAGCTTGTGTTTATCGTCCCCTGCCAAGAAACCAAAGTGCTTCGCTCTGTTCTTAAATATATTAGTTTTTGCCAGACCATTTCCTCCTGAGAAAACTTCTCTCTTATTTTTCGTCCTCTTTTGGCATCAAAATATTTATACATTCTGTTTTAGAATAAGCGTTAAGCTTTTATAGAATTTTTATCCAATATCTTTAAATGAGAAGCCAAGAGTAATTTTTATGCCCAGCTGCTGTGACAATTTTTCTTTTCAATTTTTTTTCTCATTGTACGTTTGTGTTCTATCTATTTTGTATGTTATTATTGTGTTTTTTTTTGTGTGTGAGTGTTTTTTTTTTTCATTATCACTTTGTATGTTTTTATCATTAATATCAATGTAAATTTTTTTTGGTCACCTAAATTAGTTTTAACGCCCCAGATGCTCATATGTTTTCCTATTTCAAATTTTTTTCAAATGTACCGTCAGAAATTGAAATAAATTATTATTAAAAAAAATTAACAGTGCTGAGATTGGAGAGTCCCTCTGAATATTTGGATCTTCCTCCGAAACACAGGGCTTTTGGTAAAAAAAATATTAACAATATTAACAAAAAGTTAAAAGAGGAAAGGCGAGTCCCCCTAAATGCACTCGTGTCCAAAAATTAAGGATTATTATATTTTTTGGTAATAATGACCCAAATCTCAATTTCTTATCAAATAAATTCATTCCATAGGAATAAAGTGAGAGTGGGAATACGTAGTCCGGGGTCAAATTGCCTTGACAATTAATAGTTTAAGAGGGTACAGAAGCCCTCCATTGGTAATAGAATTCCAAGTTCATTCGGAATGGTAACAGAAACATTTGTGTCATTTAGCGAAAAAATTTGCCGTTATTTACACAGTATATGGTATTTCTGAACTTAATGCATAAATGTATGTGCGTGGAATACCTATAAGTCTAATTTTTAGGCATTATTAAGTGACACCTCCAAAAACTTCGTTATGGATTCGGATTTTAGCACATAAAATATATGTTTTTAAATTGAAGAATATTACATTTTTGAGTCGAAATCTTTGTGTGATCTTTGCATTGAAAATTTAGAAAGTCTTTGGTGTTTTAGAGGTCAGGGAAAGGCAAAAATGTGGGTTCTTAAAGAGAAAAAACTTTGCAGAAGGTTATTTACACACCTTTCAGAGCAATGCAAATTATAAATTTTCAAAAAATGTGTTTATTTCATTTCTTCGCGGAGCATAGTTTGGGAACCACTTTTATAAAGATATGATGACATAATCACCGTTAAAAGTGTAAAACAATATTAATTATATATTATTATTCCAGTTCTGTTACACATTATACGTGATGTAATACATAGTAGGTATTCTAGTTCGCGAATGCAATAGAACATTCGCATAATATTATAATAGGAATCATTTGCCGTTAAACCATTCTAGGGATCTGTTATGAGTTAATAGAACATTGGGGGCGTTGACCACTTTTAAACTATTGCTTAATGTCAAAGCATTCAAAAATCTCGTTCAATCATATTCAAAATAATCTTTTTAGCATTATAAAATTCAAAAATTTTAGCAACAAATTTTTTTTTGAAGAGTTTCTATTGTGTTTGTTTCGACTTATGCCTTGGAACTCATTATTCTTGATTATGATTATTATTTTACGTACTTTGTTCCATCTACAGCACTGAATTCAAAACATACAAAATTTTCAAAGCTACGGATACAGTTTTTTGAATGATAATCACACAACGGCTTTCTAGATACTATACATCAGGCTAGTCGAGTTTTGAATAATGAAAACCAACTTTTCCCGCTAGGATCGCCCCATGTCCTACCTATAACGTGCCATACGTATTGTATATAAATTTAGTGCTTTGCCAGATGTCAGCTATTATTGCCATCTACATTTTTAATGATTTCTGTTTCTCGGCTAGCCTGTACAGCAGTGGTTCCCAACTGGTGGTCCGTGAAAGTCTTAGAAGTGGTCCGTAAAAGTTCCCCATAAAAATTCCTATAAATACAAATTTGATCGAATTGCGCGAGAAAAGATGGAATTATATGTCCTTGAAGATGACTCTCGGCTGAGTAATTTGTGGAGATAGTAGTCACCAATTAATTATTATCAAAACCAGGCGCGTAGCCGGAGGGGGGGGGGATTTGGGGATATATCCCCCCCCCGAAACTTAGAAATTTTCTTTTTTTGACCATAGAAAACCACTTAAAATACCCCATATCCCCCCCCCAAATATCAATATCCCCCTCCGAAATTTTTTTCTGGCTACGCCACTGATCAAAACTTTTCTATACTACAAATATTTAAACTGAAAATACGAGCTCTTATAAAACTCGGCCCGTGGATTTCATTATATCATAACAAAATATATAATTAAAATTTTCTTAAAATAGTATTATAATTCAGAGCTTCATATAAATTTACACGCTTAATTAGTGAATATAAACTTTCATGCTGCAATTTTGTGAGGGTAAAGGATTTTAAACTAATAGTACAGGGTGGTCCGTGAAGGTTACAATGTTAAACTTAGTGGTGTGCGGACTGCTGTCAGTGTTATTCCTAGGATTTTTTTGGTTGAGTAAAAATACTCCTTAACTTTTTTAAGAGAAGTGAAATTCAATTATGAGGGGTGAAATACGGAAATAGCATAAACTACATATACAGAGACAAAATTTCTATTAAAAACGCTTACTTTTTAATGGACAAAATGAAATTGAAAAAAAAATAAGGATGCTATTTTGGGTTTCAATCAAACAAACTCCAATAAAACTGTCTAAGCATCAGAACAATAAATGGTAAAAAAATTACTATTGCTATATGAAAACACAATTAAAAAGTATATAATAACTAGGATGCTGTGGCTGAAGGTTTAAGCTAAACCTTTGTGAAAAATTCAAAGAGTGAAAATACTCCTGTCTAGTTTTTTAAAGAGTAATTCCGAGTTTCAAGGAGTGAAATAATACCCTCTCAGAGGAGTTAAATATATCTCTGCACGTAACTATTTCACAAAGTAGGGAAATACGTGAATAACAATGAAAACAAGTACAATATATAGAGAATAAATTTGATGTAATCGTAAGCTTTGTCCGAGTCCAGTTCTCGGTTATTTGACGAGCTCCTCTTTTATATTATACGACGCAATTCAATTCTTCGTTCCCTCGAGGCGCGTTTTAAAAATTATTTTTCGGCGAATTCTCCTTAAAGATGGCTCGTAAAAGAAAGTAGCCATATAGAAATGTGACACGTTTACAGAGCATTGTTATCCCCCACTTGTTGTTTTCTATATCTGTGTGCTCAGGAATGCGAAATTGGCTACATACATCACTCAGGCGCTAAAACGAAGGGGAGGTTTTTGGGGTTCATCCCCCGCCAGACTGTTGGTCATCGTATGCATTTCTATGCTAGCTTTAAAATAACTCAATTTCTAACTGGTCATGGAGGGTTTAGGAAGTATCTCCATCGTTTTGGTTTTGGGCTGATTCTTCGTCTTATGACTGTGGTTTTGGTAAAGAAGATGACGTCCTTTATATTTTTTATGATTGCCCTAAATTTTCATTCCATAGAAAAGTTTGAAGATTGGCCTTGAGAAAAATGCACATCACTTGGCCAGCATCTCTTTTTGCTATGATTTCCAATAGAAAAACTTTTACATTATTCGTTAATTTTGGTGAGTGTTTTTTTTATTATGTTGTTTTGTACAGATTACTGTTTTTATTTGAGCTTGTAACTTACTTTTTTAATCCCCATGTTATACTTTGGGGAGCATGGGGAGAATTTAATTTTTTTAAATACCCCCCCCCACCCCGAAATTTTGATACCAATTTTTATACTGTTTTTTTTCCCTTGAAAAATATGTGACTTACAAGGATCGGTCCTCTTCGTGTGTAACCCAAAAGGGTCATGAAACCCTACTTTAAAGGGTAAAAATTCCATATTTTTGGGGGAGAGAACCCCATATCCCCCCGAAATTTTGAAAATTATTATTTACTGTTTTTCCTTTGAAGTTATGTTACTTACAAGAAGTGATCCTCTTTGATGTAACCTAAAGGGTCTCAAAATGAGTTAAAAGTCTATTTTGAGGGGCAAATTTAATACAAAAAAATTACATTCATACACAATCAGTTTCATCTGATGCAGAGATATTTTACAATAAAGTACAGTTATAATTTGAAGCTGAAGGGGCAAAAACATTAGCTCGCATTCCTGTTTCAAGTTTTTTATTCCATAGGTCCACTGAATGATTAAAAATGTATTTGAACCTAAAGTGGGCATTATATTTTTTATCATTCAGTGGACCTACGGGATACAGGAATACTACGAGAAATCGGTGTATGTCAATGGACAATTCCTGCATTTTGTCTCAAAAATTTTTTGATTCTGATGCTTAGTTATTTTTTTATTTAATTTCAAAGTTCATCTTTTGAAAAGGGCGCGAAAACGGCTGCTACGTCACAAATAGTTTTGTGATGTCAAGTGGTATGAAAAACACTAGTAACAGCCAATCAAGAACATTCTTGATTGGCTGTTACTAGTTTATGTTACGTTTGTTTGTATCACATTACGTCATGAGCGTTTCGAGGTCAACTCAAATTTAGCTATTTTAATTTTCAAATATCTAATTAAATATTTTTTTTGAAACTTTTAATACTGATTTTTGAAATTAGAACCATTTGTTTTACAGGAAAAATGGCTTTATTTTTATAACGCAAATTGTCCATTCAATTGTTCACATCCACATTATTTTAAGATCACCAGTCAATAAGTTAAAAATTCAATTAAATATATGAATGTGGTATTGTCACGGTATTGGTGCTCTGTTTACTATTACGTGAATCTTGTAAAGGTGTGAAGGTGAACCTAGAACGGTTTCAACACCTTAATAATTAAAATTATATCATTAGTATTCGCTAAATTGAAAATGTTACAGAACGGATTAGATAGTTTAAGATTATTGCTATTACATTGCTATTACCCAAACAACCATTACAATACTTAATATTCCAAAACCTAATAAAGAGATTTTTCGTTTAAGTTTTTTATATCAGGGTCCTCTCTTTTACAATAAATTACCTTATAACTTGTCTTCAATCTCAAATAAATTTTCATTTAAAAGGGAATTGTTTAATTTTCTATTAAACATTAATGAAGTTAATTTATCTTCATGAATGTATTTTTTTCTTTATACTTCTTTGTATGAAGGTATATGCATCTTGATGTGTTGTTTTTACATGTTAGTTTAAATTGATGAGCCCTATACTTTAGCTAAATATTTGTGCTCTGTCTCTGCCAAAATGTATTGTTATTTTGGTTTTTTCTTCTTTTTTATCTTTATACAAGTACTATAAATATATTTTTTGTTATCACTTGGAAGGGCCCCTTAGTGGTCAATAGGAAATATTTTTTCTTTCTCTTTGGTATGTTGTGTAATTGTATATAACCAATATAATAATAAAATTATTCTTATTCTTATGCCACTGAGTGATTAAAAATGTATTTCAACCTAAAGAGGGCACTATATATTTTATCATTAAGTGAACCCATAGTACACGGGATACAGGAATACGAAGTAGTGGATTTGTTCCTTCAGCTTCAAATTATAACTGTACTTAATTGTAAAATATCATTTTAAAAGGTTACCCATATGGGTATATGACCTCACGGTAGCTCACATGTAAATCTTAAATCAATTTTTTTGTTTTGACTTTATTTTGTTATATTCATTTCTTGGTGTTGTTTTTATGTTGTGTAAACTTAATAATAAACAATATCTGAATATTCGAAGCTGTGACTAAAAGGACCACTGAAAACTTCGAATTAAAGCCACTTCCACTGAAAACCTGATATTCCAGATTCACTGTGAATGATTGAAAAAATTTACTTTTTTCCATCTATTAGTAACCTTTTCCATAATTCTGTTCTAAAACAGTGTTTACACCACAGCAGAGTAGCAGAACAGAGAGTCCATCCCCAATGAGCATTTTCAATCACATGAATCGGACCTAACAACGGCCTTAGCAACAGTTAAAAGCTCTGCAAAAGGTTAACAGTTACAGAAAATAACTGGTCGTGCAATTCTTCTATTGGAACATTTGTAATCACGTGACCCCATAATTAACAACCGCCATAACAACAGATACCTCGTCACCTAGCAATCGCCTTAGCAACAGACGCTTTGCCCTGCAAAAGGTTAACAGTTAAAAGAAAATAACTGGGCGTGACGTCACCTGAAAACACTCTGTAGGAGATATTGGAAATCTTACAAACTCCAAATACTGTGTAGCCAACCCCCGATAAAAAAAAGGTCTGGTTGTGGCATTTGTATTCGTCACGAAGAACCCACTTTCTCGCGCATATTTGGAATGGTCGTTAAAGCATCAGTCGAAGGAGAAGAGTGTCCGGCATTGTTCTACAGCGGCCGCATTATACTCGTTCGCCCTGACACATTTCCGTTCTACATTCCGTAAGACCCCCTTTTTATTTATTCGCGTGTTGAATCAATCGTCAATTATTGCTCAAGTCCAGAAACTATTCGCACGCACAACAAATCGGCACTAGCATACGGCTAAATTCCACGGGCAAAATACAAACACAAATTAAATCCTAATATAGTATGTTATTCTTCATTATAATCTTCCAAAAAAAGAACAAAAGATATCAGAACAGAAAAATATCCCATTAGAGATCGATGTCTGTCAATTCAAGTGATTGTTTTTGAGGAAATTATTCAAATCGACATTCAAAAATCACCAGTTAATAAGTTAATAATTAAATTAAATATATGACTAGTATTCAAATTTGGAATGGGAATAAAAACTTCAACGTTTCCTGAAAATGGTGAGAACTTAGAACAGGTTTTCAACACCTTATATAAACTATAATATTTGGACGTAGCCAGGTTTCATGTAAGGGGGGGGGGCAATGATTCTTACCTTTGCTCTTGATGTTGCAAACACTAGTGACTAGGGGTTGACATAACATTATTTCCCAGGTACTCCATGGCGAGTACTTTTACATGCTAAATTTTAGGGTAGTTATAAAAAGGATTTTAACTTTTGCACACCTAATGTAAAAATATGGGTAAAGGATGTGAGCTTAAAAATGGAGGGTATGTGGGGTCCTCCCCCAGAAAATTTTTCGCCCCTCAAGGTAGTGTTTTAACTCATTTTGAGACTCTTTGGGCCGAACAGAACCGCTTCTTGTAAGCCACACAATTTTCAAGGAAAATTATGTACTATATTGCTTTAATAAAGTTTTTCAAAAAAATTAAACAGACTGAGAACTTAGGGGTGGGGGCAGCTGCGTCCCCATGAACTAATATAATATCAATTGCAATCACTCCAGGAAGTATTCGCACACCCACCACATTTGCACCTCCTATTACGGCTAAATTCAACGGCCAAAATACAAACAAAAATTATCCTAACATATTATGGTATTCGTCATTATAATCTACCATAAAATATCAAAACAGTTAGAAAAAAAATTATTTAAAAAGTGAAGTAATTTGAAGGCTATTGGTATTAGGAACCTCAAGAAAAAAATAGCATTCACGTGCTTTTAAATTAGGATTAGGAACAAAATGTGCTTTTCAGTAATGCAATGATCCCATGTTAAGTCAATGGCTGTACGAATATTTGTTCGGGCATTCAAACAGCTTCATTTTTTAAAATAATTTTTTCTAACTGTTCGGATATTTTTTGCTCTTTTTTTAGGTATATTATAATGAAGAATAACATAGGCTATATTAGGATAATTTTTGTTTGGATTTTGCACGTGGTGGAATTTAGCCGTAATAGGTATACTAGTGTAAATTTTTTGGGTGTACGAATACTTTCTGGAGTGGTTTAAACCCTACCCCCTCAAAATTTTAAAATCTTGATTTTCCTTTGAAAATTTTGCGACTCACTTAGTGGGGTCTTTTGGGGTACGACTCAAACCGTTACAAAATGACGATAAATAATGGACACCATACTTCTATACTAGACTGCAACGTTACTTGACCCTGGAGAAACAAAACAAACGAAGTAGTTCCCGCGCGGTGCCTGAATTTTGAGTGAAATTAAGAATTTGAATTTTAAAGTATGATTAGTTTGTTAAACTCACGTTTAGATAGCGTCTTTTTATCACGATTTGCGTACCGAAACTCCTCATAGCCACCCAAAAGGCTTTCTGTTTACTCAGTTTTTCCTTCCACGTAGTGACGTCATAGGGTCAAATAGGGACGTTGCAGTCTAGTATAAGGCTCAATTTTCAAAAACATGATCTAGAGTTGACCCCTCAACTCCCCTTTCCAAAATCCTCTGGTTTCAGTCCACAAATAAGGCCCAGTGATTACACTCACCACTAAAAAACTCAGCAAAGATAGTATAATTAACTGTTTACAATAATTCTGGTAAAAGTACAAAAAAAAGGATTGGTTGATCGATTGCATTGTAATTAATAGTTGTAACCACTCGTGTGATTACAAATGAAAGCGCTTAGGTACAGCTTTGTTCAAATGTTTGTTTTCTCGCAAATTAACCTTAATCCTCTCTACTTAGTTATCGTCCATTTCGTTTACTGAAAACCAGGTTTAACTCGGGAAAGTGATATGGTCGGGATGGCTCTTTTAGCGCCCCCTGAACACGTTCGTCGTGGTTTCGTTCGAAAGTATTGAAGAATCTACCAAGGCTAATAATAATTTTAAAATGATAATAAATTGCAAAAAAAAAAGTTGGGGCACAAATTTGGCACCCCTCCTTGGATACCTGAATACTGCGCCCGCCCCCTTAACACGGCCCTGTATGAGACGTTTCGGTTTAACTCGCAGTGGTCGATATGGCCGTTAGTCGGTTTCTTTTTCGTTAGTTCGGTTTAGTCGGGACTTTTCACAGATTTTCTAATAGCGTATTTCTGTCAATGTTTCAGAATTTTAACAGCTTAATTGCAGAAAAAATACACTATTAGAAAGTCTATGAAAAGTCACAGAAAATATATGGAAATAAACTGGCATCTTGGCTGACAGTTTTTTTTTTCTGTAAATTCAACATAGTTTTTTTACAGTGTACGGCTCTTTATTTATAGTGTCGAAGCCGGGTTCCTGCCTGTAGCAAAGGACACATGTCAACTCAACTCAACTCTATATTTAAATTAGAAACTGGTTGCTGGGCCTGTTCTTCTTCGCTTTATATCACCCGGTCCCTTGTAGGTCATATTCAGAGGTCCCCTGATGATAATTACTGTTTAATAATAACTCTATGTAATAAAATGGTCGTGGTTGCAATAATGATCTATTGTGGCCCCTTTTCCGTCTGGTCCACGCCCTCATGTAAAAATAACCCGCCTTTTGATTGATCTCACAAACATGACTTATGCCACTCTGCCTCCAACCGCGAATCAGCGGAGGTATTTTCTCTAGCTACAATCTGTAGGGTATCATTTCGTTCTTTTTCCTTCTTCTCCTTTGTATTCGTATGATTTTCGGAAATTTCAACTGCTTTTGTTAACATAGTATTACCATATATATGCTGATGTCTCTAATAACAGGGGTTTCCGACCTTGCAAGGGCTCGAGGGCCGCAGACGAAAGCACAAGTATTTTAATATATTTTTCGGGGGAAGAGTCTTTAATATTAAACTTTTTTGGGCGATGCAGTGACGATTTACACAGTGTGAAATGACTGTACTAGACAACAACGTTAGTTGACCCTATGGCATCACTAGTAGTCAAAGTAGTTCCCATCGCGGTGTCTGAATTTTGAGTGAAATGTAGAACGTCAATCTTAAAATAGGATTAGTTGTTTAAACCCAACATGTATATAAAGCGTTATTTGTTTGCGTACCGAAACTCCTCCTAGCAACCCAACAGTCTTAGTGCTTACCCATTTTCTCCTGTGGTGACGTACTGGGTTCAGGAAACGGTTAGGATACTACTATATTTCAAAACATTTCAGAGGATATATAGATTTTTGACGGTACCTCTTTTAATTCTGAGTTTTGTTAAAGAATTTTAGTAATTAAATCCTATTTTTATGAATAAGTCCTTTAGTGACAACAGCCAAGTAGTATCACTTTAAAGTTTACTCTCGTACATTCTGTTTTATTTGGCTTGCTGTTTCTGTATTTAAATTTTACTTTATTATCAACTGTTGAATCAGTGGGGAAAATAATCACCACTAAACTAATAATAATTCTTTCTGGTAGTATAAATACATCGTCAGTTATAAAGGTGACAAATAGACATTTTGAATTTGGGGAAATACATGTCTATGTATTGTATTTTTTTATGTAATATTTAATGTCTCAATTTTTCTTATCATTCGTGGTGTAACATAAGATAAAGCAAATTTATTTTTAAAATAAAATTGTTTTACCATTTATAACCAGAGAATATTGAACGCCATTCATGGTCTATTGATTAATAATTGTGTTAATGACTCAGTTTCATAACTCATTTGAATTTTATTTGTTTTAGTCTTTCTATATATTTCATTTTGAGTGCTGTAAACTGAGCATAAATATAATTTCATTGTCGATTAAGATTTTTTCAACTTCCAACATCGATTTTTTTCAACTAAACTTTTTGATTTAACTTATTTTTTTGACGATTGTTCAGTATTCTAAATAGAGGGTCCTAAATTTCCAGTAAAAACTTGGTGGTTATACCTACAACCAAAATCCCCATTACTTATACAGTCTTTTTCGAGTTTCTCAAAACTTTGTTTTCGTACTCATTCTATTTTTTTCAAACTGACGATTCAAATAACCTGAGTGCATTTATCATCAGTTAGATTACCTGCAATATTTTCTTTTAGAATGCGATTATGATTTTATGCATTACAGAAATTGCTTAAAAACGTTTCATTGAGATAAAATAAAGTAACACGAAGTAGTCGTACACCCAACAAATTTGCACTAGTATAGCTCCTATTACGGCTAAATTACAAGTACAAAATCCAAATAAAAATTATCCTAACATAGTATGTTATTCTTCATTATAATCTACCGAAAAAAAGAGCAAAGAAATGTCAAAACAGTTAGAAAAAAAAATTAAAAAATGAAGGGATTCGAAAGCTATTGGGATATGAACCTCAAGAAAAAAAATTGCATGCAAGTGCTTTTAAATTAGGATTAGGAACAAAATATGCTTTTCAGAAATGCAATGATCCCATGTTAAGTCTATAGCTGTACGAATATTTGTTTGGGCTTTGAAATGACTTTGATGAAATAACCTATGATGAAAACACAGAAATCTGAATTGTTTCGGGACTTGGGTCTGTGTCTCTCTGAGCAGCTCGTATAAGTATTTCGTTGAGAGAGGGGGAGGGAGGTTTATTGCGCATTCCAAGGGGACATTAGTCTCGATCGAGAGAGCCCGTCTGCTTCGGAAATCGTTTGTTTTTCGTCTTTTATTTCCGTATACATACAGATGGTGTTTCAAAAGTCCCTTTCAACGGCTTTTGTTTGGAACCAACGTTTCTAATAAGGTATTTTCACGTTTTGAGATAAAATTTTATTAAAATAGTAGATAAAAAAACCATGAAGAATGACGTTTAAAGCCGGGTATGTCAGCTAGTTAAATATAAACTAAAACATATTTACAAAATATTATTTTATTTTAAATCGTATTCAAAAGCGTTTCTTTATTATTTACTTGTATGTTCTATTATTTATTTTATATACGTTCCTCCTTTTGCTTTGATAAGGCATAAACATCCTAACATATTCAATTTTCTAAAAGATTTTTAAAAACTTTTTGCCAAGAAAATTTGCATCAAGTAAAATATAAAAACATGTTGAACATTTCAAATTCGATGTCTGTCAATTCAAGTGACACATTGCTTGAGACGAAATTGTTCAAACGTCACCAGTTAATAAGTTAATAATTTAGTTAGATATGGTCGGCACAATTACGAAACACAAATCTTCAATATATTGATATGGCAAATACGCGTTTTTGTCATTGTGCCGACGATATTGTACTACCATACGTAATATCTTTAAAAACTTATTAATACCTCCTTCGAATTCAAGGACAAGGTGTGATTCTAGAAAGGATTAACATTGCCTTAAAAACTAATGGATCCCAATTATTGTGAAATCTGTCGTTCATTTCTGAAAGATGTTATCAACGAAATTTCTTGTGTTGAGAAAACTGTTTTAAAGCAACTCGCTACGTTTTTCTGAATTCGTTTAGTAATTTTTTTTCTTAAAGAAGGCTTCATCTGGATATTTTACAGACAAAAATATTTTTTAAACATTTTTATTCTTAGCAAAAAAAAATTGAAATTCTTGTACTTGACAGGTTTTAACAAACAAACAAACAAATTTTTATTTACAAAAGAAATACAAGTAATAGAAGAAACATGTGATATGCCAAGGGGAAATGCTCTTCCCGTACAGGCATAAGAGAAATATATTCATAACTTAAATAAAGAAAAAAAAAATAATAGACACTATATAGAAACACTTAAAAAATGGCAAAAAAGCTGGATAACATTATTAAGTAAAATGCTTCAAAGTGAAAAATATATATCAACGTCGTCAATGTTTAATAGAAATTCAAATAATAATCTTTTAAATGTTGAATATTTACTAATACTAATTAAGTGTACAGGTAGACTATTGAACAGTTTAGGGGCAAGGTAATAAAAATGTCTAGAAAATATGTCCTTGGAGAAACTTGGAATTTCAAAAGTGTCTGTGGATCGAGTATTATATTGTATACTTTTCACTTTAAATTGGGATTTATTCCGGTAAATATAAAGTAAAATACGAAAGTAAGCGTTATGTCGAAATGGTAGCAACTTAAGGGATCTAAATCTAAGGGGGCTAGATTGGGGCCTAAAAATTTTGAAGCATTTATTTTGTATAGATATTAACGGTTGAAGATTGGATATATACTCACCGCCCCAAATAATAATACCATAATTGATTAATGAATAAAACCAAGCATAATATAAGGATTTTAAAAAATTTGAACTAACCTTATTTTTGAGATGGTAAAACTTGAAAAGAACAAAACGCAATCGCTTCCCCAACTCTTTGATATGAGTTTTCCATTTCAAGTTTGAATCTATATATAGTCCTAAATATTTGATGCTTTGTACAGGCTGAAGAGTATAACATGAACAATTACTTGTATTTCCATTACAAGGCAAAGAATGAAATTTGATGTTTAGGTTTAAATTTGAAGGTCTTAGACTGAAATGGATGTATTTTGTTTTATTTAAATTTAATGTTAAATCATTAGCTTCTAACCAAGTTCCTATTTCAATTAAATCAACTTCTATTTGGTTTAGTAAGTCATTTTTGCTAGTGGAGGAATACAATAAAACTGTGTCATCAGCGTATGTTAAAATTTTTCCATTTATGTTTAATTTACAAAAATCATTAATATAAATCAGAAAAAACATGGGACCTAAAATAGACCCCTGTGGTACACCCCGACTTGTTAGACAAAAATCACTGAAACTATTTACTATCTTTACCCTTTGCGTTCTACCTGTCAAATATGAAATGAACCATTTAAGAGAGTCTCCTCTAAATCCAGCATTATGTAGTTTATCTATTAATATAGAATGATTTACGTTGTCAAAAGCTTTTTTTAGATCTACAAAAATTGCTACTGTAAGTCTACTATCATCTATACTTTTTAATATAAACTTGGAAAATTCAAGAAGAGCCATTTCAGTAGAGCGACCTTCAAGAAAGCCGTATTGGTTATTGGCAAAGAAATTAGTATAATTTAAAAACTTATAGATGCGCTTAGATATAATCTTTTCAATCAACTTAGCAAAGGAGGGCAAAATGGATATAGGGCGATAATTTGAAAGAGAATTTTTGCAACCAGATTTAAAAATAGGAGTTACCGTAGCTCGCTTCAAAGAGTCAGGGAATTCACATGTCATAAAAGCAGAATTTATAAATTTAGTCAAAAAATCAATATTAATATTTGCAATTAGCTTTAAGTATCTCAAACTTATACCATCATAATCAACAGAATTTAAATTAGAGAAAGAATTTAACGAGTCGAAAACATCAGAACTAGTGATTTCGTACAATACAAAAGACGAAGTACAAGGCATTAAATATCGTTGGTACCTCGCTCTTTCAATATTTATGGAGCTTTGATTTGTATTGATAAACAAGATATTAAATTCAGATGCTAAATCAAAGTCATTTAACGTCTCAGGGAGTGTCCTAATCTTTTTACCATCATTGTTAGATATGCTATTTATTAAATTCCATTTTTGTTTACTTGAAATGCAAGAATCAAATTTATTTTTATAGAATTGATTTTTAGTATACTTAATTACACGCTTTAGTTCGGAGACTGTAGTTTTATAAGCCGTTTTAAACATGAGATCAAAAGGATATTTTTTACATTTTTTAAAAAGTGTTTCCTTTCTTCCTATCAGCACCAGAATTTCCGTAGTTATCCAAATTTGTTTGCATTTCTTACGTAAAGGTTTACGGAACTTACAGTTATTTTTGATATTATTGATTTCAAAAGTTAATCTTTGGTATTGCTGATCAAGACCAAAATCAAAATTAAAGTTAAATTTGTAAGAAGCTAAATATTCATAAAACTGAGAGTAATTTAAAGATAAAGAGTATTCAGGTAAACTAAGGGGATTTGGTGCTACAGGAAACCGTAACTTACAAACAGTAGGATAATGATCAGTTAGATCAGATTGAAAAATACCAGCCATTACCAGCCATTTTTGTAATAAGCAGCCGATTTTTATAGTTTCTCTAATTTTTTTAAGAATTTAGTAATAAAACTGAGAACCGGGCAATTTTTTTTGGAGGAGTAAAAATACTTGTTGACTTTTTTAGGAGGAGTGAAATTGAATTATGAGGAGTGAAATACGGAAATAGCATGAACTCTGTATACAGAGAAACGAAAACCACATTGAAACTCCCTAAGCATCAGAACAATAAAAGAATTAATATGAAATTAATATGGCTGTATGAAAACACAATTAAAAAGTATGATAATTAGGGTGCCGTGGCTTTTGGCAATCTTGGGCCAGAAGTCGGGTGAAAATGTCTCCGTTGAGATCAGTTGGTTTTTTGAGTAGAAAAATATTATTTGTTGATTTCGGTGGTGCATTTTTTAAGCTTTGTGAAAAATTCAAAGAGTGAAAATACTCCTGGCTAGTTTATTAAAGAGTAATTCCAATTTTCAAGGAGGGAAATACTCTCTCAGGTGAGTTAAAAATATCTCTGGTCATTGGGTCAGGAAACGTTGCAGTCTAGTATGGTGAATGGTAGAATCGGAACTGTTAGAAAATTTTTAATTATTTATACTAGTTAATTTCTTGGCAACAAATTAAATAAATAATTAGAACAGAATAGAGAAACGCTTTTGAATACGATTTAAAATTCAATAGTAATGTGTAAATATTTTTAAGTTTATATTTAACTAGCTGAACCATTCAAAGAGTGAAAATACTCCTGGCTAGTTTATTAAAGAGTAATTCCAATTTTCAAGGAGGGAAATACTCTCTCAGGTGAGTTAAAAATATCTCTGGTCATTGGGTCAGGAAACGTTGCAGTCTAGTATGGTGAATGGTAGAATCGGAACTGTTAGAAAATTTTTAATTATTTATACTAGTTAATTTCTTGGCAACAAATTAAATAAATAATTAGAACAGAATAGAGAAACGCTTTTGAATACGATTTAAAATTCAATAGTAATGTGTAAATATTTTTAAGTTTATATTTAACTAGCTGAACCATTCAAAGAGTGAAAATACTCCTGGCTAGTTTATTAAAGAGTAATTCCAATTTTCAAGGAGGGAAATACTCTCTCAGGTGAGTTAAAAATATCTCTGGTCATTGGGTCAGGAAACGTTGCAGTCTAGTATGGTGAATGGTAGAATCGGAACTGTTAGAAAATTTTTAATTATTTATACTAGTTAATTTCTTGGCAACAAATTAAATAAATAATTAGAACAGAATAGAGAAACGCTTTTGAATACGATTTAAAATTCAATAGTAATGTGTAAATATTTTTAAGTTTATATTTAACTAGCTGATAAGCCCGGCCTTGCACTGTTGGATTGTATCAATTAATTTTTTTAAGTTCTCTCAAGTTTAATGTTTAATTTTCTGTATCATCCCGATGTCCCCGGTGCTTTTTTATAACCCGGTGTTCCCTTTAAATTTTTCATCCTGGGGTCCCCGGTAAGCAAATTTCCATCAGGTAAAGATACATAAGGAGATACTGAAAATTCCAACTTTGCTTGTTTATTATCTGTAGTAAAAATTTAGATGTGTGTTAGTATTAACATCTGAATTATATTTAGCGTTTTTGAGGGAATTTTTCCTTTTAATTTACAGTTTGTAAAAAATAATAAAACCGTAATCTATAATTGTTACTTATTAGCTCTAATTTGTAACAAAAACTAAAAGAAAAAGACTCCTTGGTTATTGATCCGTAAATTGTATCATACAATACAGTCTTACTGTTTTTTGCTTACTCTTAGTAGTTTTCTAATTTTCTTTTCTTTATTTTAGGTAAGTCCTGTTCCTTTTGGTATATCCTATAATGAAGTAAAACTATTTTGAAATAATGTAAGTACAACTTTAAAGTGTACACCTTTTTCCAGCTTTATTTATGTCTTAAAATTTTCTTTTTAAATACCTACAATTAAGAGACTCAATTGTAACGCATTTGTCAGAGTTCCCTCATCCATAAGCAGTAACCATTTTAAATCATCTCATCTTTATTAATCTACCTAAAATTGTTTATTAAAAATCTAAATCAGGCAAAAGATTATCTAAAAACAAGCATAAACAGTAAAAGTCTCCTTTAGACAAGCATTTCCCGGCTTTATATACCGTTCTTCCAAAGTATTCGAAAACAAATTAATCTTATTCTTGAAGAAATCTCCGAAATGCCGGCTGAGTTACAATCAGGCCACAGTAGTAGATTCCTGGCCTGACAAGCATTAGGTACTTGGGTCAAAATTCACATGAAAAAATCCATCGGAGACATTATTCAATAGTTACCAGTTAATGAGTTAATAATTTAAAAATAGATAATTTTAAAATTCATTATATTTTATGAAACTTTGACTGCTTCTACACTATTCAAGTTACTGGCACAAACTATGGACGGGTTAGCGCCTTAATAAAGCGAAGCAAATTAACAGTTGGGTGCTGGCGTAGAAAAGCACCGAAGTGCAATTGATGGTTTAAAACAGAGGTGGCCCAACCTGTTGCATACCACGCGCCGAAATATTATTTGACAGACGAGTTCAGATGCTCCTTATACTACTCGAGCACTTATCGTTCAATGTTTATGGTGTTGTTGGTTTTCCCAACAATTTTGTCACAAGTTTTCCCCCATTTCAAAGCCCCCTTCACCGGTTTTCACCTTTGCAAAATCGAAATTAAGAGAACCTTTCGTTAACATTAGTTTTTTTTTTTTGTAAAACTGAGTTCCAAGCAAAAATGGGGGCTCGTTAAATCCCCCTCAGATAATAACTTGGAATTCCACCTTTAGATGAATGTGTTTTAACTCCTTTTTGTACCATTGGGACCATTTAGGTGATACGCCGCAGAAAGTCGCATGTCAATAAAAAATTACGAATAGTCACCAAAACCCTTACCCCTCTTGTATAAATGACCTGTAGTATTTGTATGTCAAAAACATGCATGTTTTTTAAAGAATAGGAAGGAATTTTCTTCTTTTCCATCAAAATCCTTTAAACAGCTCACAAATGTATTGGAATATTCATTTATTCTTTCAATAATCAAAAATTTCTGCTATTCATTCACTCTGATCTTTAAGCACTCAAAATAATCGTTTTCTAACTTGGAGATTACTAGTTTTAATTTTGAATCAATTGGAGATATTTATATTAAATTAGTGAACTGAGTCACTATTATTCGCGCTAATTTTTGTTCTAATTAAAAAGTGTAGAAATCCATCAATTTGTGAAGCTTGATTGTCCATCTCTACATAATAAAAAGAAGCTTTGTGTAAAGATTCTAACAATGTTGATCACTATTTATGTACTAGTTTCTTGAAATTTGCTCGGAGTAAGATCGATCCTGTTTTAGAACTAATCCAAATAAGTCAAAACACTACTTTTCAGATTAAAATTTCAAAACTTTTTACTCGGGAGACCCTCCCTAGATACTCCCTTTTTTGCTTGAAACTTCAGTATTTTACACATACTTTTTTTTTCATTAGGTAAGGGGTCCCTTTGAAATAATTATTATAAACCATTCCACCGATAAAAGAAGTCTAGTTAAGGGCTTGACTGGCTAACTTACAAACATTTTCTTGGGGCCGCTCCTGAATTCAAACATATGGGCGCCCGTGGCTCCATGTGAAAATGGGGTATGAAATCTGATGACTATTGTGTTAATGGCCCGCATCTTGAGATTGCGGGATACCTCGTTTTCACATGGAGCATTCGTTATGTATTCAATACGATTTATACTATACTCGACAGCAACGTTTCTTGAACCCAGTAGGTCACAAATGCGGAAGGAGAAATCACAAAGCCTGTTGGGTTGCTAGGAGGAGTTTCGGTACGGAAATCGTGATTGAAAAGCCCTATATATACACATGGGTTTTATAAAATCATCATATTTCCAAATAATTGACGTCCTTCATTTCCCTCAAATAAGACCACCTCATGCACAGATTGTTCTTTGTCGGAATTTTCCCTTATAATCTCAGCAAAAGTCGTAAGTTTCTAAGTTATCGTAACCTTTCCCGGTCAACATTAGAATCTTCAGTTTGATAAAGGGAATAACTTAAAAAAAATCGCAAATTGACTTATTGTTTTTTTTTTTTTAAATCTCCAAGCTTCGCTCTACACATGAGTGGTAAAAGGGAAAAACCCCACAAGCAATTTAGCGAAATGAGATGTCCATTCATTGTATTTTTTTATTTAATTTGAAATTAACCATCCCAACAGGCTTCGTGTTTACCCCTTTTCTCCTTCCGCGGGTTCAGGAAACTTTGCTGTCGAGTTTAGGAGGAATTTCGGAACGCAAATATTGATAAAAAGACACTACATGGGTTTAAAAAAAATTATCATATTTTTAAATTGACGTTCTTCATTTCACTCCAAATTCCGACACCTCGCTGGGTTTGTTGGTGACGTCATAGGTTCAACTAACGTTGCTGTCTAGTATACGAGCGCTTACTTATGCAACATTTGGAGGGAGGTGGAGCTTGTGGCAATACCAGATATGCCTCGTCGAGATGCTGTAGCCCTCTTTCGTCTCCTGGTAGGCCACGACTGCCTGGGCGAACACTTGTATCGTCTACACATTTATGACCATCCTGACTGTAGAATATGTGACGCAAAGGAACCAATGAACAGAAAGCATCTTCATCGCTGCAAGATGCTCCACACTCTTAAGTCCGAGACCGCAAGATATTGGCGTGCGAGAGAGCTCATGGGAAGATGACCTCGGTCTCTTTGTTTAATTCACCTTTTGGTGTTTTATGTTCTTTGTTATCTATATGTATTCCCTGCCATTGGAAATAAAAAAAAAAAAACTTATGCAACATTTTGATTTTGCTGGTTTTCTGGAAATTTTAATAAAGTAATATCTGGGGATAGAACCCAGGAACTGCCGCATGCTTCGCAAGAATTTTACCACTGCTCCATTGGGCTGGGCATTCATTAACTTTAAAAATTATTATAACATTATCTTTCTTTTGACGCATGCGCATGGCGAGACCAAAATGTTGCATATCTGAGCATTTAACGAACACGAGCGAAACGATACAGTCAGGGCAGACTGGGCTGGCCGGAATAATAAAGGCAGGTTTTAAAGATCCCCTTAAAATACTCCAAAGGAAGGGTTGATGGAAAAAGTCTCGGTAAATGAACCAAACAGGTTGCCATTGGTCACCACTTTTAAATCTTAAAATGAATTAGTTAGTCAGAGGAAGTGTATTATTTATTCTGCTCTACAGTTACTTAATCTTAGATCACGCAAAGAAAGTTCTTAATCGGAATTTTCTCTTCAAAAGCAGAAAGCAAAACAAGTATAGGTAATCTGAATTCTATTTACGTTCATTAAATTTCCTTAATGACTCAGTTTCATAAAACTTTTAAATTTTATATGACTGCGGGCGCCCGACCCAAGCGCGCCATACTAAAAATGACGAACACAGAACGAGCTAAAAAAAAGTCAATCGGCGCTTGACTCTCAGACGCGTATTTCGTGTTCCCGCCCGTAGCGCGCCAACTGCGGGCGCCCGACCCAAGCGCGCCATACTAAAAATGACGAACACAGAACGAGCTAAAAAAAAGTCAATCGGCGCTTGACTCTCAGACGCGTATTTCGTGTTCCCTCCCGTAGCGCAATAACTGCGGGCGCCCGACCCAAGCGCGCCATACTAAAAATGACGAACACAGGACGAGCTAAAAAAAAGTCAATCGGCGCTTGAGTCTCAGACGCGTATTTCGTGTTCCCGCCTGTAGCGCGCCAACTGCGGGCGCCCGACCCAAGCGCGCCATACTAAAAATGACGAACACAGGACGAGCTAAAAAAAGTCAATCGGCGCTTGACTCTCAGACGCTTATTTCGTGTTCCCGCCCGTAGCGCAATAACTGCGGGCGCCCGACCCAAGCGCGCCATACTAAAAATGACGAACACAGGACGAACTAAAAAAAAGTCAATCGGCGCTTGAGTCTCAGACGCGTATTTCGTGTTCCCGCCCGTAGCGTGCCAACTGCGGGCGCCCGACCCAAGCGCGCCATACTAAAAATGACGAACACAGGACGAGCTAAAAAAAAGTCAATCGGCGCTTGAATCTCAGACGCGTATTTCGTGTTCCCGCCCGTAGCGCAATAACTGCGGGCGCCCGACCCAAGCGCGCCATACTAAAAATGACGAACACAGGACGAGCTAAAAAAAAGTCAATCGGCGCTTGACTCTCAGACGCGTATTTCGTGTTCCCGCCCGTAGCGCGCCAACTGCGGGCGCCCGACCCAAGCGCGCCATACTAAAAGTGACGAACACAGGACGAGCTATAAAAAAGTCAATCGGCGCTTGACTCTCAGACGCGTATTTCGTGTTCCCTCCCGTAGCGCAATAACTGCGGGCGCCCGACCCAAGCGCGCCATACTAAAAATGACGAACACAGGACGAGCTAAAAAAAAGTCAATCGGCGCTTGACTCTCAGACGCGTATTTCGTGTTCCCTCCCGTAGCGCAATAACTGCGGGCGCCCGACCCAAGCGCGCCATACTAAAAATGAGCAACACAGGACGAGCTAAAAAAAAGTCAATCGGCGCTTGAGTCTCAGACGCGTATTTCGTGTTCCCGCCTGTAGCGCGTAAACTGCGGGCGCCCGACCCAAGCGCGCCATACTAAAAATGACGAACACAGGACGAGCTAAAAAAAAGTCAATCGGCGCTTGACTCTCAGACGCTTATTTCGTGTTCCCGGCCGTAGCGCAATAACTGCGGGCGCCCGACCCAAGCGCGCCATACTAAAAATGACGAACACAGGACGAGCTAAAAAAATTTCAATCGGCGCTTGAGTCTCAGACGCGTATTTCGTGTTCCCGCCCGTAGCGTGCCAACTGCGGGCGCCCGACCCAAGCGCGCCATACTAAAAATGACGAACACAGGACGAGCTAAAAAAAATTCAATCGGCGCTTGAGTCTCAGATGCGTATTTCGTGTTCCCGCCCGTAGCGTGCCAACTGCGGGCGCCCGACCCAAGCGCGCCATACTAAAAATGACGAACACAGGACGAGCTAAAAAAAAGTCAATCGGCGCTTGAGTCTCAGACGCGTATTTCGTGTTCCCGCCAGTAGCGCGCCAACTGTCTTAGTCTTTCTATTTTCCACTTCTTTGCTGTGAACTAAACAGAAATACAATTGGTCAATTTAAGTGGTTTTTAAGATTTTTCAACTTTCAGCGTCAAGTTTTTCTTTAACTGTACAATATATTTGAATCGTTTATGAGGTTTTTCAATTATCGTACTGTACTTTAAATAGGGTCCAGAGTTTCCAGTACAAGTTTGGTGAAGTGAAAATTCCATCACTTATGCTGTTTCTCTTTTCAATGCTTGGTTTTCGGGCTTATTCCCGTTTTCAAACTGACGATTCAACTGAGCAAAGATTCTATAAATTCCATTCGCTAAAAGATTTCAAAATTTTTTTGTTCATGAATTCAAAAAGCGAATTTCCATCTGGTAAAGATACATAAAGAGGTACTGAAAATTCCGACTTTGCTTGTTTATTATCTGTAGTGAGTTGATCTCGTTAGAGATTTCTTTTAAGAGACTCAATTGACACATTGTTTGGGTCAAAATTCATCTTAAAAAATCCATGAGAGACATTATTCAAAAATCACCAGTTGATAAGGTAACAATTTAAATTCATGCAAATTTGGTATAACTTAGGTTGTTCTCAAACACCTGTCACGAGTTCAGAATTCATGTAATGGGCGCAATCCTAAGACGGATTAGTGCCCTAATATTTGATTTAATTAAAGCAAATTAAAAGGAGCGAGTTAGCAAATGAAAGCGCCCGGTGCAATGAACGCGGCTTGAAACAGGGGTGGCTATAATACACTTTAATTCTAAACCGATTTTTTTTGTTTAGCATCTGAGAAAAAGTATGTATATTTTTAATTGTTTTGAATTTTTTCAAACTCTTGAATATCGTCCTCGCCATGATTAACAAGAACATTTAAGTCGGTGTTTTTCTTACTTTTTAACACCATACGCCCCTTAAATCCATCTAATCCCCCCCTACAGAGCCTTAGCATAGATTGTTTACCTCAAATTTCTAAATATAGTGATGTTGGTTTTGCCTTTTATTACTTTAAATGGCTTAAAAGATTTTGTTTTAACAAATCTGGGATGAAACGGGAATGACTGATAAAACATTTGGTGTACTGACTGATAAAACATTTGGTGTACTGACGAGTTAAAATTTAAAAGATTCATTGTTGTTCGTTTTTATACCAACCATAAAAAGAGTGTGAGTTGGACTCTCCTTCAGAACGTTTCCTGAAATTTAAAACTTTAGAAGGAGTCATTTTACGACATTGGTCTCAATTGAGTGGTGGGCCACTTCTGAAATGAACTTAACCACTGGTGAGCATGCATGTTTTTTTGGGGGGAGGGGCCACATGTCCATCCCCCATCGTAAGGCCCTCAGCTTGATTTTTGCTGTGGGGAAAATGACCCCCAAAAATCCTTTTGTTTGTCATGTCAAAAATGTCGTATGATGAAAATTTTTGAGGTTTAATTATATTATTGTTTAGCTTCATGAGAAAAATAGTTTTTGATTATACAGAATTCCCAGTAAAAAGGGGGTATTCCCAACTCCCTCAGAAAGTTTTTTTTTAAATTTGTTCTTAATATCTGAGATTGTCCTCCTCTTCGGCCTTTCTGTGGTAAGCAGATTATTTTCCAAAATATTCTATAAGGAAATGTATTATTATTACCTACAATACCACTCTTGTCGGTGGGCGTTTGTCGCACTAAAACACCATGACTGGCCAGGAAAGGCAGGTTGGTGTTCGGAAGATCCCTCGAAAATACTCCAGAGGAAGGGTTGCTAGAAGAGTCACGAACCGAACGTCTCCAGCAATCACCACTTTTTTAATCTAAAAATGAATTTTTTATTTAGAAGATGTTCTTAATAGTAGGAAGTATTAAATTCAATACTAATTCATGTATACAGAAAGTTTATGATCGGAATTTTCTCATAGTTATAATAACAAATGCTAAGGGTAATCATTGAATTCTTTACTGTCTACATTTTTGAATAGTCAGTTTGATAACGGGAATAAGTTCACAGAATCACAAATTGACTTTTTGTTTTCGAATAAAATCTTCCAAGATTCTCTCTATACATGAGTGGATAGAGGGGAAAATAACTGCCCCCTTTAGCCAGATTTAGCCCCTTCAATGTTTGGTGAAATCGATCTCCATTCATTGTATTTTTTTTATTTAATTTTGAAATTAAGTTAATTTGCCTTGGCTAGTTTCTTAAAACAATTAAATTTAAAGTTATTTTTAACATTATCGTGTGGAAAATCTAATTTAGATTTAAATTTTTGCTGAGGCATCCAGATAGTTCGATCCACAGAGTACTAGAACAGAGGGTCCACGGTGTTAATATCTTTTTTTTTAATTTGTTAGTATCAATCAAGTAATAAAATATATTTAAAATAATTAATTTAGGGTAGTTATTCTACTTAAATGTAAAATAAATTCCCGGTTTTTAAATTATGTTCTAAATAATTCAACTGCATATTTTGAGATGAAAATGGTGTTGACAACGGTTAATTGATTAAATTCAGACTGCCGTTTGTTTTGTTGACATTTAAAATTGTGTTCTGAAGGGTTCGAAAACTTTTTTTTTGTGAGGAAAAAACATTATTTCACAGTGAAGCGCGGTGTCTGAATTTTGAGAGAAATTAAGAACTTTAATTTAGAAATAAGATTAGTTTGTTACACCCATATATATAGCTTTTTTTTTATCACGATTTGCGTACTCCTCCTATCAACCCAACAGGCTTTCTGTTAACTAAATTTTTCCATTCGCGTAGTGACTTAACGGGGCCATGAAACGTTGCAGTCTAGTATAGTATTAAATAATACTCTTCAATTGCACTTAGGCCGACGTACTGGTCTAGTGGTTAGAGTATCTGACTGCAAAGCCGTACGTCTGGGGTTTGAATCCCCGTTTGGTATGGATGTTATAGTTTCTGTCCTTGTGTGTGATGAATGAATGTAGCCCCCCCCCTATAAAAAGGGGTTGTGCGAGCGAATGGTATGAGTGGCGCGGGTAGCAGTATCTCACCTCCGTGGCTCCGGTCCACAGGTGGCCGCTGGGTAACGCCGAGTAGGTACTTCTGAGGGGAATTCAGTGGTCAAGGATGATAAATCCATTCCCGCCCGTTGGATAAAAAAATTATTGTAGGTTTGAAAGTGGGAAGTAATGATAAATGGGATCAAATATAGCCTAAACAGCTGGCCGGGACACTCCGAGCCACCACCGTTTGCAATGAGTCATCCATTCCGTCGAACGATTTACGTTGGCCCCGTTTACATACGCCACTCTTTATAATGCAGGGGAAATGGAAAATGAAAACCGTGCTATAAACCCGTTTACATGGCCAGTCCTCAAATCCTGGGTATAGACGTCACTGGTCCCATCATTCATTGCGATTTGTGTTTGTTTACATTCTTTTATCTGTTTTCGTCTTGGAATTTTGCGTTCATAATGGATTATTTTCAAGTTATTTCGACATTTAATCTTAAATATCCAACTGAAATAAAAAAGAACAACGTACTTTCCAACAAGTACTCACTAAAGCCTGACATGGATGACTTTTTGCTTTGAGTGAGAGCGAAATGCATCCGGGTATTCAAATTCCCGAGTAAATAGGTGGATTTATTTATACCCATTTTTTCCCTTTCAAAGGGATTGCTGGGTATACCGGCCACTTATACCCGGGTATATGGTCCATGTAAACAGAAGCCCGGTGGCGTAGAGGCCCACACCACAGGCCCGAGGTTCAAATCCCGGTCCACGGGCAAGGCAGACTCAGCCCTTCATCCCTCCGGGGTAGATAAAATGAGTACCAAGGTTACTTGGGGAAATCAAGAGGGGGGTTAGCATCAAGCTAGCCACTCCTCAGCTGACTGTGACTTTCAAGTCACACGTTCTGTAACAGTTCAGCTCATGGCCTCACCCAGTGAGGCTAGTTATACTGGAGTTTGATGGTCCAACGACCTAGGTACTCCCTCAAATATCCCCCTTGATTTTTTGGTCCATGTAAACGGGGCCGTTGTGTCTAAAAAGTAATCTGCTGTGCGATTTTTACATGTTTCACTCATGAGAGTTGGTTTTTCTGAAAGGTAGCAACGTATAGAATACGATTCATGTTGATGGCAACCCCAAATTTCGGGCACGGAGGCTGAGTAATAATTCCGTCCTACCAAAAAAACTGCCCAATGATAAATTAACTTGAAAAGGTTAAAGTTAACAGACTTAAATTTAAACAGATCAGTTAAAATGACAGCGGTGAGCATTATTAGTCACCGCTAAATAAAAAAAAATTATTTGATATATTAAAATCCTAGCGGCTTTAATTGATGTTACTAAAAGCGTTCTATTCGTTATTTAAAAACAGTAGGTTTCACTACTGATGTATTAAGTGAGTGAGAGCAATTCTACAACTTGAACGAATGGTGAATTACAGCATCTCTTAAGGGTCGTGGTTTTCAATTTTAACTTATTGAAAGTTCTCTCCTGAATCCAAAAATACGTTTGTCTTAACCTGTATTTCCCGAGTTAATTATAAGATATTTCATTACAGAAAAGCTGACGTCAAATGAGAATTTCCAAAATATATAAACAATGTGAAATGGTACAAAGTCGCTTTTGATTTTTGTAATCTAATAAGGCAGTGCGGTACAACCAACCAGGGGCGTATATTAGGACCACCCCCGAAACTCGGACGAGGTGGATAAAAACGAGTTTAAATACTGTTTTTAAGGGTCGAATTTCCAAAATTTTCTGGGGGATTGTGTCAAAATCTTCTTGGATAGTTTTATTCAGGGATTTGCAGTTTGGTTCTTCTTGACGCATTGCTAAATTCGTTCTAAATATCGTTTTATATCAAATTAAAAATACAAACATTCTCTCATCGTTGTAAACCTTAACCCAGTTTAACTTACTTTCACATAACTTTACATAACCAGATACTTAAGTAAACCCAGATAAATTAATACAAACTATACACACAGGGTAGGCAAAAAGTCAGTACACTTAACACTTTTGAAATGGCGGGAAAAACCGGGAAAAAAATCAGAATAAAAAAAACGGGTTTCAGTCTTATCATTCTGAGGTCACTGGATAAGACAATAAAAAATTTTAGTTCAAATTCTGTTAATGGATGGAGCCAACATAATTCACGAGGTTCAATATCAACAATTACCCGCCATTGATGTCCGGCAAAATGGCTCACAAATTGCATTGAAAAGAAGGATTGATTAACTGATTGCGTTGAAAACATCCTTTACTTTAAAGAAAAATGAAATATCCGGAAAAAAAAAATTCCCTCATGACCCTCCGTAAATCCCCTAATTGCAGAAATCAAACCCATACTTTCACGAGAAACGATTTTGCCTTTATCCTATCTTGGATGTGGTATGTGATTCACAGTTCCGGTGATCTGTTACACTGATTCCGTGTTCGATTCCATCCTATCTTTAAGAAGCATTATTTTGAACAAAAATTATTTTATTGCCTTATAAAAAAAACAGTGATTTTAATAATAGTATTAATATCCTTTTGAAATTTATTAGCATAGATAAAATATGGTTGGTTGAATGTTTCTCTGGTTTTTGCTTTGCTCTATAAGCTCGCTTTTACCAGAAATCCTTTGTTTCCGTAGCTACGGTGTACTCATAGAGATAAATAAAATATTAGAATACATTTTTTATTATTAATTTAAGGTAGATATTCTGCATAAATAAAAATAATTAATGGTTTTCAAAAATTACATTCTAAATAATAAAAAAACGAGTATTCTGAGAGAGAAATGATATTGGCAACGGTTGACTGATTGATATTGATATGGCGATTGTTTTGTTGACATGTCGAACTGTGTTTTGTGAGCGTTCGAAAACATTATTTTGTGTGAAGAAAACCCGTTTTAAGCCCGTTATATTACAAACGAATTAAGCTTCGCTTTCCGATGGATTAAAGAACCTATGAAATTAGCTCCAGATATACTTAAAGCGTAAGTTGTTAGTTATACTTTGAGTGTTAATAAAACGCTAGTTGCAATAGTAATTTTGCCGCGTGGAATATTGGTTGGAAATCTGCGTTTTAACTTCTAATGGAAAATTTGGGACACAGCTTCGATAAGAGTCCTCCAGTCGCCATGTTTACCCATAAGCTCGGTCATTAATTGAGCTGTGGTTAAACATGGCGGTTATCTGACCTTTTCTAAAGCTGGACCCAAATTTGGCTTTTACGTTCGTTCTCAAATAAATGGATTCCTAAGTAAAACTTGATCAAGGTAAATTTATTTGATTTAGAAATTACATCCTTTTGTTTAGTTGACTGCTCAAATGCTTACACATATTTATAACTTTAACTGTTGGAAAGTTTTTATAATTATTGTTTTATTAACCTGTTTCATGTTTGAACTCGATGTGTATATGTAACCTTATAGTTTTGATTCTACATTTGAGCTTCCGGGATTAGTCGTATTTCAGAAAAAGTTTTCACAAACGTTTCTTCGTTCTCTGCGGGTGACATCCTTAGTGTAGGATCCAGGGGGGTACTCTGGACAGTGCCCCCCTTGGACCCAAAAAATAACTCATAAGTACGAAAAAAAAGTCCAAAAAAGTACTCAAAATGAGTTAATACCCTACTTTTACAGGTCTAATTTCAAAATTTTTTTTCTGGGGGAGAACCCCCCAAACCTTACAGCGGTACCAAAAGGGGATCTTGAGTGATACTTTTTAGAAAATCCCCAACATTTTGACATTTTTCTCAAAATAAGGTAAAGGTGATAGCCTGGAAAGTGTCCCCCCCCTTGGATCCCGCACCAGAGACTTCGGTTGATTCGCTGTTACATTTTTTACAGCTTTTGAAACCTTGTGATATCTATCTCTGGAACACGGCCCGAAAATTCATTGTGATCTTAGTGACACCATTCTAGTTTTAAAATTTTAATTTCAATTTGCTATGCTGATCACGAATAAATCGGCTTAACATTTTCATACAATGATCACATTCGAATTTACGAATATTCTGCTGAATTTAAGCAATATCACAGAGGGTATTTTTATCTGCACGAGTGCCACAAAATTATGGTCCAATACATGCTAAGAGTACAACTCTAAGTTGTCAAATTACTGGATGGTTTTCATGTTGCCAGGCAACCGTGTTCAACACACTTTTTAAACACTGTTGCAGTGCGATTTATCTGGCTCAAAATTAATTGCCTAACGCAGGAGTTTTTCCGTAGCTAAAGGGTTTCTGAATTGTAATCTTATTGAATGATTTCTAATTGGTGTTTCGTGGTAGAGGATGTGGTTTTCTTTTATGTATAGTTTAACACGTTCTTATAAGAAGGTTTTTTATGAACATTATCTATGAACTGAAATTTAACTGCGGGACCTTGTATAAGGTACTAATTCATTTAATCTATGAAATTCTTGCTTGTTTATTAATGCGTTCCCTGCATATAATATAATTACATGGATAATATAGTAATTAAACGGTGACTGTGCAAAGCTTATCAATACAAATTGTAAGAAAATTATTTTAAAGTAAAATCGTATGCATGTAAGTGCTGTCATCAACTAACTGGAAGGGGATTAATCTTTGCAATATCTTATCTATAAAATGATTCCTTTGCAAAGCAGCTTGTCTAAGGTTTCGTATAGAGTTTCAGCGGTGGGTTAAAATAATTTCTTTCATAGTCTTTTTAACACTGTGTAGAGCAGTGGTTCCCTTAGGGATCTGTATTAGGGGGTTTTGTGCCATTAAAATCTTACCTTACCTGTATTAGGGTATATTTTGTCTTGTTTTTTCCTACAAGGGTGCTAATTCTCCAGTGTAGCCCCGGATATCCGGTATGTTTAACAGCATGAATTCCGCGTTTCATCGAAATTTTTGAAAATCTCGACCTTAACAAGAAAGCGTAAATTAGGTCCGATTAAAATATATGAGCAGCAATCTTTTATGAAGAGTCCGGTCTCACCATCGCTTCTAAGAGCGATTACATAGTAGCTACGTCTTCCTGAAAGAAAATAAATTTTTCGCAGCTGTAGCTACGATCGTGTCATGTTTGCATACGGCTGTAGTTAAAACATTCCAAACTGTTAATATATAAATATAAAATGAGTATAGGGGATTTTAACAGATTATATTAATAAAATTTAATGTTTTTTGGGATGCTGATTTTTATTGAGACTCAAGTAAAATCTGCATGCCAGAAAAAAAAACATTAAATTTTATAAATATAATCTGTCAAAATCCCCTATACCCATTTTACCCGACCCTATTAGATCCAGGTCGTCCATATTAAGTCAAATCAGAGATATTTTAAACTCCTCTGAGAGAGTATTTCACTCCTTGAAAATAGGAATTACTCTTTAAAAAACCAGACAGGAGTATTTTCTTTGAATTCTTCACAATAGCTTAAACCTTTAGCCACGGCATCCTAATTATCATACTTTTTAATTGTGTTTTCCATACAGCCATATTAATTTTTTTCGTTTCTTAAAATAGCATCCTCATTTTCTTTTTTTCAATTTCATTTTGTCCATTAAAAAGCAAGCGTATTTAATAGAAATTTTGTCTCTGTATATGTTGTTTATGCTATTTCCGTATTTCACGCCTCATAATTCACTCCTCCTAAAAAAGTAAAGGAGTATTTTTACTCCTCCAAAAAAATCCTAGAAATAACACTGAGTCAAATAGATTTCTTTAAGCACACATTTATTTACTGGAAAAAGAAAAGCAATAACATTTTTCGGTCAATCTAAACCTCTATTAAACTAACGGAAGATTACAGAGAGAGAGAACTCTTTATTTCCACCCATAAATCATCCTTTTTGTAACTGCGCCAGAGCCTTTTTTCTTTCCCGGAGCAGCCAACCCCGCCCGCATTGTTAAATATTCATCACCACGTATTCTCTGCGTGTATGTATGGGTGGGGGTTGCAGTTAAGAGCAAGCAATCAGGTGATGTGTGGCTTTATCGGGTACACGAACTTCGCCTCAAGTTAATTTACTCTTACTTTTATTTACTAGATTCGGCCTAGAGATTACTTTTAGATTCGGTTAATGGTCGAAGAAGTGCATCCGGGAAACCGGGGAAGAAAAATAACCGGTTAAAACTGAAAACCGCGACCAAAAATTACCCGTTTTCTGTATAAACCGGTTATTTTTTGACATCCCTAGTCCTAACCTTGAAATAACCAAGATTATTGTAGAATCTTGAGGTTTTTTTTATTTAAAATTTATTTCACAACTCCTAATGAAAGTTTCTTTTTTTGTGATTTACATTTGTATTTTGCCCACTGATACATCTGACAAGAGCCTCCAATTATAAAACACCTGAAGATTCAGTTTGAAAAAGGGAACCAACAGATCGCCAACACTCACCACTTTTTTAATCTTAAAATCAAATACTTATACAGAGAAAGTTCGAATTTAACTTATAAGATCCAGGAAATCATCAGCCTCGTGAACAGAAAATTCTTTATGGGAATTCTCTTATAAACCGAACAAAAGTAACTAATGAATCGTCGTTGTCATCTAATAAAGGGGAATTCAACCACTCCAGGAAGTATTCGTACACCCAACAAATTTGCACTAGTATACCTCCTATTACGGCTAAATTCCACGTGCAAAATACAAACGAAAATTATCCTAACATGAGAGTAAGCATGTTATTCTTCATTATAATCTACCAAAAAAAAGAAAAAAATTATTTTAAAAAATGAACAGATTTGAAAGCCCAAACAAATATTCGTACAGCCATAGACTTAACATGGGATCATTGCATTACTGAAAAGCACATTTTGTTCCTTATCCTAATTTAAAAGTACGTCAATGCAATTTTTTTACTGAGGTTCATAATACCAATAGCTCTAACATCACTTCATTTTTTAAATATTTTTTTTCTAACTGTTTTGATATTTTTTTTGGTAGATTATAATGAAGAATAACATGCTATGTTAGGATAATTTTTGTTTGGATTTTTCCCGTAATAGGAATTTAGCCGTAATAGGGGTATACTAGTGCAAAATTGGACAGGCAGTGGGAGTTGGTGCATTCATAGGACCAGCCTTGTCGGGCTTTGAGCCTGTAGCTGGTCGTCAATATTTGTATTTGTAAATTTGTGGGGTGTACGAATACTTTCTGGAGTGGTTTGCTTATTTTTGCTGACAAGGGGGGGAGGGGGTCAAAAATGACCGAAAACTTGTTTGCGTAATATTTGAACGTCCCCTAATTCCCGTTTTCAAACCGACGATTCAATTATGATAGAAACAACTGATAAATTAGTCCTCATATAAATAGAGAATCATAGTTTTTATCTGCACAAATAATAGATTTAACTTGGCTATAATTCCTTCAGGGTAGATGTCAAATGAAACACGGTATGCTTTCAGCTCTTTGTAGTTTTTTCGCATTCCCTTTAGAGTATTAGTATTTTCCGACGCCCATATAACTAACCTTTCGAGAGTCAATTGAATAGTGAATTGGCTTAAACGACTTTCTAAATCCAAGAGACGTTTTTAAGAGTCTCTCTAATTCACCTTTATATGAAAAAAAAAAAAAAAGCAATTCCACAACCTCGAAAGGGGGAAAACTCATTATTCGAATCTTTTTTTGGGGTGTCTTTTTGGAACGCTCCCAAATCCAATAAAAGTTCTCGGGAATGTTCCATTCATGGTTCGAGAGGATTGTGAAGTTAAAAAAAAATTCTTTTCTGTATTCTTTAACCTTTATATATTTTGCCTTTAATTTTAATGACGTTTTGGACGGTTGACGTTTGATACCGATCCGAAGGTCATACGACTCAAAAGTATAGGATTTCGTAAAAGTTTCGCTTCAGTCAGTATTTATACCCCAGTCGAATAATCTACCTGTTATAGTGGTGAGTAAGATCGCCACTCTTTTCCCCTTCTATTACTTAAATATCACTCTATAATTTTTTTTCTATGATGGATACACTTGACCTAAGCATAAGATTCTTCTTCACGCACTAAAATAAGCATATACGAACCATCCTACTAAATTTCACGAAAACATATCAATTACATTTGTAGTACTTGTATATTAATTTGTTCAAATTACCATGGTTACCGTGAAGCAATTTAGGCTGAGCCACACACGAGCGACTTTTGTCACGGTGACAAAGACAAAATGGTCGCCATGGCTATTGAAACAAGTTAGAGTGCGCGCCCTAGGCGACGTGACTCTTGGCCGATATCCAAGAATTTCTTCATAGAGATTCATTGTTTTCCAGTGATATTTTTGATACTACCCAGATAGCATTTTTTGGTTTTTTGAAGGTTTTTTTACCCTTGCATTGCAACCCGAAAAAGGTTTTTTGAGGGTTTTATTTGCAACCCGATAACCCCAAAAAAACCTCAAGGCAACCTAAGAAAAAGGTACGCTAGTAAACATTTCCAACCTTTTGCGTAACCTCGTGGAATAACCTTCTACAAGGTTAGAAGCACAGGTTTTTTCAAGGATACACAAGAAAACCCTGTTTCAATGCTCTTGAGCCAGGTTTTTGAAAGGTTTCATAACAACCTTAGAAAAATTTTTTTTCGTGTAGACTGCAGAAACCAATGCCAAAAAACCTTCGTTCATTATTGCGGATATTGGTTTTTGTAAGGTTTCCAAAAAATCTTGATTCTTTATTGATATTTAGGTTCAATATCGCATTTTTTATTTTTTTCGGAGTTTCTTTGTTGAATTATATGATGTCGCAAAATTTTCCCCGAAATATTGCACAGTATATGATACATATTTTCAGGGAAAATTTTATATCATAATTCAATAATGAAACACCGAAAAAATAAAAAATGCGATACTGAACTTATAACTCTGGAGATAAAAATAATTTATCACAACTTTTTAGCTAGGTCAACACACCACTTTTAACAAAAAGTAACTCGAATTTTATGCTGTATGATTACAGAATATTTCAAAGTAATTATTAAGTAAATACAGTAAAATGAAGTAATAAAATAAATTTAAAATTCATGAAAACAAAATATACATATATATTTTAATTTCTACAAAAATTTTGTTTAATTTAGGCTCTTAAAGCACTTATGAAAAAACTTACCTTTAAACAGAAGTATAATTCAAATTGGGGAGAAACATGGACACATTTTTATTTAAAAAACTTATTTAACAACACATTAAATGTAAGAAAAATCAAGTTTATTGAACAACTGATACAAACAGGACAAATTTTACAAACAGCATTCTAGCATCACAGGGATCAAGGTAAAAGTGTACTTATAAAAAAAATATAGATTAAATATAAACTGTGAAGGTAATAACTTAAAAATGTAATATAATTAAAATTTGTTTTAAAAAATGCTTCAAATACTACTATTTCAGGGGACATCAAATGCAACTGACAGCTCCTGCAAAAAAAATGTAGCAATTTTATTATAAACTATTAAAAAAAGTACTTTTGCATTAACCCATTGAATGTGCCACTTCATCGTAAACATCTCAAGAGATAAGAGAATGAGAATACATAAAAGTGCCAACCCCGAAAGTTTAAATTAAGGTTACTGACTGATTTAAAAAATTATAGACTAATGGTAGGCAACTGGTGGACTGAAGTCCAAACAATTTATGTAAATTCCTTGGTTACCAAAATTTTCATTTTGAAAAATAATTTGTAGAGCCAGGTGGGGGAAATGGGGAAAAAAAAGGTTTGATGTTTATGTTAAATGTACTATTGACAAATCAATAGTTATATTTTAACCAAGGTAAAATGCACAGTTTTTAAAATAAGAAATTTTACAAGCTTTTTCAATGTGTTAAAAAACTTCTGGAAAACATTAACTGCAAAATATTAGTAAATATCATAATGTAAAAAATTAAAACAAATATGATTTTCATTATATACTCTTTGATCCATTTGCATAGAGATTTACAAATATAATTTTAAAATTTCTTATAAGTGGGAATAAGTCCTCAATGAAAAAAGTAGTGCAAATTGTACCCATTTTCCCAAACTGTGAACCTACTATAATTACATTATAACATATATGTTACGGGCAATGTGATAAATCCAGGCATTATTAATAATGCCCGGGCAATGTGATAAATTTATTGGAATTTATGAATGAAATTTTTCGCTTTGCCCGCCTCCACTTCGGGCATTATTAATAATGCCTGATTAATCACTTTGCCCATAACATATACATTTGAGAGATAGCATATCAGCAGCGATCAAAATTGGCACTGGTCTGAGACAACTGAAAATAGGCTCTGGCCACTAGTCAGAAAATCCCTAGTCCAGCAGACCAGTGAGGAAAAAATATCTCACTCTCCAGTTCTAGTCTCTTTTTTTAGCTGCGTAACTAATTAGAAATTTTATGTCAATTAGAGAAATATTAACATTTCATCAAGAAAAGTGTACTTAATAAATATATATTTTTAGTTTTTTAAAATTAATATTTGGTACTCACTTTAAATGGAGTAACTACTTTTAAATAAATTGGAACCTGTTCTTTTTAATTTGGCAGACCAGTCATTTTGGTTGAGGACCAGTACGATTTGCAAAGTAATAGTTTGCAGGACCAGTGAGTTATTTTTTAATGCTGCATTTCAGTTTTTAAGCTCATACAAGAAATAAAGCTATGTAAAATGGTTTTACTGTTCACTGGGTCACATATGACAGCATAGTTGCCAACCTCATGGCTGCAAAGTACCTCGATTTTAACGGAGTTATTTCCTTTTCCATCTTTTCTCTGATAATCCGGTTAAAGTATACTAATCTTTCTAACCCCAATTTCCTTTACACAACATTGATAGCAATTTTAAGGGGAAAATCTAATTATAGAAGTAAATATGAAATTTGCAAACTCTGATAAAATCGGTGTTGTTTGTGGCTGGGTCATGTGTTTGCAATATTTCTGAATTGTATTCCAGTGTGAAGTCAGGAAACTCAGAGGCAAGACACCCCTGAGAGCCGCGCTCACTAAGAGTTGACCCAGTGGTAAAGACTTTTGCCTTTTGGCTGTTTTCGATTTTAGCCAAGGACCCTAGTTCAGGCTCAAATGGTTTAAATTTCTACGTTAGTTTTTGTCTTTTAAATTCTTACTACTGGACTGGGTCATAATCTTAGCAATGCGACTAAAATAATATTTTAACTCACCCGTCAGCTTTTCTTGTCCACTGAGACTACATTCTAGAGCTGTTACTTTTCCGACAGTGCATCCCTGGATCATGCTGTCACATCATACCCTGCTGGCGCTATACCAGCAGCTGCTGCTCTTGCTGCCAAAGGAAAAAGATGTTTTAATGCATGATGCACGTTCCGCCAATGAATAAAAAAAAATTAATTTCAACATGTAGCAATAAAAAACTCGTAGGGCACTGCATTTTCTAATCTTCTTTTTACGCAATGCTAATTGCAATTTAAAAAAACTGGAGTTTTAGGGTGACATCTGATTATCAGAGTAAAGATGAAAAACTCAGTAACTAGGTACTTGCGTATATCTTGTCGACAGCTGTTAAATTAAGCGACACAAGTATAGAACAAACAATAAACTTTAACGAACTTTTCGAATTCAGCGGCACTGTCAACGGGATAATAAATAAGAACCCTTCAATAAAATCTGAGTACTTGGCAGCTATGTGACAGTATGGATTGAGTAATTCAAAAAGCATAAACTTACGATGGAATTGGGTGGAAACAGACTCGGGGGTGGCAGGAGAGGTCCGGGCATTGATGTCATAGGGCGCTGGCTGGAGCGACTGGCGGTGAGCCATAGGTGGAATCGCTACGGGGAAGGCTGCTACCTGGGAAAAAAACATGCTTTAAAGCACAATGCTACTTGGTGTTCAGATATTAAGTTCTGCCAATGAATGAAAAGTTATAATCTCAACGTAGCAAAGCCCAATCACCAATTTTCAGTGAACTTTTTTAAGGAGGCTGTCCGTAAAACATGTCACTTTCCCCCCAACATTTCTGACCCCCTCCCTCCCCTGTCACTTTGAGATTAAAACTTTTAAAACAAAAAGAGTCCTTTAAATAACAACTTAGAAAGATAGTTCATTAAATTTAGTTTTAATTTGACTTACTTACTCATAACCAGCAAATGGTAGGTGATGGAACATTTCTTCTAAGCCTTCAAACCTTCAAGAATTGCGGAATCTAAAAAAAAAATTATAAAAATATGTAATAAATGTTTTGAATATCATTAATTGGAACAGATTTGATAGAGGTCCTCTAAAGCGACAACCAACTTGGCAAATGCTCTAAAGCAGTGATCATTCAACCTACATCAAATCTGTTCTCATAGAGGGGTGAGTAAATTAATAATAAAACACAAGATGAAATGTACTAAGTCGTTGAAGATTAATTATCTCTAACAGATTCAAAAAGGGAATCCACAGTAATTAAGAAGAAGCAAATGCTTTAAAAACAATGAATTCCTTTTGATTTAAATAGTTTCTTGTATTTACTTAATTATAACATCCTAGCTGTGGGGTGTAAACAAACAGTATGCAATTTACAAATATAAATAAACACTTCTTTCATGATACTGTGTCTTACTGCTATTCTTTTAAAAGTGGTTCAAATCAAATATCAATAACATGGATATTTTGAAAATTAACCCAATACTAACTTGAATAAACATCAACAAACAAACCCTGGTAAACCACCCAAATCATGACGCTTGGTAACAAACAAAATTATTACATTCATTTGAAATTACAAGAAATAACAGGTAGAATAAACAAACATGCCTCATTATTAGAAGAAAATAGAGATAAAAAAAGTTATTTAACTCCTAATAAAGTACGGAATCCTAATAAAATTACAACCCAACGATAAACCTATTACATAATATACTGAATAGCCCAGAAAGATAATGCTTAGTCCGCAGTAATTGCTCTTTGATAACTCAAATCTTAAGGAAGTACTATAAAAAAATTCAAATTACTTAAACCTTCAAATTGAAATTAAAAACATTCAATCATAAAATTTTCGGCAATTATGATCTTTTAAACTAATATTTTATTTTCTACCCAATAATCAAGCGGCGTAGGGGTACATGACCATGGCAATGATGAAATCACAACGCGTAAGCTCTCAAATCTGCAATCAATGGGTTTGGCAACTGATCTTTAGCACTGCTACTTCGCTTGACGATTGAACCCACTTCTGGGTAGGACCCCAAGAATAACTAATGTGTTAAGTAAATATGATATAGCACATAATTTATGTTTTTAGGTTGTCAGATAAACAAATCAGATCAAAATCAGATAAACAAATGGTGCTTTAAAGAACAATGCTACTTGGTGTTCAGCTGTTTTTAGTTCCGCCAATGAATGAAAAGTTCTAATCTTAACGTGGCAAAACCCAATAATAAATTTTCAGATATTTTTTTAAAGAGCTGTCCATAAGATGTCACTTTCCCCCAACATTTCTGACCCCCTCCCTCACCTACATCTAAGGTGACATGAGATAACTTTTAAAACAACAAATAAATAATAACTGAGTTAGCTAATTCATTAAAATTAGGAGTTATATAATTTGATTTACTTACTTATGGCCAATGACCAGCAAAATGGTAGATGGAGGTGGAACATAACTTCCTTCTAATTTCAGGAGCATAATATTCATCCTATTGCAGAATCTAAAACAAAACATAATAAAAATATAACGAATGTATATATCATAAATTGGAACAGATTTCGTATAGGTTCTCCACAGTGACTGCCAACTTGGCGAATGCTCTATAGCAGTGACCATCAGGTGTGGATCCAACACGGCTACAAGTGGGGGGCACTTTTTTAGACTATCACCTTTACCTTTCAAGAAAAATGTCAAAATGTTGGGGACTTCTAAAAAGTATCACTCAAGATAACTTTTTTGGTACCGCTGGGGGGTATAAGGGTCCTCCCCCAGAAAAAATTTTGAAACTTGACCTGCAAAAGTAGGGTTTTAACTAATTTAAGTACTTTTTTTCATACTTATGAGTGTGTTTGGGTTCAAGGGGGGGCACTTTCCAGAGTGCCACCCCCCTGGATCCACCACTGGTGACCATTTAACCTACATGAAATCAGTTCCCATAAAGGGGTGAATAATTAATATGGTTCCGTATTTATATCCGTTCCGATTTATATCCGATATATGGTTCCATATTAATCTTATCCGTTAGCCGGGCGCTCCAAAAAAATCTCCAAAAATTTTAGAATTAATTAAGGAATTCTCTGTCCCAACCGGCACATAACGTGTTTAAAAGATAACAGGCAAGTTCTCATAAAATGCAATTACAGTCTACTACGCTTAATGTTATCAATCGGATAAAGTTATTGAAATTGACTCGTCCCGATCACTCCTATTTAATTTAAAACACAAAATACATTGTTCTATGTGATCAATATATCACGTAATGTTATCAACATCTGGTGAAATCCCCTAAAACTCTTTTTTTCCCATTTGAAGGCCAAATTTATAACATTATCATACGAAATGAGTCAATAATGTATTAGTTCTATATGTTCAATTCTCATATTTTTGTTTAAGAATGTAAAAGTTTCAAAATACATAGTTGGTAATCATTTTAAATACCTACTTTGAATTTGGACTACATTATGTGATTTTAAAGCAAACACTCGAGTTACACTGTTTGAAACTTTTTAGTATCAAATCAGTTATTATCAATCTATTTTATAGTTAGATTTTTAAAACAAGAAGTTAACAATGAATGGCAAATGAAAAGCCTCACCATTTGTCGACCTAGATTACTTCAGTCGAAGGGATGTTATAACTTATCAAAACATTGAATTATGAAAAGATTACAATAAGCTCATTAGCGCACTAGCCTATAATGACCATCAAGGCCTACAAAGCTAACATATTTTTGTGACCAAGGGGTGTTCAAGGTAATGTCCTAGTTATGTGGTATAACACAAGACCACAGTTTTCATTCCAGATCCTACTTGGTTTTCAGTCTATGAACCATCTGAGGAGGGTGAGAATTTAAACCTAGATCCTGTGGCTTGGTAGAAAAAAATTCTGCATTGTGGGAGATATCACATTAAGTTTTCACAAAAGATTTTTAAAGATATCAAGAGTTACATAATGTGTAGTAAATACGCTAGTAGGTACAGCATGTAATTTATGTTCTTAGGTTATTTACATACACTGCAACAAAAACTAATCAGATTTTGAGAAGGAAATTTAAACATAATAGGTCATTAACACAACAGAAAGCACAACATGTCTACCGAATATTAATGTCTCAACTCAAATTTTAAAATATGTCATTAAAAGCTACGATTAGATATGAAACATAGAGCGGGAACATAGAGAAAACAGAGAAATCTCGTCCAAAATGCTTTTGCTGAAAACGAATTAAACAGCATCGTAAACAAATAACAAATCCATCCAATGATTGGATTGGATTGTTTACATACATTTTCCGGTTTGACTGCTTGATATTTTTCATGCAATGAACCACAGAGTAATGAACCGGCGATCATAAATCCTAATCGCGGTTAAAAGTAAATAAAATAAAAAGTTTACTCACTTGAACTTGGATTTAAAATGTATCGGTCATTCTTCAGGTCTTCGTCATCGTGCGTTCCGGGGTCCATTTTGTTTCGGCGGGATTCGCGCAGTGAACATGACGCATGCGCAGAAAGGCTTTTACGGCTTTTCTTTGGTTTTCAAAAAATAGGCCTTTTTGTAATATTGAGGATGGGTTCCGCAACCCAACCATTTGTTGGGTTTTTGTAATGTCCCAATAACAATAAAAGAAAAAGGTTAGCCGCAAGGTTTCATGCTACTTGGGTAGTGATACTGGTCGCCGTGACTTTAGTCACTCGTGCGCGCTCAGCCTTAAGCTTGTGACACGGCTTTCATATCTCCGCTTTTACTTAGTTTAGAGATAAACAGAGAACTTTTTTTTTGGAATTAAAAAGCACCATATTTTCAGAACATTTAATTTTTTTTCGACATTTTGGTCGAGAATTGGTTTTTCAACGAAGTAGGAACCTAAAAAAGTTTTCATTCGAGTATTTTGTGTGGAGATGTTGAACAGTTTGATGACCATCGGGAGGGTTCCGTCCCATCGCCCCGCGGTGAAAAAAGAACGAAAGAGAGACGGTCCAGTGCTCTCTCCTTTCCACCCCGCCACACTCCAATCGCCCACCTGTTGAGCTGGCTTGTTACAAATACGATTAGTTATAGCTCAACCGTAAAAATATGTATTCCTGGAAATAAATTCATTTTAATATAAAGTAACAGTAAACGCCAGGGCCGTATAAAAGGGGGGGTAGGGGTTCAAACCCCTCTCGAAATTTTGACATCAGTTTTTATAGTGTTTTTCCTTGAAAATTTTCTTAATTTATAAACAACCTTAAGGGTCTAAAACTGAGTTAAAACACTACTTTTAAGGCCATAAATTCCAAAATTTTTCTGGGGGAGGACCCCCATCCCCCCGAGCAGAGATATTTTTAACTCCTCTGAGAGAGTATTTCACTCCTTGAAAATCGGAAATACTCTTTAAAATACTAGCCAGGAGGTTTTTCACTCTTTGAATTTTTGACAGTGGTTTAGCTTAAAAAATGCACCGTGTATAATGTATAATATTTTCTATTAATTCTTAACATATGCTATAATTGTTAAAACCCCAAAAAGCATCCTCATTTTTTTTTCAATTTCATTTTGTCCATTAAAAAGTAAGCGTTTTTAATAGAAAATTTGTCTCTGTATATGTAGTTAATGCTATTTTCGTATTTCACTCCTCACAATTGAATTTCACTCCTCCTGAAAAAGTCAAGGAGTATTTTTACTCCTACAAAAAAATCCTAGGAATAACACTGCCCCCTAGAAATTGTTATGTTCTACTGTCCTGTGAAAATTTTGTGACTTGCAAGTTGAATCACCTGTATAATACGACAGGGGCCAGCAGGCTCTTCGTAATTGATCGGTCAGATAGGGAAGTAAGTGGAAGGGTGTGGCCAAAGGTTCGAGAAGACATTGATTTCTCTCTCGCCTCGCCCTTCATGACGTCACTCACGTGGCCAAATCCTGTTCAATCTAGGTCTTCCACACAAATACATATCATGGCTCAATTCATATATGGCTCAATACATATTATCAAATTCAATCCGGGTCTTACAATCTAAAACATTATGCCGTGTATTTCCGCGTGTAAGCCGAGAATTTTCGGAAAATTTTCCAATTCAAAAGTGGGGATACGCGGATCCAGGATTGTATTCAAGGGGGTGGTTTTATGGGTTCAAACCCCTCACGGAATTTTGACATCAATTTCTATATTCTGTTTTTTTCTATAAATATTTTGTGACTCACATGGAGTGGTGTATCCCAAAGAGTCTCAAAATGAGTTAAAACACAACTTTTAAGTGTAAAAATTCCAAAAATTTTCTGAAGTAGGACCCCTAACCCCCCTAAAAATTTTGAGTTTATTATACTACTAGACAGGGGTTTCTTTGAAAATTCAGCCGCTATCAAGGTGAGTGCAATCCTCCTTGAGTGCAATCCAAAAAGGCGTAAAATGAGCTAAGACGCTACATTTTGAAGGGGGGAACTTTTCTGTGGGAGGACCCACAGAACTTAAATTAGAATTCACATTCATAAAATTTTGAAGTTAACATCACTAAAATTAATGTAAAAAGTGCGAGTCAACTAAAACTTGATGTATAAAAGTATGCTCTGAAGGAGGTACCTCAGAAAAAATGTTTGGTCAAAACCCCCTCCCGAAACAAAGGTCTAGAAAATATTTTTCCATACTGGATTTATCATCCTTGACCCCTGAATTGCCTTAAGAAGTACCTAATAGCGTTACCTGGCAAGCACCTGTGGACCGGAGCCACCGAGGTGAGGTACTGCTACCTCAATATTCGAGGAAAAGAAAATAGCACTTTTTCAGGCCTTACAAACATGTTATTTACTTGTTGTGTGACACAAATATGTACTAGTTTAAAAATTTTTCAAGGGCGAATTTTCTAAATCCTATTCAAAATAAATATACACATTATTCATTTTTACTTTTAGCCAGCCACTTTTAATTTTTAGACTCATTCATTTAAGAGGACTTGAGCAGCACGCTTTCATTTTCATTTCAACAGAGGAGGCGAGGAAACTTTCCGCTCTTTGAGAAAGCGCCATCTAGCGATCAGCGCATTGAGCGATCTTTGCCGCTTATTATCCTTTTGTGAAGCTTCCATATCCTCCTTCTTCGTTTAAAGAATTGGAGGTCAAAGCTTTCATGACTCCCTGTATGTATTTGTATTGAGCTAGCTAAAAATAGTGAGAATATTTGGATATACGTTTTTGCAATGTTGACGGCGCTAAAGCATTTATCACCACTTTTTAAGATATGTTTTAAAATTTTAAGTACTCTGATACCAAGCTAACTGATCAGTTAAAACATATTGAATTATATGGTCATTGTAAAAAAATTATTAAATTCTCTGACTCTTCGAGTTAGGGAATAAGGTTATGAATATCAGGAGGGTGGTAATACCATTTCAGGATTTTCGTGCCCTGTTTTACAATTTTCTTGCCGTCCTCCTACTTAAACGCTCTTTTGTTTTTGTTAATACCAGCAACCCCCGGAACTGCTTCGAAATTCTTTTCAGATCGCTTCGTCATCTCAGCGACGGAATATCGGATCAGCAAAGCTTGAATGACGTCACGAATCGGAAACAACACATCTTTGTTATTTAATTTCAAGTTCACAATGTTCGCTTACTTTTTCTCTGACATATTTATTACTTTTTATAATCATAGTTAATTAATACATAAAATGATATGCTAATTTAGTATTTTATTAAATGTACTTTGAAAACAAAGCACTACTTGAATTCAATTTCGTGAATCTGATTCCATTTTAAGTATATTTCGGGCATATCTTTCTTAAAAATCGAAGTTAATATTCTGAATACATGTGTTATGTTTATTTTGTTTTTTTCATTTCTATATTATTAATTTCTCATGCGTTTCTTTTCAATTAAAACTTTTTTAAACATTTATTTTTAAACAATTTTAAATAACGCTGAATTCTTTTACATGGTTTATAATAATGAAAAAGTGAATAAAATTGGGTTAATCTATTCTTTAGCTAGAGAAGACCAATTATCATTTAGGGAATTTTGTGTTTCAATTCAGTTAAATGTTTTAAAAAATGTGGAATTATTTTTTCAATTAATTATTAAAATTGCACTCCTCTATAGAAGGATTTACTAATGAAAGATAGTCTTGATTTTCCGAGATATAAAATATTATAAAAAATAAGAACAATTTATAATTAAACTTTATTAAAAATTAGACAGTTCATAGCTAAAGAAAATTAAATTATTAGACACGGAAAAACCAAATCAACGATGTTTTGTTTCCAATTCGTGAATTCAAGCTTTGCTGGATCCGCAAATGATTTGCTGGATGAATGTAATTTAATCCCCCTGAAAATAACAAAATAAAACTGTGACTGAAGTATGCCTTTTTTTACGTTATCAATAATTTATTCGATATGTTTATCCGGAAAGACAACTGATAACTATCATCAATCAACCAAACCTAATTATCTCTCTATAATAAAAAAAAGTAGTCGCCGCCGCTGCCGCCGCCGCTGTTTCAGAAAATCTTCACTTTGACAATTTTGAACTGTCACTATGCAAAAACTATGGAACGGAAATTATTGAAATTTTGACCATTTGTAGACAAATGTATGAGGGTCCTTTTCGTTCAAATAGCTAATTAATGAGATAATTAGTTCTGGAATTATTTGATGTCAAAGTCTAAAATTATTTTTTTCTGCTGCGAGTTCGCCCCCAGCAAAATCTATTCGCAGCAGAAATACGATTTTTTGCAGCCGCATTCTCTTAGATGTGAAGTTTTGCACCTCGTCGCCCTTTTTTCGAATTTCGAATTAGTTTTGGAGTAATTAAGTTTTAAAGTTTCGAAATTTTTGACGGGTTTTCGGCTTTTTCGTTATAAAAGAAAAACTAACCACAGTAGAACTATGATATTTTAAACACACATACAATTATTTTTTATAAAAATATTGGCGTTTTGTTTTTCAAAAAATTCTAATTAGTTTTGGAGTTATTAAGATTCAAAGTTTTAATTTTTTCTTCTCTTTCTGTGGCCGTTCACTAGAGAAACAAGCGAGTTTTATGATGAGTCTAATTTCTTTTATTTTCAACAACTAGGGGGCCTGCCCCCTGCTCGCTATCGCTCACCAACCCCCGTAACTGCTTCGCAGTTCTTTTCAGATCGCTTCGCGATCTTAGCGAGCAGAGCTCGCTTGTTCATCTCAACAATCCAGCCTAACACTCTTCTCGACTTAATTAAGCCTCTTGTAATACCGAAAATACCTCTCTTGCTTATAAATAATTTAATTCGTATCATTCCCCTAAATTAACAACAAAAATGTTGCTGAAATACATTCCTTTTTTAGCTGATCAATAATTTAATCGAAATGTTAAGAAATATCCAGCAAGTCTACTAATAATCATCAACCATTTTGTAGAAAAAACATTGTTGAAAATAAAAGAAATTAGACTCATCATAAAACTCGCCTGTTTCTCTAGTGAACGGCAACAGAAAGAGAAGAAAAAATTAAAACTTTGAATCTTAATAACTCCAAAACTAATTAGAATTTTTTGAAAAACAAAACGCCAATATTTTTATAAAAAATAATTGTATGTGTGTTTAAAATATCATAGTTCTACTGTGGTTAGTTTTTCTTTTATAACGAAAAAGCCGAAAACCCGTCAAAAATTTCGAAACTTTAAAACTTAATTACTCCAAAACTAATTCGAAATTCAAAAAAAGGGCGACGAGGTGCAAAACTTCACATCTAAGAGAATGCGGCTGCAAAAAATCATATTTCTGCTGCGAATAGATTTTGCTGGGGGCGAACTCACAGCAGAAAAAAATAATTTTCGACTTTGACATTAAATAATTCCAGAACTAATTATCTCATTAATTAGCTATTGGAACGAAAAGGACCCTCATACATTTGTCTACAAATGGTCAAAATTTCAATAATTTCCGTTCCATAGTTTTTGGATAGTGACAATTCAAAATTGTCAAAGTGAAGATTTTCTGAAACAGCGGCAGCGGCGGCGGCGGCGACTGTTACTTTTTTTTAATATAGAGAGATTTTTTTTCTACAAAATGGTTGATGATTATTAGTAGACTTGCTGGATATTTTTTAACATTTCGATTAAATTATTGACAAGCTAAAAAAGGAATGTATTTCAGCAATATTTTTGTTGTTAATTTAGGGGAACGATACGAATTAAATTATTTATAAGCAAGAGAGAGGTATTTTCGGTATTACAAGAGGCTTAATTAAGTCGAGAAGAGGGTTAGGCTGGATTGTGTTGAGATGAACAAGCGAGCTCTGCTCGCTAAGATCGCGAAGCGATCTGTAAAGAACTGCGAAGCAGTTACGGGGGTTGGTGAGCGATAGCGAGCAGGGGGCAGGCCCCCTAGTTAATATAAAACAACGTTTAATCCACAATTTAAAAACATTAAAATACATTGTTAAATAAAATATAAATAACATTGTTTCGGGGATCAAAGAATCCCCTTCATCAGTGCTAAAAGTAGCATAAAGTAGATCCCCGAAACTAATCTAGATCCCTAAAAGTAGATCCCCGAAACAATTGTTTGCTTTTTAATGTTTTTAAATTGTGGATTAAACGTTGTTTTATATTAATAACTAGCTGATATGCCCGGCCTTGCACGGGTGGAGTGTATCAATTTATTAAAATTTTCTCAAGTTACATGCCTAATTTTCTGTAACCATAATTACCAATCATCCTGGTAGTTTTTCATATCCCGGTGTTCCCAGTATTTTTTCATATCCCGGTGTTTCCAGTATTTTTTCATATCCCGGTGCCTTTTTCATCTTGGTGTCCCCGGTGCCTTTTCATCTCGGTGTTCCCGGTGCATTTTCATCACCGTGCTCCCTGTGCCTTTTCCCTCCCGGTTCCAACTGTGTAAATCTAACCTAACCATCCAGTTCCGGTGTTGCACATTTAATTACGACAGTTACCCAATTATCCATTCTAAGTGAAAAAAATCCATTAAAATTATTACAGACTTTTGAAATCCCAAAATTAGTAAATACCCCCTGTTTAAATTGAAAAAAAAAATCCCGTTAAACTACACCAAAGAAACAAATTATAAGGTTAAATAACAAATTGATCTAGTGTTTCTATCATCAACTTTCTAAAAAAACTGCATGATGTAATCTTTACTTACTTTAACCAGTCTAATTCTTAAAACTTTCTATTTCAACTTAAAGTTTCATGGAAAATGAAGTTTTTAATAAGAAAATACTGTTATAAAGTTTTTTATAAGGGCCGTTTTTAATTTTTTAAATTATTAATAACCTTTTTAAAACATTTAAAACAATTTTAGCCAAGTTTTATCTTTAAATACTTTGTTTTATGTTTAAAATTGTTTTTGTTGTATTATTTGCAACAATGCGAGTTAAACAGATCTTCTTTAGTGGAGAAGTAAGGCGATTTTTACAAAAAGGCCTAAAAGGGGGTGAAGGGGTGGTTTTAGAAATTTGGAAATGATGTCATTGTCTTTCCCCCGTCCCCATACCTATGTGTACCAAGTTTGGTTCGATTCGGACGGGTAGTTTTGGAGAAATTGAGCCAAATCTGTTCCGGACAAACCCAGGAACCCAGGAACCCAGCCAGGAACCCAGAGACACCTTCATTATATATAGAGAGATTGCTATTCTTCCACAAGTTTTACCTGACTTAACCAAACCTAATGTTATTAACTATTAACGTTGGATGTTGTTTGCAGTGGGCCGTCTCCGCGTGAACGTGACCTCCCCCCCTGGGTCCCTGGAGGCCGCCCTGAGCGCCTCCCCTCACTACCAGCGGAGCGGGGCGTCGTGGTCCAGCCGCAGTTGCAGTTCCCGCCACCGTGTGGCGCTGGTGATCCCCTACAGGGACCGGCTGGAGCATCTGCACACGCTCCTGCAAACGCTGCACCCGCTGCTGCAGAGGCAGATGCTACACTACAGCGTCTACGTCGTAGAGCAGGTATTCATCCTCCACGTCGAAATACACTTACGGCCATATTCATAGCCATCAGCGTTAGTGTTAAATCCTAGATCAAAGAAGGATTCCACCAATCAGAGTCAGCGAAAAGCTAATTTTTCTTTCTTTAGATGTTGGTTAACACCGACTCTGATGGCTGTGAATATGGCTGTTAAGCAACACAATTATAGGGAAAAGTTTTTTTAGTTTTGAACTTGAATTACAAGCGATCCAGAATCTGCCTTAAGAGAAAAACGAGACGGAATATCTCACTCGCTCCCTTAAAATCTCATTCAAAGCACACTCTTATATAAATCATGCGTTAAAGTTCTGGTGTAATCATATCCCTCACTACATGTAATTTTTTCCATGAAATGCTTTTTTCTAGACGTTTCTCTAATATGTATCGAGTGTGTTAAAGCTCTTTTATTAGAGGGGAATGTCTCTATGTCCTACTTTAAATATTTGTTAGGCTAAATTTAATCACATGTCCTATATTTACCATTTGTGTATAACCAGTCAAAACAATTTGTACAATGGGGGGAGGGTAGAATTCTTGCTGGTTACTTCTGAACACTTTCATGGAACGTAACTGATGCAATACAAATACAAATATTGACGACCAACTACAGGAGTGAAGCCCAGCAGTTGGAAATATTAACTATACTCTCCTTTTATGTTTTGACTTAAACATTTTGTTTTTAAAGTAATTCGATAGTGTTTAAGAAAATTGTTTAATGTTTTAATAATTTGAATTTTATTGGTCTTACAAGGAGAGGATCCCAACGTGTCATCACCGATTTGGTTCATTTTTGGTGTGGGAGTAGTGCATGACTAGGACATCAATTTGTGAAAGTATTAAGAAGCAACTTTCAGAAATTTTGGAGAAAATCGCGATTAAAAATCTTAACATGTACTTATATATCTGATAAGATTCTAGTCTTGCAAGCGGATCGTGGTGTAGCGGTAAGAGCTGTGATTCCCAACCCAAAGGTCCCGGGATCGAGTCTCGCTGCATACCATAATTTTTATTTTTGTTTTCCACGCAATTAAGAGCACAGATATGAAATAAAGTAGTACATATTTATATTTGTAATTATCAATTTTGAAACACTTTTTAAATATTTTTTTTGTTTTTGAAGTCTTTTCATTCCTTGTTTCCCAAAAAAATAGTTATTAAATCCAATTTTTATGATCCTATTGTAAATATTATATGTTTACCTGCAAAAATGTTTATTTTAACTATCAAATCAGACACATAACAAATCCTTTTAGCATAACAAAATTGCGTACTTTCTTTCGGATAGTTAGGGATAAATTAAGGTAAAACTTCATATATAAAAATATAAATTATTATTATTATTATTATTTTTTTTTTTTGAAAAAATCTTTTCATTCCTTGTTTCCCAAAACTATAAATTATTAAATCCAATTTTTTATGATCCTATTGTAAATATTATATATTTACCAAAAAATTTTTTTACGCACAAGAAAAAATATTTTAAAATTTATAATTAAATATTATTATAAGTTTATTTCATATCATCTGTGCTCTTAATTGTGTGGAAAATTAAAATAAAAAATATGGTATGCAGCGAGACTCGATCCCGGGACCTTTGGGTTGGGAATCACAGCTCTTACCGCTACACCACGATCCGCTTGCAAGACGAGAATCTTATCAAATATGTAAGAACATGTTAAGATTTTTAATCGCGATTTTCTCCAAAATTTCTGAAAGTTGCTTCTTAATATTTTCACAAATTGATGTCCTAATCATGCACTACTTCCACACCAAAAATGAACCAAATCGGTGATGACACGTTGGGATCCTCTCCTTGTTAGTTTTTGTGTTTCTCACTATTGGGCTGTGAATTAAGTAGAAATAAAAGTCATAATTGCTGATTAAAGTGGTTCTTATTTGATTAAGAAGGCCGTTTCTCATTTAAGTGGTGGTTATTAAGATTATTTTGGGAGTTGAAGTTTGAAAAATGGAATAAGTCGGATTTGAAAGCATTATCTTATGAGAAACCCAAAAAGGAAATTGCAGAATATCTTTCTACTATTTTCTCTACTTTTAAGTATAACCTTAAACTTCAAGCCCATTTGCTTATTCTTTCGTCAGTTCGGCAACGGTTCAGTTCGGGATGAAACTTCTTCCTTTTAATTATAGGGGGAGCAGTTCAGTTCAGGCTCTTTAACCTTGTACTATAATCAACATCCTGACCCTATGACGTCACAACGCGGAAGCAGAGACTGCGTAAACACAAAGCCTGTTGGGTTGTTAGGAGGAGTTTCGGTACGCAAAATAGTGATTGAAAAGCACTATATACACGTGGGTTTAACAAAATAATCGTATTTCAAAATTGACTTTCACTAAAATTCAGACACCGCGATGGGAACTAAGTGACGTCATAGGGTCAGGAAACGTTGCTGTCGAGTATAGCGTAGTTTGCATTTGATATCCGTTCTTCTTTCGTCGTCAGTTCGGCAACGACACCTTCAACAAAGGGGTGCTGATGAACGCGGGGGTGCGGGAAGCGTTGAGGGACGAGGACTTCCACTGCTTCGTCTTCCACGACGTCGACATGATCCCCGAGGACGACCGAAACCTCTACTCCTGCCCCCCTAGCCCCAGGCACCTCTCAGTGGCCGTCGACAAATTCAACTACACGTGAGTACCCTACCTCCTACTCCTAAACCGCAGTTTATGGCCCCGGTTTCTTTGTGTGGTCGGTTACCGAACAATAGAAAACCCCTCCTCCAAACCAAACAAAGAGATCGGGGAGATAAGACTGAGGTTTCTCCGGCCGTAATAAAAGTTTAGGAGGGCCCTAATGTTAAGGGTCGTTTATCGTTTCTTTATTTCTACTTTCCCCTAAATTATTATTTACTATAATTATACTAAAAGAAAACTCCACCAATCTCTGTTCAGGGGGCAATTTATGTATTAACTGGTAAAGTTCAAAAGCTGTTTCTGGTATACATTTTCATTTCTGATTGTGGTAGATCTAACAGGAAAAACAGTAGATTGTTTGCGGGATTTTCTAGTGATTTTGATGTGGAGAAGGCCAAAACGGAAGCTTTGATGTCACTTACATAGCCCGATTTTATAATGATGTGTAATTTATTAAGAATAGAATGTCATTGTACTCCAGAAAAATGTTTTACTTCTATTATAACTGCCCTATCTGATTTTGGTAGTTTAGAATCTATTATATTCAGATTCTGATGAGGGACGTCATCGTATACGTCTATATGTATAACTTAACTTCGATTCCCACATATACTTGATCTGAAAAATAATCGAATCTCATCCAAATGGAAAATCTAGTTCATTTTATTACCTCACTAGCTGATATGCCCGCCGTTGCTCGGGGGATAAAAGGCTTATCAAACTGTGTGTTAAAATAAATAAGAATTATCGTTTAGATGCAATAGAGTCAACAGTCTTCCCGCTAGGATTCTTTTTTGATGCCATACCACTTCGTTAAGATGTAAAAAAACCTTTAAAAATATCACATGTTTAGATTTAATGTGTGAAATCCCCATCCCCGTTTTTAAAGAGTAATTTTTCAAAATAGAAAAAAGTCAGGGGACCTTCTGAACCCCATTATTTTTTTCTCTTTTGTCCTTTTCTCCCTCCATCCATTTCTGCAATTGGTATAAATGTATATTTGAGGCAAATTTCTCCGCCTTCGCTTCAAAATAAAGATATATTATTGAACAGCAATGTATATAGATAAAACTTATTTCCCCCTCATCCCGCTAACTTTTTATAAAATACAAAACAATTAAATATACTACATACTTTTATAAGATGTTAAACAAAATCTTAAAAAACCGGTTTAGAATTAGTGTTTATAACTACTTTTTTAATAATGATATTTTTTTTTAAATCAGGGGGAGACCCCCTGAACCCCCCTTTGCTGATTTATTACCAACTCATTCATTGAAAGAAATTTAAAACATGAAATAAAAGTAAACATCATTTGAATCGACACTTAAAATGCCTGTGATAAAATATTGTTTAATTTGAACTTTGCTGGAAATACTTAAATTTTATTAAATAGAAAATGGAATAAAATTTTTCAGTGGAACGGTTTTGGTTATCATAAAAAATATTATTTAATCATTAAAAATTGTTTCTTTATCATATTTTTTAAAAATTCACCTGTTATAAAACATTTCAAAATAAATATTTCCAACAATAGAGGTTTTGCGTGTCATGGAAAGAGCAATAACCGCAATAAATTTAACATTGAAGGCTAAGCATAAGAATTTAGAAAAGGGACAAAAAGGCTCATTGGAATGCTTTGATTCAGAAAATTCTTTTTCGCAAACCTTCCTGGTTGTGTGAGGAACAACATGCTAAAATTTTTTAACTATCACATTAATAATGTGGGTGCTAGGATCCAAAAACTAAAAACGGGAGTGAATATTCAAGCCCCCGTGCACCCCCTCCAGAATGAAATATCGAAAAATCCAGAAATTACTTTCTTTGATATACTCTCAAAAAGGTATTACCAACAGTTCACTTCGTTATATCGATTTTTCGGTATTGTTTTCTTTGAAAATGTAAGACTTTGCTTATGCTCAGCAAAAACGGGGTTTTGGAATTTTCAGACCTCTTAAAATTCGAATATCCAAAATCTGAAAAATGCCTTTCTAGATATTGTTGCTAGGTACCTTCCTGCGAAATAACGAAGATCTGGGGTCATTTGGGACGCCGCTGGGCTCAAAAACGTTGAAAACGCTCCGAACCCCCCTGTGGGTCAGAAAAAAGATATTTCGAAAAATCCCTTCTTAGTGCGCGTATACACCGTAAGGTCTTCGACCCTACCAAGTTTCGAGTCTTTAGCCCCGGTAGATTTTGCTGTGCGTTGGTAAGTGAGTGAGTGTGTGAGTGAGTGAGTGGTAAAGCTCTTTTATTATTATAGATTGGCTCCTCACTACAATAAATAGACCAAGATTGAGTGCAATTTCGTATTAAGTTAGTGCTTTTCAGTAAAGTTATTCTTGGAGCTGGGATGGTCAGTGTTCGAAAGGCAGGTCGTTGCTTCCGCAGGCTTTGAAGTCCGCCTGTTCGAGGTCCCACAGCCCCTTCCCTTTGAGGGTGGGCGGGGCATCGCACGTGCCCTCCACGCGGAACTTGAGGAAGCGCCTGTCCGCCAGCCACTTGAGCTTGCAGTCGCACAACACAGGGTTCTCTGCAGCAAGAGAGAAAGCACATCAGAACACAGTAAAAGCAGTATACAATCTAATTTATCTAGATCAGTAGTTCCGAACTGGTGGTCCGCGGACCATTAAGTGGTCCCATCTTGGAAGTGGTCCGTGATAATTGTAATAATTCCAAGTCCTATAAATAATACAAATTTGAACGAATTGAACAAGAAAAGATTGAATTATACTTTCGGTCGTGTAATTCGTGTGGATAATAGTCACCACTAAATTAATAACAATTATTTCTTGTTGAATAAAATTATGTAGTAATATTGAAATTAGGAATCCGGATTTAAGAAAAAATCAATTTTGTGGGTTCCGAAAAATTTACTTATCTGTATCAAAACTTGCTAAATTTCGTGAGATGTAATTAAATTTTTCTAACATAGTTTCAGAGAATTATAAAAAATTCCATGCTTAATTGGGAATAATAGACTTTCATCTTGAAATTTCGTGAAGATAAGGATTTTTTAAGTTATGAAGGGTGGTCCGCGAAGGTTGCTGTTTTAGACTTACAAGGAGAGGATCCCAACGTGTCATCACCGATTTGGTTCATTTTTGGTGTGGAAGTAGTGCATGACTAGGACATCAATTTGTGAAAATATTAAGAAACAACTTTCAGAAATTTTGGAGAAAATCGCGATTAAAAATTTTAACATGTACTTATAAATTTAATAAGATTTGTATTTTGCAAGCGGATCGTGGTGTAGCGGTAAAAGCTGCGATTCCCAACCCAAAGGTCCCGGGATCGAGTATCGCTGTGCATACCATAATTTTTATTTTTATTTCCCACGCAATTAAGAGCACAGATATGAAATAAAGTAGTACATACATATTTATATTTATAATTATCAATTTTAAAACATTTTTTAAATATTTTTTTGTGGGAAAAATCAAATTTTCTGCTAATTATACAATTTTTCTAACTGGTAATACCTGGTAACCAATAACTCCAATTTTTTATGATCCTATTGTAAATATTATATATTACCATATTAAATATTTACCAAAAAAAATTTTATTTTACTATAAATAAGACACATTACAAACCCTTTTAGCATTACAAAATTGCGTACTTTCTTTTGGATAGTTAGGGATAAATTAAGGTAAAACTTCATCTATAAAAATAAAAATTATTTCTTTTTGTTTTAAAAAAAATCTTTTCATTCCTTGTTTCCCAAAAAAATAATTATTAAAACCAATTTTTTATGATCCTATTGTAAATATTATATATTTACCAAAAAAAAAATTTATACACAAGGAAAAAAAATATTTTAAAATTAATAATTAAATATTATTATGAGTTTATTTCATATCTGTGCTCTTAATTGCGTGGAAAATAAAAATAAAAATTATGGTATGCAGCGAGACTCGACCCCAGGACCTTTCGGTTGGAAATCGCAGCTTTTACCGCTACACCACAATCCGCTTGCTAGATACGAATCTTAATTAATTTATAAGTACAACATGCTAAAATACATGTATACATATAAAATACATGTTAAAATTTTTAATCGCGATTTTCTCCAAAAGATTTTCACAAATTGATGTCCTAGTCATGCACTACTTGCACACAGAAAATGAACCAAATCGGTGATGACACGTTGGGATCCTCTCCTTGTTAGTGGACCGCGGACTTCTCTGAGTTAGGAACCACTGATGTAGACAAACTGGAGCTTACCCATCAGTACTTAGCCGGGCGCCAGTACCGAGTGTTAATGTTGTTAAATCACCAAAAATAATCAAATATCAAAATGAAACACCATTCAAATAGGGTGAACCGTCCAGTGAATGAACAGTCGACCACATAATCTCAAATAAAAAGGAAGTTTATTGCTCTGAAGACTCCCCATAAAATTTATTTGTTGTAGGAAGATCTCATAAATGTGATACATTCGATCATTCACTGTTAACAACATGCTCAAGCCCAAGCCGCAGTTATATCAAACCCTAAAACTTGGTATTCGAAATACTGTATTTTTCTATCCTACTTTGACTTTTTATAAGTAGCAAACCTTTTGTGAACGACTCACCGTAGACGGAGAGGTGTCCGGTGAAGTTTTGGAAAAGTCTCTTGGGGAGGGTCTTGATTTTGGCGCCGTTCAGAAGAACGGTTTTCAGTTTCCGGAGTCCTTCGAACAGGTCGTCGGGCAGGGATTCGATAGGGTTGTAGCTGGAACAGAGAAAAAAAATCTTATTTGGTGTACACAGCAGTGGATCCCAACCGATGGTCCGTGGAGAGACCCGGAAGCACAGAAAAATATTTCCAATAAATACAATAGAAGTATGAATAAATTGAAGAAGAAAAAGATTGAATTATACTTTCGGTTGTGTAATTTGTGGGAATAACAGTCACCGCTAAATTGTTATTTTTTCTTTACTATAAATTAAATTCTTGTCTTCGAAATAACTAAAACATAAGGTAAACGCACCAGTACCCGACCAGTTAAGGAAATTTTCACATTCAATTTGATATAGCTCCTCGGAAAAATAATCAAATGTCTGACTAATGCTGCCTTTATATACCTAAAATTATCCTTAACAAAACGTATGTTCTCAAAAATTGATTTAAAAAACATTAAGCCATTAAATTTTACAATTTATGAATTTATTGCCATTGCACCAGTAGCCGACCACCTTACCCCAATATCCGACCATAGCATGCACCAATATCCGACCAGATTGTAAATCTGCTTTAACTCCTAAAATATTAATTAAAAGGACTGAAGCAACTAAATATAAGCAAGCAAAAAGTGTCAGTACATAATTTAATCAATTACTATCACTTATTTTTCAAATTTTGATTATTTTTTATGAAGATAATTTTTTTTTCTGTATGTTGTGAGTTTAAAATCCTCTACAACTATTCGCCACATCCTTTTCTGAGGACAAAATAATCCCAAAACTGCAGGTTGCAATGTATGGGCGGAATTTGGCAATAATGAATATAAACTTACACCTTTAATTTAATATCAGTGGTGAACATAGAAACTTATTTTGAGACAGGCTCAAATATCCTCTTAAAAATTTAGCCATTAAAATTTAACCCAAAGGTAGATTCTTGCACCGGGGGAGAGGTCCCAAATTAATCCTAAGCACTCAATGCATATTTAATAGATTCAATGTATTTTTTAATACATTTAAGGCATAACTCGCATCCTCATGAAGTGAATAATAAAGGAAATGTGAATAATATAATCACAAGTACAAAGAGGGTGGGGTTCTGGGGGCCCTCCCCCAGGATATTTTTGGAAATGTGAACCTTTAACTCATTTTAGTACATTTACTCAAAATTTCGGAGGGGGGGATACTCCCTTGTTTCATATTCAGAATGTAGAAAAGTCTTAGTCACATAAAGATGAAAAGTTCAAGCCTTTTCTCTAAATCGTTTTAATGGACCAAACAAATTCGCTTAATGATTAAGAAAATGTTCGAGATTTAAGGCCATTGCTATCTGTAAATATTTAATCAAACATTTATTTGCTTTTCAATCGGAAATCAAAAGATTTTTCCCCATTTTCAAATAAAAATTTAGGTCCTTCTTAAGCAATGGTCAAATTTAAGAAAATTTTAAGTAGTAAATTTATTATTTAATTATTAAATCGCTAATGTAATTCCAGCAATAAAAATTAAAGAAAAATCTTTGTTTATAAACTAAGTAAATATACCTAATAAAAAATTAATTAAGATTTTTTAGCTTGGTAAACAAAACAAGCCATTCATACTTTTTAATTAAAATTGCTAAATATATCAAATAAAAGTAGTGAAATGGAATTAATTATCGTTTGATATTTGTTATATTTAAAGCTGAATCATTTTTAAATATTTCTAGTTCTTTGTGAGTATTTATTTTAATTAATTATTCCTTGTTTTATTAATTTTAAGTAATGGTCGGATATTGGATCTAAGCAAAAAATACACTGCTCCATTTTTCGACCACTCTGGTCGGATATTGGTACAGATTCGTAAAACAACGTTCCAATACCCGACCACACTAAAATTATTGTTTAAAAAATTATTTGTTCAAAAATGTTTGTTTACTTATTTTGTTTGGACAGTAAACAATGTGGTTATTAAAAATTAAATATCAAATAGCGTTTTCAAAGGAATAATTTGAAGTTTTTTAAAAACATACGGCCATATTGACGTAGTTGCGAGACATTAAAAAGTAAGCAAATTTTTAGGTGTGTTCACATTTTCGTTTTCTTCACCTTTGATACCAATTTTAGGGGATTTTTCGGATAGCTATATTTTTATACATAATTTTATTGAATTTTTACCGTTGACAAAAAGTTTTTAAGTCTTTTTATTTTCTTATTCTGATTAAATAAAGTCGCTTTGGACGGAAACTGGTGACTGGTCGGCTACTGGTGCACTTACCCTATTTGAATTATCGAGCGATTCAGTCGGTATTTAATGTGTATTTAATTTATCCGACTTTTTCAGTGGTGAGTAAGCTTGCCACAGTAGGAAGTGGTTATTTCCACGACAGTTGAAGCATGCACAGTTATAGGAGTTTGTTTACGGTACTATTACGTGTTCTATAACATTAAAATTATGCTACTGAACAATCCTGGCATCAGCACCGATGGCCTAGTGGTAGAGTGGGCGTCTAGTAACATAATGGTCCCCGTTCGATTCCAGGCTGTTACTTTTGAGTATTTTGCTTTTATTTATATAACGTGTAATTTTTCAGAAGTAGCGAGATTAGAGTTGAGTTGTTACTTTCGTGGAAATAACCATCAGTGCCTTGAGAGAAAGGTAGGCGGTGGTCAAAGCTGTGATTGGCTGTGACGTGTTCATTCCTTTCGGAGTGCTATTGGAGGATCAAGCTATGGGTTGGGTAGATCCTAAAGAGAAAACTTGCCAAATGTTTTCCTTAGTCTAATAACCATACGTCTACGAATAAATTGCAAAAAAAGCCAGCCGATACCTGAAGTCGACGTTGACGAGAGAGGCCTTCTGGTGTTCGAAAAGCGAGTTCTGCAGCCGCTTGATGGATCCTTTCCGAACGGAGACGGTCTCGAGCCGCCACTTCCCGTTGAACACCCCGTCCTCCAAAGTGGCCGTCTTGGTGTCGCTGAGGTTGAGGAATTTGAGTTCTGGACCCACTCCCTCGGTGAACTCTCGACCCAGCTTCTTCACTTCCAGTCCCGACAGGTAGAGCACGTGCAGCTGGACGAAGGGACGGAAGTGGGACCACTGCACCCCCCTGCAACCACACACACACAGGAGAATGGGACATAGTAATACAAACAGTGTTATTCCTATACTCGACAGCAACGTTTCCTACCCTATGACGCATGGACGGATATCCTGGATACCCTCTGAATATAGAGAAGAAACTAATGAATGTTACTGTGTAAAATGTCTGAAGTAACTATAAACCCTTAAAAAGCAGCACTCTTTGCGATGCTGTAATTCAAAATTTTTCTAAGGGCCCTGAAAATTTGGGAAGTATTACCTATATACCCTCCAATATGGCCCCCTCCGAAAATCTGGTCTGGACCCGCCCTTTCGGCCGTTAAGGTACGGTCAGCCAGAAAATCAGCATGGTATCTCTTCAAAAAATCTGCCCTCCCCATTCATGACCCCTCCAACAATAGCGAAGGAGTCCGAAGTCACCCCCCCAGTCAATTAGCAGACACCCGATAGTGACTTCTCGCTCCTCCCCGAGGGCTGTCTTTTGTTGGAGGGACCATTGAAGGGGTGATTGCGGTTTTCCTATTGTCCGATAACCAGATACTGCAGATTTTTTGAGCAGATACCATACTGATTTTCTGGCTGACCGTGCCCTTAGCTATCATACCGTTCCAAAAGCATCAGCGGAGTTCGAGAATGTTCTAAAAATACCTCAACAGCTTTGAGTTTTCCAAGAACAGCTCCCTCATGAGAGGCAGGGTGACCTCGGGTTCTCGGTCGAACAGGCCCACGAGGGTGGTGTTGAAGAGACTCAGCGCTTTCGTCTGCTTTAGGGAGAACCAGGTGGTGTTCAGGTATTGAATGTTCGAGTCCTTCAGGTAGAACAGCTGGAAGCGGTAGTCTAGAGAGGCGTCGATCACCCCTTGCAGTTGATCCACGCTCTCGATCCCTGAGCAACGCACGTCAGACACGGAAACCTTTTCCTCGCAAGTGCAGGGGCGGAGCAGGGAGGCGTCCGGGCACGCCCCCAGGCACGCCCCTATTACGGACAGGAGGACTAGTAGGGCCTTGATGGACATCGTTTCGATGGGATGACTTTGATTTCAAGCTTTTCGATAACCTGAATGAAACAGTACTTTGAAGAATATTTTTTTTGCTTATAATGTAGTGTTATTTTTTTTTATTTATTAAACTGTAATTAAAAAAGAACACAATTACAAGTTCACATAGTCACCTGGGATCTCATGGTCCATATAAGTAAATATGTGTAGCAATATTTAAAAGTAAACTAGAAGAAAAAAAGAACTTGAAAACGAGAAAAAAAATACATGAAATGAATATAGTGGCCAACAGGGCGCCAATAAATAATATTTCTATTGGGAAATTTATTTTATGTTTTATGCATCGGTTTTCACATAATTTTCCAAGGTATCGAAATTCAGAGATTCGTAAGAAAATATCATCCAACTACTTGTGCTGTTCAGTGGTTACATTAAGTTGAATTTTCGAAAAAAAAAAAAAAGAAAAAAAATATCATTACAAACTCTATTATCTTGACATTGAAATATCAAATGATATTCTTTTTGTTCATTAATGAAATTATTTCAATTCCATTTATTTTGCATAAAAAACTGTTGCAAATTACTCATTTTAGCCCACCTACCCATTTTTCCCACTGTTTGAGTTGAAAAAGTAGAGGGGAAAACCCAAAATTTTAGAGTATTAAAGAATGAAACATACTACAATTTATAGTAGGACTTTGATGGACATTTCTTAGACTGCAGGAGATACACAATAATGAACTCTTCACTGAGAAAAATGTGGATTTCAAATCTGCGTACATAGATGGTTTCATTTTGATGTGAAACTTTTTGTTTCAAATATGAAAACACAATTCTTTTATTTTTGAAAGATCAGAAATACTATAAGTTTCACACAATTCGTTAGTCACCACTCAAATTATATGTATTTTTCTTAAATATCTGCAGTTTATTTTAAATGTGGTGTAAATTATTTCTCACAAAAATTTATCCATGTGATTGCCCGACTCTAACGGATGAAATATCACATTTTTATTACAAGTAGACTATTTACCATAGAGCTATTTACACTCTGATCAAATACTGACCATCTTCGAAGGGGGTTAATTTTGACAATGGCCATGACGTATCCTTTTTGAGTAACTGCATATTTTCGTAAATGAGTTTACACATGTTTTCAAACTTGAGTAGGAGCCAGTTTGACTACGTGAGTTATTTATTAGCCCTAATTAAGCATGGAGTATTATAAAATTCTATGAAACTTAAGCTTTGTTTAGTGAATTATTGATTACATAATATGTGTGTAACGGAATTTAACTAATTCAGTGGTTATCCCGACTGATTTAACAGTTGCCTAATTGAATCATTTCTTGTTCCGTTCATTCAAATTTCTATTATTTAAAGGAAATTTTCTTGTTTGCTCTCCACGAACCACTTTCAAGACCACCAATGTCCCGCGGACCACAGGTGTAAATAAACCTCTTAAAAGGCGAACAAAATAATCAACTTGTTCTTTAATTCCAAAAGTGACGGATAACCGTGAAATTGAATTGAATAAATTGTTTGGAGTTTATCCTTTGAGTAGTTTCTATTACGGCTAAAAAAAACCTGACGTATCAAACCAATTTGTGGTTTAAGAATTTTGCTTTTTCGGTTGAAGGAATTTTTCCATATCATAAACCCTTACCTTTCTTTCTAATGAATGGCCTCTCAAATCTTGACGTCACATGGGGGGGATGAGTCGTTGCTGTAAAATCTGTTTTCTTTGGTAGCGAGATGCTTTCCTAAATGATCTACTCGATAAGTTACGCTTCAACCTGATCCGCATATTATCATCTTAATCTGATAGCAGATGTTTAGTCTGTGACAGCTCAACGCTTCTCTGGTTTTCGTATTTATGTGAGAAGAGCGGATGGTTCGATACAAAAACAAACTGAAAACCATACAAATAAAAAAAACCCTGATTTTATCATTTCTTTTGTGATACAGTTGTCAAAAGCTGGGAAAAGTTTGTAGAGTTGTTAGGACAGTGCAATATTTTCATCATTTTCAAAGAGGTATGGGTTGAAATTTAACCAAAACTTAAAATAATCTGAAAAACAAAATAAAACATCTAATAAATTTAATTACAAACCTTTCAAAAGAGTTGGTCTGGTTAAGTAATTCAAACATTTACTTTTGAACAAGTTGGTTATCATCTGAGTTTTAGAGACGATGCAATGATATTACTTTTAAGGAAGTTGATCCTTTTTAACTAAAATCATTAGATGAAAAAAAAAGACTTAATCAAAATCGATTTTATTTGTAAGTATTTGAAGCTGCTATTTCACTTTACTTTAACCGAACGACTGGAAAAGTCTTTTGCTTTTATCGTGTAAAAATTATCCCTTATTCACCTCCGGATTAAGAATTCGAAGGAATAATTCGTTGATTAAAATCTCACAGCAAAAATTATACTAATTTTCGTGAAATGTAATTAAAGTTTTCTTAAAATGTAGTTAAATTTCAGAACATTATATAAATTCCCATGCTTAATCAGGGATAATTAATTTTCATCTTGCAATTTTATGAAGACAGGATTTTAAGCTACAAAGGGTGGTCCGTGAAGGTTCGAATTTCAGACTATGTGGTCTAAACGCTATAGAACTTGTCTGGTTTGGCGTAGCGTTATATCTTCTATAAATTATCTTTATCGAGTACACTGCAGACAGGCTGCATATGCTATTAAATGTAGTGTTGTTACTATTTAGAGTGTTTATAAAATACCCATTGTGCTTATCTATAAAATAGTAGAAGTGTTCGAGTGGTGACTACTAAGAGTTGGTTTGTTTGTGGTTGCAGCCTTCCCTACAGCCTGCTGGTGGGCGGGGTGTTCTCCATCCGCTCCGAACACTTCCTGGCGGTCAACGGCTACTCCAACCTCTACTGGGGGTGGGGCGGAGAGGACGACGACATGGCATACAGGTAGCAAATACACTATACCTCCTTTGAATGAAAATAAAATGCCTTAAAATGCTTAGTTCCTCAATTAATAATCAAGCAATTAGGTTTTAAATCAGGGGTTTCCAACTGGCGGCCCACCGCGTTATTTTGTGCGGCCCGCAAAGATCCCTAAAACCCCCCAAAAAGTAGCTTCAGAACACATTTTAGCATACTAAAATTCGGTTGTTTTCAATGGTGAAAAATTAAAAGTTTGAGGTTTCGAGAGGGAGATTGTATACCTTCAAATTCCCCCTGAGCGTAGAAAGGGGTTATAAATGCTTAGAACAATCTTTATCACGAGGAGGAACAAAATGGAGTACCCAAAAATTAGATTTTTGGGAAACTCACAAAAGTTTTCTGGGGAAAGACCCCTCTTTAATTAATATTCAGTATTAAAAGATGTTTAGGGTAAAAAATTTAAAAATGCAATCTTTGAAAATAGAGTAATACATTCAAAATATGTAAATAACCTTCGTACCTCTTTCGCTGGAAAAGTTCCATATTAAAAACTCGACCCCCGAAAAATGTATCATGGATAAAAACGAGCCCCCGCAACGTGACTTGTGTTTTTTATTGCGGCCCTCGAGTTCTTGGAAGTTGGAAACCCCTGTTTTAAATGGAACATTTTTGGTTAAATTATTTTCGCAAGAAGATGTTTTCGAAAATACAGGTTTTGAATGTCTAAGCTGATGCCCTCATATCGCAAAATGAGTCAAACCCTCCTTGGGTCCCCCTTTGCGGCAACTGTCTTGACACCAACGTTTCCTGAACCCAGTATGTCACTACCCAGAAGGAGAAAATGGGAAAACAGAAAGCCTTTTGGGTAACTATATAGGAGGAATACGCAAATCGTGATAAAATGACACTATATTTTTAAATTGACGTTCTTCATTTCACTCGAAATTCAGCCACTCCGATGGGAACTATACTTTGTTAGTGACGTCGTAGGGTCAACTAACGTTGCTGTCTAGTATAGTGCTAGAATCTACTAGTCACTCATTGTAAAGAAAACAACTACTACAGCTATTGTTAAAAGCTTTTCTGGAGATTTTTTAATTCGTATTGTTAGTGGTATAAGATGTAAATGAACTACTATTCCTCTGTTATAAGCGTTTCTTGTAAGACCTCTAAAAAGGTTATTTAATTGCATGTAATTTAAAAATGTGAAAATCGGTTCATTCAAAATTATTGAAAAATGGTGCGAAGGCATGTAAATAAATATTTAACAGAGATAAATTTTGCTTTGGTCCCTTGGCCGAAATTTTTCAACACTCACCAGTTAATAAATAAATAATTTAAAATTATAAAATTCTCGTGTATGAATGCTAATTAGTACATGGTTTTCATCGGGTTTTAATATTCAACGCAATTCTTGGACGGGTTAGCGCATAAGCAAATTCCTGGTTCCCAAACTTTTTACTTTGTTAGTGACGTCGTAGGGTCAACTAACATTACTGTCTAGTATAACACCTGTTGACTTTGCAGGATCAAGTACCGCAAGCTGGAGATCATCCGGCCCCCGGAGACGCTGGCCAGGTACTCCATGATCAAGCACGAACACAGGCCGGAGTCACCCAATGCCATCAGGTGAGCGATTAAGTACTAGTATTCGGTTTTTATTGGACACACAAATCGTCATCAATGAACTTCACGCCATAAGATATATTCTTCTTAGGGCCAGGGGCCTAACCGCGATCTCATCGCCTATAGTTGCTATCGACAATAGGCGAGATGGAACCAGTCTAGGCGAGCTCGTGACGTCACATTACGATAGTTCGGCAAATTGTCGAACCGCGAAGCATTCGAAACCTCGCCTAGGGCAAATTTTCCCTCGCCTACGAAGCGACTGCTTCGGAGGGCTCGTAAAGGTCTTTTCGCAATTATCGTATACGCTATGTATCGTTTTTTTGCTATTATTTCCTTATATTATGACGTTTCTTTTAGTTTTTAACCTTATCATTCTTTGAGGTTATGCTTAAAAATCTTCGATTGTACTTTTTAAAGTATTTTATTTAAGAACTCTTTCTCTATGTCTGCGCACGGTTTACTTTGGGAAGAGTAGTGATGCGGTGTAGTGTTTTGTTTGCATTTTCTAAATCCGAAGACAATTTTTCATTATGGCTGGGACTTTAGGGATGCATTCAGAAACTTTAACACGATTAAGAAACGAAAACAAATTGAAAAGTATAGCCCTTCCATTTATAAATTGATTTATTCATTAACGTGATAGTGGAGCCATCTATGGAAAAACGTCACAAGTAATTCTACACTGATCCTACAAATTTGTATAAACGAACACTAATGTCCATTACTTTCGTACTAGATTAATGTCTGAGGACTTGCTTTGGAAATTAACAGCTGTTTTATATTTTTTGGAACTATTTAACGGACCACCAAAAGTGTAAAAGAAATCCGAATACGGTTCGAAACTTAATACAAGATGGCGAACGATATTGCAGCTCATGCGGATGAATAATACCTTCGAATAGGATGCTCTCTTTTGATTGGCCAGTTCCCTTCTCGAGACGAAAGCGAGAGGCATCAGTAAATCCTTTTCTACCACCGGTTCGCGGTCGGGCCACAGGACACACTAGGCGTTTTTAAATAGCTCGTAAAGATTCTTATATGAAACGGAGGGAAGAAAGAAGGGTAGTTGAGGCACTAGGACCAGGGGTTCTCAAACATTTTCCACCGCGGCACCCTTTGCAGCATATAAAATTTCGGGGAATCCCCTAAAAATGTTTTTGTAGCACAACTACCCTTAAAGTACAGTTTGATTTAGGGGTGGGCGGAATCTTTACTAGATTTTTAAGTCAATGATCAAATACTTTAAAAATGTAAACGTATATTTTTATTTTTTTCTTTATCTTTTCTTTAATATGCAATGTAATTTTAACTCCATAGTAATTTTTTGTTCTTGTCATTTACCCCTTCCAAGAAAACAGTTCAGATTAAGTATTCGGTTTTTATTGGACACACAAATCGTTATCAATGAAATTCACGCCATAGGATATTCTTCAAAGGGTCAGGACACACTAGGCGTTTTGAATCGCTGGATCTAGTAAAGATCCTTGAAGTATCGAACGGAGGGAAGAAAGAAGGGGAGTTGAGGGGTGATTCACTAGACCTCAAAGAGGAGTTCTCAAACATTTTCCAACGTGGCATCCTTTGCAGGCTATTCAAATTTCGGTGAATCCCCTAAAAAGATTTGTCTCCGTTAAGTGAACGTGCGGACTTTTCCAGTTCTTCGGGCGGGCCTTAAAGTTTGAGGGGAATGTAACTTTTAAACAACGAAATCATATTTTTGTTATCCAGATTAGATCCGGATTTTTGGTTACATTCCGGATAAGAGGTCCGTTAATCTATACTTAAACAGAGTGATTCAGAATTCATCATCAATATTTGGTGGGGGTAGAGGGGACCTAGACAAGCATATTTCAAATAGGAATGTGGGGGCGCAGATACACCGTTAAAGAGCTAGGACCTAATGTAGTGCGAGAGCGTTACAAAAGGACGTTTTCCCAAGGCCCGTTTCACGAAACAAAACATATAGAATGAAAAACATTTTTGCATGAGGTACAGCAGTATCCGTACTAATTACACCATAAGTTTGATAGAAATTGGACCACTTGCTAAACCGTGGGGTGAGTTTTAAAACGTGCAATATTATTCTTTTAGCCAAAGAATGGAGTTCCCTTAGTGATTAGTGTAATGGTACTATTTAGAAAAATTATAATCGGGGAAGGAATTTTCAAAGATCATTGAAACTGTATGATCATTGAAAAATCACTACATTAGGTCCTAGCTCTTTAACGGTGTATCTGCGCCCTCCCCCATTCCTATTTTCGAAATCTGCTTGTCTAGGTCCCCTCTACCTCCCCACCAAATATTGATGATGAATTCTGAATCCCCCTGTATATTAAACGGGGTGTTGTTTTGGCATTAGGTCTGCGCTGCTGCGTATGGCGAAGAAGCGATCGTCGCGCGACGGGCTCAACACCGTCAAGTACCGCGTGCTGTGGCGGAAGGAGATGCCCGCCTACACACACCTGATGGTGGACATCGGGAGACACCACCGATGGCGCTTCCTCGACGGCCAACGCCTCGTAATAAACTTCTGACCTCCCTCCCTACTCTTTTCATTTCATTGCCTCCTTCATACACACACTTCTGTTAAGGGGGACGGGCTCAACACCGTCAAGTACCGCGTGCTGTGGCGGAAGGAGATGCCCGCCTACACACACCTGATGGTGGACATCGGGAGACACCACCGATGGCGCTTCCTCGACGGCCAACGCCTCGTAATAAACTTCTGACCTCCCTCCCTACTCTTTTCATTTCATTGCCTCCTTCATACACACACTTCTGTTAAGGGGGACGGGCTCAACACCGTCAAGTACCGCGTGCTGTGGCGGAAGGAGATGCCCGCCTACACACACCTGATGGTGGACATCGGGAGACACCACCGATGGCGCTTCCTCGACGGCCAACGCCTCGTAATAAACTTCTGACCTCCCTCCCTACTCTTTTCATTTCATTGCCTCCTTCATACACACACTTCTGTTAAGGGGGACGGGCTCAACACCGTCAAGTACCGCGTGCTGTGGCGGAAGGAGATGCCCGCCTACACACACCTGATGGTGGACATCGGGAGACACCACCGATGGCGCTTCCTCGACGGCCAACGCCTCGTAATAAACTTCTGACCTCCCTCCCTACTCTTTTCATTTCATTGCCTCCTTCATACACACACTTCTGTTAAGGGGGACGGGCTCAACACCGTCAAGTACCGCGTGCTGTGGCGGAAGGAGATGCCCGCCTACACACACCTGATGGTGGACATCGGGAGACACCACCGATGGCGCTTCCTCGACGGCCAACGCCTCGTAATAAACTTCTGACCTCCCTCCCTACTCTTTTCATTTCATTGCCTCCTTCATACACACACTTCTGTTAAGGGGGACGGGCTCAACACCGTCAAGTACCGCGTGCTGTGGCGGAAGGAGATGCCCGCCTACACACACCTGATGGTGGACATCGGGAGACACCACCGATGGCGCTTCCTCGACGGCCAACGCCTCGTAATAAACTTCTGACCTCCCTCCCTACTCTTTTCATTTCATTGCCTCCTTCATACACACACTTCTGTTAAGGGGGACGGGCTCAACACCGTCAAGTACCGCGTGCTGTGGCGGAAGGAGATGCCCGCCTACACACACCTGATGGTGGACATCGGGAGACACCACCGATGGCGCTTCCTCGACGGCCAACGCCTCGTAATAAACTTCTGACCTCCCTCCCTACTCTTTTCATTTCATTGCCTCCTTCATACACACACTTCTGTTAAGGGGGACGGGCTCAACACCGTCAAGTACCGCGTGCTGTGGCGGAAGGAGATGCCCGCCTACACACACCTGATGGTGGACATCGGGAGACACCACCGATGGCGCTTCCTCGACGGCCAACGCCTCGTAATAAACTTCTGACCTCCCTCCCTACTCTTTTCATTTCATTGCCTCCTTCATACACACACTTCTGTTAAGGGGGACGGGCTCAACACCGTCAAGTACCGCGTGCTGTGGCGGAAGGAGATGCCCGCCTACACACACCTGATGGTGGACATCGGGAGACACCACCGATGGCGCTTCCTCGACGGCCAACGCCTCGTAATAAACTTCTGACCTCCCTCCCTACTCTTTTCATTTCATTGCCTCCTTCATACACACACTTCTGTTAAGGGGGACGGGCTCAACACCGTCAAGTACCGCGTGCTGTGGCGGAAGGAGATGCCCGCCTACACACACCTGATGGTGGACATCGGGAGACACCACCGATGGCGCTTCCTCGACGGCCAACGCCTCGTAATAAACTTCTGACCTCCCTCCCTACTCTTTTCATTTCATTGCCTCCTTCATACACACACTTCTGTTAAGGGGGACGGGCTCAACACCGTCAAGTACCGCGTGCTGTGGCGGAAGGAGATGCCCGCCTACACACACCTGATGGTGGACATCGGGAGACACCACCGATGGCGCTTCCTCGACGGCCAACGCCTCGTAATAAACTTCTGACCTCCCTCCCTACTCTTTTCATTTCATTGCCTCCTTCATACACACACTTCTGTTAAGGGGGACGGGCTCAACACCGTCAAGTACCGCGTGCTGTGGCGGAAGGAGATGCCCGCCTACACACACCTGATGGTGGACATCGGGAGACACCACCGATGGCGCTTCCTCGACGGCCAACGCCTCGTAATAAACTTCTGACCTCCCTCCCTACTCTTTTCATTTCATTGCCTCCTTCATACACACACTTCTGTTAAGGGGGACGGGCTCAACACCGTCAAGTACCGCGTGCTGTGGCGGAAGGAGATGCCCGCCTACACACACCTGATGGTGGACATCGGGAGACACCACCGATGGCGCTTCCTCGACGGCCAACGCCTCGTAATAAACTTCTGACCTCCCTCCCTACTCTTTTCATTTCATTGCCTCCTTCATACACACAATTCTGTTAAGGGGGACGGGCTCAACACCGTCAAGTACCGCGTGCTGTGGCGGAAGGAGATGCCCGCCTACACACACCTGATGGTGGACATCGGGAGACACCACCGATGGCGCTTCCTCGACGGCCAACGCCTCGTAATAAACTTCTGACCTCCCTCCCTACTCTTTTCATTTCATTGCCTCCTTCATACACACACTTCTGTTAAGGGGGACGGGCTCAACACCGTCAAGTACCGCGTGCTGTGGCGGAAGGAGATGCCCGCCTACACACACCTGATGGTGGACATCGGGAGACACCACCGATGGCGCTTCCTCGACGGCCAACGCCTCGTAATAAACTTCTGACCTCCCTCCCTACTCTTTTCATTTCATTGCCTCCTTCATACACACACTTCTGTTAAGGGGGACGGGCTCAACACCGTCAAGTACCGCGTGCTGTGGCGGAAGGAGATGCCCGCCTACACACACCTGATGGTGGACATCGGGAGACACCACCGATGGCGCTTCCTCGACGGCCAACGCCTCGTAATAAACTTCTGACCTCCCTCCCTACTCTTTTCATTTCATTGCCTCCTTCATACACACACTTCTGTTAAGGGGGACGGGCTCAACACCGTCAAGTACCGCGTGCTGTGGCGGAAGGAGATGCCCGCCTACACACACCTGATGGTGGACATCGGGAGACACCACCGATGGCGCTTCCTCGACGGCCAACGCCTCGTAATAAACTTCTGACCTCCCTCCCTACTCTTTTCATTTCTTTGCCTCCTTCATACACACACTTCTGTTAAGGGGGACGGGCTCAACACCGTCAAGTACCGCGTGCTGTGGCGGAAGGAGATGCCCGCCTACACACACCTGATGGTGGACATCGGGAGACACCACCGATGGCGCTTCCTCGACGGCCAACGCCTCGTAATAAACTTCTGACCTCCCTCCCTACTCTTTTCATTTCATTGCCTCCTTCATACACACACTTCTGTTAAGGGGGACGGGCTCAACACCGTCAAGTACCGCGTGCTGTGGCGGAAGGAGATGCCCGCCTACACACACCTGATGGTGGACATCGGGAGACACCACCGATGGCGCTTCCTCGACGGCCAACGCCTCGTAATAAACTTCTGACCTCCCTCCCTACTCTTTTCATTTCTTTGCCTCCTTCATACACACACTTCTGTTAAGGGGGACGGGCTCAACACCGTCAAGTACCGCGTGCTGTGGCGGAAGGAGATGCCCGCCTACACACACCTGATGGTGGACATCGGGAGACACCACCGATGGCGCTTCCTCGACGGCCAACGCCTCGTAATAAACTTCTGACCTCCCTCCCTACTCTTTTCATTTCATTGCCTCCTTCATACACACACTTCTGTTAAGGGGGACGGGCTCAACACCGTCAAGTACCGCGTGCTGTGGCGGAAGGAGATGCCCGCCTACACACACCTGATGGTGGACATCGGGAGACACCACCGATGGCGCTTCCTCGACGGCCAACGCCTCGTAATAAACTTCTGACCTCCCTCCCTACTCTTTTCATTTCATTGCCTCCTTCATACACACACTTCTGTTAAGGGGACGGGCTCAACACCGTCAAGTACCGCGTGCTGTGGCGGAAGGAGATGCCCGCCTACACACACCTGATGGTGGACATCGGGAGACACCACCGATGGCGCTTCCTCGACGGCCAACGCCTCGTAATAAACTTCTGACCTCCCTCCCTACTCTTTTCATTTCATTGCCTCCTTCATACACACACTTCTGTTAAGGGGGACGGGCTCAACACCGTCAAGTACCGCGTGCTGTGGCGGAAGGAGATGCCCGCCTACACACACCTGATGGTGGACATCGGGAGACACCACCGATGGCGCTTCCTCGACGGCCAACGCCTCGTAATAAACTTCTGACCTCCCTCCCTACTCTTTTCATTTCATTGCCTCCTTCATACACACACTTCTGTTAAGGGGGACGGGCTCAACACCGTCAAGTACCGCGTGCTGTGGCGGAAGGAGATGCCCGCCTACACACACCTGATGGTGGACATCGGGAGACACCACCGATGGCGCTTCCTCGACGGCCAACGCCTCGTAATAAACTTCTGACCTCCCTCCCTACTCTTTTCATTTCATTGCCTCCTTCATACACACACTTCTGTTAAGGGGGACGGGCTCAACACCGTCAAGTACCGCGTGCTGTGGCGGAAGGAGATGCCCGCCTACACACACCTGATGGTGGACATCGGGAGACACCACCGATGGCGCTTCCTCGACGGCCAACGCCTCGTAATAAACTTCTGACCTCCCTCCCTACTCTTTTCATTTCTTTGCCTCCTTCATACACACACTTCTGTTAAGGGGGACGGGCTCAACACCGTCAAGTACCGCGTGCTGTGGCGGAAGGAGATGCCCGCCTACACACACCTGATGGTGGACATCGGGAGACACCACCGATGGCGCTTCCTCGACGGCCAACGCCTCGTAATAAACTTCTGACCTCCCTCCCTACTCTTTTCATTTCATTGCCTCCTTCATACACACACTTCTGTTAAGGGGGGACGGGCTCAACACCGTCAAGTACCGCGTGCTGTGGCGGAAGGAGATGCCCGCCTACACACACCTGATGGTGGACATCGGGAGACACCACCGATGGCGCTTCCTCGACGGCCAACGCCTCGTAATAAACTTCTGACCTCCCTCCCTACTCTTTTCATTTCTTTGCCTCCTTCATACACACACTTCTGTTAAGGGGGACGGGCTCAACACCGTCAAGTACCGCGTGCTGTGGCGGAAGGAGATGCCCGCCTACACACACCTGATGGTGGACATCGGGAGACACCACCGATGGCGCTTCCTCGACGGCCAACGCCTCGTAATAAACTTCTGACCTCCCTCCCTACTCTTTTCATTTCATTGCCTCCTTCATACACACACTTCTGTTAAGGGGGACGGGCTCAACACCGTCAAGTACCGCGTGCTGTGGCGGAAGGAGATGCCCGCCTACACACACCTGATGGTGGACATCGGGAGACACCACCGATGGCGCTTCCTCGACGGCCAACGCCTCGTAATAAACTTCTGACCTCCCTCCCTACTCTTTTCATTTCATTGCCTCCTTCATACACACACTTCTGTTAAGGGGGACGGGCTCAACACCGTCAAGTACCGCGTGCTGTGGCGGAAGGAGATGCCCGCCTACACACACCTGATGGTGGACATCGGGAGACACCACCGATGGCGCTTCCTCGACGGCCAACGCCTCGTAATAAACTTCTGACCTCCCTCCCTACTCTTTTCTTTTCATTGCCTCCTTCATACACACACTTCTGTTAAGGGGGACGGGCTCAACACCGTCAAGTACCGCGTGCTGTGGCGGAAGGAGATGCCCGCCTACACACACCTGATGGTGGACATCGGGAGACACCACCGATGGCGCTTCCTCGACGGCCAACGCCTCGTAATAAACTTCTGACCTCCCTCCCTACTCTTTTCATTTCATTGCCTCCTTCATACACACACTTCTGTTAAGGGGGACGGGCTCAACACCGTCAAGTACCGCGTGCTGTGGCGGAAGGAGATGCCCGCCTACACACACCTGATGGTGGACATCGGGAGACACCACCGATGGCGCTTCCTCGACGGCCAACGCCTCGTAATAAACTTCTGACCTCCCTCCCTACTCTTTTCATTTCATTGCCTCCTTCATACACACACTTCTGTTAAGGGGGACGGGCTCAACACCGTCAAGTACCGCGTGCTGTGGCGGAAGGAGATGCCCGCCTACACACACCTGATGGTGGACATCGGGAGACACCACCGATGGCGCTTCCTCGACGGCCAACGCCTCGTAATAAACTTCTGACCTCCCTCCCTACTCTTTTCATTTCATTGCCTCCTTCATACACACACTTCTGTTAAGGGGGACGGGCTCAACACCGTCAAGTACCGCGTGCTGTGGCGGAAGGAGATGCCCGCCTACACACACCTGATGGTGGACATCGGGAGACACCACCGATGGCGCTTCCTCGACGGCCAACGCCTCGTAATAAACTTCTGACCTCCCTCCCTACTCTTTTCATTTCATTGCCTCCTTCATACACACACTTCTGTTAAGGGGGACGGGCTCAACACCGTCAAGTACCGCGTGCTGTGGCGGAAGGAGATGCCCGCCTACACACACCTGATGGTGGACATCGGGAGACACCACCGATGGCGCTTCCTCGACGGCCAACGCCTCGTAATAAACTTCTGACCTCCCTCCCTACTCTTTTCATTTCATTGCCTCCTTCATACACACACTTCTGTTAAGGGGGACGGGCTCAACACCGTCAAGTACCGCGTGCTGTGGCGGAAGGAGATGCCCGCCTACACACACCTGATGGTGGACATCGGGAGACACCACCGATGGCGCTTCCTCGACGGCCAACGCCTCGTAATAAACTTCTGACCTCCCTCCCTACTCTTTTCATTTCATTGCCTCCTTCATACACACACTTCTGTTAAGGGGGACGGGCTCAACACCGTCAAGTACCGCGTGCTGTGGCGGAAGGAGATGCCCGCCTACACACACCTGATGGTGGACATCGGGAGACACCACCGATGGCGCTTCCTCGACGGCCAACGCCTCGTAATAAACTTCTGACCTCCCTCCCTACTCTTTTCATTTCTTTGCCTCCTTCATACACACACTTCTGTTAAGGGGGACGGGCTCAACACCGTCAAGTACCGCGTGCTGTGGCGGAAGGAGATGCCCGCCTACACACACCTGATGGTGGACATCGGGAGACACCACCGATGGCGCTTCCTCGACGGCCAACGCCTCGTAATAAACTTCTGACCTCCCTCCCTACTCTTTTCATTTCATTGCCTCCTTCATACACACACTTCTGTTAAGGGGGACGGGCTCAACACCGTCAAGTACCGCGTGCTGTGGCGGAAGGAGATGCCCGCCTACACACACCTGATGGTGGACATCGGGAGACACCACCGATGGCGCTTCCTCGACGGCCAACGCCTCGTAATAAACTTCTGACCTCCCTCCCTACTCTTTTCATTTCATTGCCTCCTTCATACACACACTTCTGTTAAGGGGGACGGGCTCAACACCGTCAAGTACCGCGTGCTGTGGCGGAAGGAGATGCCCGCCTACACACACCTGATGGTGGACATCGGGAGACACCACCGATGGCGCTTCCTCGACGGCCAACGCCTCGTAATAAACTTCTGACCTCCCTCCCTACTCTTTTCATTTCTTTGCCTCCTTCATACACACACTTCTGTTAAGGGGGACGGGCTCAACACCGTCAAGTACCGCGTGCTGTGGCGGAAGGAGATGCCCGCCTACACACACCTGATGGTGGACATCGGGAGACACCACCGATGGCGCTTCCTCGACGGCCAACGCCTCGTAATAAACTTCTGACCTCCCTCCCTACTCTTTTCATTTCATTGCCTCCTTCATACACACACTTCTGTTAAGGGGGACGGGCTCAACACCGTCAAGTACCGCGTGCTGTGGCGGAAGGAGATGCCCGCCTACACACACCTGATGGTGGACATCGGGAGACACCACCGATGGCGCTTCCTCGACGGCCAACGCCTCGTAATAAACTTCTGACCTCCCTCCCTACTCTTTTCATTTCTTTGCCTCCTTCATACACACACTTCTGTTAAGGGGGACGGGCTCAACACCGTCAAGTACCGCGTGCTGTGGCGGAAGGAGATGCCCGCCTACACACACCTGATGGTGGACATCGGGAGACACCACCGATGGCGCTTCCTCGACGGCCAACGCCTCGTAATAAACTTCTGACCTCCCTCCCTACTCTTTTCATTTCATTGCCTCCTTCATACACACACTTCTGTTAAGGGGGACGGGCTCAACACCGTCAAGTACCGCGTGCTGTGGCGGAAGGAGATGCCCGCCTACACACACCTGATGGTGGACATCGGGAGACACCACCGATGGCGCTTCCTCGACGGCCAACGCCTCGTAATAAACTTCTGACCTCCCTCCCTACTCTTTTCATTTCATTGCCTCCTTCATACACACACTTCTGTTAAGGGGGACGGGCTCAACACCGTCAAGTACCGCGTGCTGTGGCGGAAGGAGATGCCCGCCTACACACACCTGATGGTGGACATCGGGAGACACCACCGATGGCGCTTCCTCGACGGCCAACGCCTCGTAATAAACTTCTGACCTCCCTCCCTACTCTTTTCATTTCATTGCCTCCTTCATACACACACTTCTGTTAAGGGGGACGGGCTCAACACCGTCAAGTACCGCGTGCTGTGGCGGAAGGAGATGCCCGCCTACACACACCTGATGGTGGACATCGGGAGACACCACCGATGGCGCTTCCTCGACGGCCAACGCCTCGTAATAAACTTCTGACCTCCCTCCCTACTCTTTTCATTTCATTGCCTCCTTCATACACACACTTCTGTTAAGGGGGACGGGCTCAACACCGTCAAGTACCGCGTGCTGTGGCGGAAGGAGATGCCCGCCTACACACACCTGATGGTGGACATCGGGAGACACCACCGATGGCGCTTCCTCGACGGCCAACGCCTCGTAATAAACTTCTGACCTCCCTCCCTACTCTTTTCATTTCATTGCCTCCTTCATACACACACTTCTGTTAAGGGGGACGGGCTCAACACCGTCAAGTACCGCGTGCTGTGGCGGAAGGAGATGCCCGCCTACACACACCTGATGGTGGACATCGGGAGACACCACCGATGGCGCTTCCTCGACGGCCAACGCCTCGTAATAAACTTCTGACCTCCCTCCCTACTCTTTTCATTTCTTTGCCTCCTTCATACACACACTTCTGTTAAGGGGGACGGGCTCAACACCGTCAAGTACCGCGTGCTGTGGCGGAAGGAGATGCCCGCCTACACACACCTGATGGTGGACATCGGGAGACACCACCGATGGCGCTTCCTCGACGGCCAACGCCTCGTAATAAACTTCTGACCTCCCTCCCTACTCTTTTCATTTCATTGCCTCCTTCATACACACACTTCTGTTAAGGGGGACGGGCTCAACACCGTCAAGTACCGCGTGCTGTGGCGGAAGGAGATGCCCGCCTACACACACCTGATGGTGGACATCGGGAGACACCACCGATGGCGCTTCCTCGACGGCCAACGCCTCGTAATAAACTTCTGACCTCCCTCCCTACTCTTTTCATTTCATTGCCTCCTTCATACACACACTTCTGTTAAGGGGGACGGGCTCAACACCGTCAAGTACCGCGTGCTGTGGCGGAAGGAGATGCCCGCCTACACACACCTGATGGTGGACATCGGGAGACACCACCGATGGCGCTTCCTCGACGGCCAACGCCTCGTAATAAACTTCTGACCTCCCTCCCTACTCTTTTCATTTCATTGCCTCCTTCATACACACACTTCTGTTAAGGGGGACGGGCTCAACACCGTCAAGTACCGCGTGCTGTGGCGGAAGGAGATGCCCGCCTACACACACCTGATGGTGGACATCGGGAGACACCACCGATGGCGCTTCCTCGACGGCCAACGCCTCGTAATAAACTTCTGACCTCCCTCCCTACTCTTTTCATTTCATTGCCTCCTTCATACACACACTTCTGTTAAGGGGGACGGGCTCAACACCGTCAAGTACCGCGTGCTGTGGCGGAAGGAGATGCCCGCCTACACACACCTGATGGTGGACATCGGGAGACACCACCGATGGCGCTTCCTCGACGGCCAACGCCTCGTAATAAACTTCTGACCTCCCTCCCTACTCTTTTCATTTCATTGCCTCCTTCATACACACACTTCTGTTAAGGGGGACGGGCTCAACACCGTCAAGTACCGCGTGCTGTGGCGGAAGGAGATGCCCGCCTACACACACCTGATGGTGGACATCGGGAGACACCACCGATGGCGCTTCCTCGACGGCCAACGCCTCGTAATAAACTTCTGACCTCCCTCCCTACTCTTTTCATTTCATTGCCTCCTTCATACACACACTTCTGTTAAAGGGGACGGGCTCAACACCGTCAAGTACCGCGTGCTGTGGCGGAAGGAGATGCCCGCCTACACACACCTGATGGTGGACATCGGGAGACACCACCGATGGCGCTTCCTCGACGGCCAACGCCTCGTAATAAACTTCTGACCTCCCTCCCTACTCTTTTCATTTCATTGCCTCCTTCATACACACACTTCTGTTAAAGGGGACGGGCTCAACACCGTCAAGTACCGCGTGCTGTGGCGGAAGGAGATGCCCGCCTACACACACCTGATGGTGGACATCGGGAGACACCACCGATGGCGCTTCCTCGACGGCCAACGCCTCGTAATAAACTTCTGACCTCCCTCCCTACTCTTTTCATTTCATTGCCTCCTTCATACACACACTTCTGTTAAGGGGGACGGGCTCAACACCGTCAAGTACCGCGTGCTGTGGCGGAAGGAGATGCCCGCCTACACACACCTGATGGTGGACATCGGGAGACACCACCGATGGCGCTTCCTCGACGGCCAACGCCTCGTAATAAACTTCTGACCTCCCTCCCTACTCTTTTCATTTCATTGCCTCCTTCATACACACACTTCTGTTAAGGGGGACGGGCTCAACACCGTCAAGTACCGCGTGCTGTGGCGGAAGGAGATGCCCGCCTACACACACCTGATGGTGGACATCGGGAGACACCACCGATGGCGCTTCCTCGACGGCCAACGCCTCGTAATAAACTTCTGACCTCCCTCCCTACTCTTTTCATTTCATTGCCTCCTTCGTACACACACTTCTGTTAAGGGGGACGGGCTCAACACCGTCAAGTACCGCGTGCTGTGGCGGAAGGAGATGCCCGCCTACACACACCTGATGGTGGACATCGGGAGACACCACCGATGGCGCTTCCTCGACGGCCAACGCCTCGTAATAAACTTCTGACCTCCCTCCCTACTCTTTTCATTTCATTGCCTCCTTCGTACACACACTTCTGTTAAGGGGGACGGGCTCAACACCGTCAAGTACCGCGTGCTGTGGCGGAAGGAGATGCCCGCCTACACACACCTGATGGTGGACATCGGGAGACACCACCGATGGCGCTTCCTCGACGGCCAACGCCTCGTAATAAACTTCTGACCTCCCTCCCTACTCTTTTCATTTCATTGCCTCCTTCGTACACACACTTCTGTTAAGGGGGACGGGCTCAACACCGTCAAGTACCGCGTGCTGTGGCGGAAGGAGATGCCCGCCTACACACACCTGATGGTGGACATCGGGAGACACCACCGATGGCGCTTCCTCGACGGCCAACGCCTCGTAATAAACTTCTGACCTCCCTCCCTACTCTTTTCATTTCATTGCCTCCTTCGTACACACACTTCTGTTAAGGGGGACGGGCTCAACACCGTCAAGTACCGCGTGCTGTGGCGGAAGGAGATGCCCGCCTACACACACCTGATGGTGGACATCGGGAGACACCACCGATGGCGCTTCCTCGACGGCCAACGCCTCGTAATAAACTTCTGACCTCCCTCCCTACTCTTTTCATTTCATTGCCTCCTTCGTACACACACTTCTGTTAAGGGGGACGGGCTCAACACCGTCAAGTACCGCGTGCTGTGGCGGAAGGAGATGCCCGCCTACACACACCTGATGGTGGACATCGGGAGACACCACCGATGGCGCTTCCTCGACGGCCAACGCCTCGTAATAAACTTCTGACCTCCCTCCCTACTCTTTTCATTTCATTGCCTCCTTCGTACACACACTTCTGTTAAGGGGGACGGGCTCAACACCGTCAAGTACCGCGTGCTGTGGCGGAAGGAGATGCCCGCCTACACACACCTGATGGTGGACATCGGGAGACACCACCGATGGCGCTTCCTCGACGGCCAACGCCTCGTAATAAACTTCTGACCTCCCTCCCTACTCTTTTCATTTCATTGCCTCCTTCGTACACACACTTCTGTTAAGGGGGACGGGCTCAACACCGTCAAGTACCGCGTGCTGTGGCGGAAGGAGATGCCCGCCTACACACACCTGATGGTGGACATCGGGAGACACCACCGATGGCGCTTCCTCGACGGCCAACGCCTCGTAATAAACTTCTGACCTCCCTCCCTACTCTTTTCATTTCATTGCCTCCTTCGTACACACACTTCTGTTAAGGGGGACGGGCTCAACACCGTCAAGTACCGCGTGCTGTGGCGGAAGGAGATGCCCGCCTACACACACCTGATGGTGGACATCGGGAGACACCACCGATGGCGCTTCCTCGACGGCCAACGCCTCGTAATAAACTTCTGACCTCCCTCCCTACTCTTTTCATTTCATTGCCTCCTTCGTACACACACTTCTGTTAAGGGGGACGGGCTCAACACCGTCAAGTACCGCGTGCTGTGGCGGAAGGAGATGCCCGCCTACACACACCTGATGGTGGACATCGGGAGACACCACCGATGGCGCTTCCTCGACGGCCAACGCCTCGTAATAAACTTCTGACCTCCCTCCCTACTCTTTTCATTTCATTGCCTCCTTCATACACACACTTCTGTTAAGGGGGACGGGCTCAACACCGTCAAGTACCGCGTGCTGTGGCGGAAGGAGATGCCCGCCTACACACACCTGATGGTGGACATCGGGAGACACCACCGATGGCGCTTCCTCGACGGCCAACGCCTCGTAATAAACTTCTGACCTCCCTCCCTACTCTTTTCATTTCATTGCCTCCTTCATACACACACTTCTGTTAAGGGGGACGGGCTCAACACCGTCAAGTACCGCGTGCTGTGGCGGAAGGAGATGCCCGCCTACACACACCTGATGGTGGACATCGGGAGACACCACCGATGGCGCTTCCTCGACGGCCAACGCCTCGTAATAAACTTCTGACCTCCCTCCCTACTCTTTTCATTTCATTGCCTCCTTCATACACACACTTCTGTTAAGGGGGACGGGCTCAACACCGTCAAGTACCGCGTGCTGTGGCGGAAGGAGATGCCCGCCTACACACACCTGATGGTGGACATCGGGAGACACCACCGATGGCGCTTCCTCGACGGCCAACGCCTCGTAATAAACTTCTGACCTCCCTCCCTACTCTTTTCATTTCATTGCCTCCTTCATACACACACTTCTGTTAAGGGGGACGGGCTCAACACCGTCAAGTACCGCGTGCTGTGGCGGAAGGAGATGCCCGCCTACACACACCTGATGGTGGACATCGGGAGACACCACCGATGGCGCTTCCTCGACGGCCAACGCCTCGTAATAAACTTCTGACCTCCCTCCCTACTCTTTTCATTTCATTGCCTCCTTCATACACACACTTCTGTTAAGGGGGACGGGCTCAACACCGTCAAGTACCGCGTGCTGTGGCGGAAGGAGATGCCCGCCTACACACACCTGATGGTGGACATCGGGAGACACCACCGATGGCGCTTCCTCGACGGCCAACGCCTCGTAATAAACTTCTGACCTCCCTCCCTACTCTTTTCATTTCATTGCCTCCTTCATACACACACTTCTGTTAAGGGGGACGGGCTCAACACCGTCAAGTACCGCGTGCTGTGGCGGAAGGAGATGCCCGCCTACACACACCTGATGGTGGACATCGGGAGACACCACCGATGGCGCTTCCTCGACGGCCAACGCCTCGTAATAAACTTCTGACCTCCCTCCCTACTCTTTTCATTTCATTGCCTCCTTCATACACACACTTCTGTTAAGATGGAAACTGGAAACACACTGAGCCCTATTGTGGGAGTGAAACGTCGTGATAGGATCCACTTCTGTCAAAGCGGGTGGGTCTTAAAGGTCTACAGCAGTGGTTCCCAACCGGTGGTCCCGCACGGGTGCCCATATGTTTGAATTAAGGAGGGGGCCCAAGAAAGGTTTTTGCAACCCAAGTTTCTTTAGGGGGTTGGTTCAAAATTATTTCAAAGGGACCCCTCACGAGTCCTTGATGCTAAAAATTTTGTAATTTTATTCTTAAAAGTAGTGTTTTAACTCATTTTGGTGACTTCTAATAGGATAGCTCCTACGCCGAGGCGAAAAATTTCAAGTCAGAAACTAAAAGGAAGATTTTACGTAAACTTTCGGGTGCAAGGGTGGCCCGGGCCCCCCTTTGCCCTTATGTATGGGCGCCCATGGTGGTCCGTGAGAGTCTTGTAAGTGGTCCGTGGAGAGACCAGGAAGCGCACAGAGAAAATGCCTTTAAATAATAAAAATTTGAATGAATTGAACAAGAAAAGATTAATTTATACTTTCGGTTATGTAATTTTGGGAATAACAGTCAGTCACCACTAAATTAATAACAATTCTTTCTTTTAGTTTAAATATTCAATTTTAAATGTAAAGTTATTGGATTTTTAATAGTCATAGTAATATTCTTTCTAAATTGTTACTAATGAAAAAAGTTCTTGACCATTTGACTGGTGAGGATTGATAATTCGTCCAATCTTGCTTAATGTAGAAAAACCCTAAAAATTTAGGTGGCGCTGCAGCGCCTTGACTGTAACTAAAACTAAACTGTATATTATACAACCAATAAGAATATGTAACTTTGGAGACCACAAAATTTCATGTGACGTTTTTTGCGAAGATTTACTTTTCTCCCAACAAGAATTGCAAATTCTGGTGAAATGTAATTAAATTTTTCTTAACGTGTAGTTAGATTTCATAGCATTATATAAAATTCCATGCTTAATTTGGGAAGATAAACTTTCATCTTGAAGATAAGGATTTCAAGCTTCAATGGGTGGTCCGTGAAGATTCCAATTTTAGACTTACTTCCGCGGTCGAGTTGGGAACCGCTGGTCAACAGGGATTTTTAGAAGCCGCTTTTTGAGGAAGGCACTATTTTGGGAAAGGTTGTAAATCACACTGCCTTCCCGAACCTTGCACATTTCGTATGAATTCCGCAGTAGGGCTGAGTGTGTTTCCACCTTTCGTAGCGACTCCACTTCTGACCTAACGCTTCTCTTTTATTGCCTCCACTTCTATAATAACACAGGGTGGGCAAGAGATATGGAAACGTTTTTTAAATTCATAAAAAAAAACTGTTTTTAGTCACAGCATCTTAACATCAAGTCCATAAATTAAACTAACTAGTGATAATATAATAAGAGGGGGAATATAATAAGATTTCACCACTAAATGTTCTAAAATTTTGAGGGATAAAACTTCTCTTACGAAATTTTGACCTATAAATAAATAGCTGTTATATAAACTGTTAGTATATAGCTGGTTGTGGCGAAATCTATCAGCGGTTTGTGGTTTCACGGGGTTAAAAAAAAACATGATGACCTCCACCATGATGAAAACCACCTAGATGACTCAGAATCACGTAGGAATGGGGGTCGGAATGCGAGCTGGGGGAGTAACGAAGACTGATAATCCCCATCAGAGGAAATTGACACTTAACCCTTTGAGATCGGATTGAAACCTGCAAAATTGGAAGTTCGATTCCGGCTTTTATTACATTAAAACGAAGGAAGATCTGAAACTTCAATTCATTCCCAACCCTTCCAATCGTAATTTCTCAATATTAAATTTCTTAAATTAAATCTAAATGCTAATAAAATGAGTTAAAATTTCTTAATTAAATGATCATAATAAAAGGTCAAGGATTATATTTTAAAAGACTGAGAAACCACATTTTGCCAGGTTGGTTACACATTCTCTCCCCTCCTAGAATTTCTTCCCTCTAGATCACCCTGAAACCATCCAAGATCCCAAACAGCACAAACGTTCAAGATTCGTTCAATTTACGTCATGTGTGGCCAAATTTCGTTTACATCTAGTTGCAGTTACGTAAACTCGACACATTTAGTATGAGCTGTGCTGCTAGGGAATAGGAGGAATCCATTGAAATACCAAATTAAGTCAAGTTTACGTAACTAACCAGAAGTAAACGAAATTTGGCCACACACGAAAAAAATTGGACGAATTTTGAACGTTTGTGTTGCTTGGGATCTTTTTTCCAACAACAGCAGGAGTATTGCAACTCTACTCGTGCGACTCGATTGCTTTCTTCTTCGGATATGGCAACGATGAGACGATTCCAGAGGAGAGGAAGCAGCCAGTGGTTTTCTGCGGTCGATTGAGATTTGAATCCGAGGAAAGCGACAATTGGATGGTCTTGGATTTGTGTTAAGGGGAACAGGCTATGCTAAGCCTATGCTCAACTGCAGCAGAAGATTGGGAAGGCGTCGTCTGAAGCAGCCACGTCAGCCCCCTTCGGACTCGATGCTCGTCTTGGAAGGGAAGCGAGGTGGTCGAAAATGGCCGCTCACCCCTCCTGCTACAAATGGCCTCCACGGCGAACTTCTCTCAACTGCTTATGGAGGCGATTTTATCTTGTTCGGCGCACACTGTCCTAATAGGGCCGCCAAGTAACCGTGAAGAATATTCTGAAGACGCGGAATAGCATAGACATCAAGTCGGTTGTGTGCGCCCCTAGTTCTGTCCACCCCATGAAACTCCGTCAAAGAGGATTGTCAACTACAGGTGTTGCATTATCAACTGTGCAGCGGTCTTGAAGCCCATCTGTGAAGCAGCAGGTTCCTGTTGTGCCCCTCCCTGATAGGACCCCTTTGAACAAGCCTTCTGTCTCTTGATGGACTCATTTGTTGTGGACAGACAGCACCAGGTGGTTGAAGCCCTGTCGAATCACCCAGTTCTGTGTCGCCCCTATGGATGCCTCATGGAGGCTTCTCACTGATTTTTATGCAGCAGGTGGCTCTGCCTGATGGACTCGTATCCCAGTCGCCTGCTACTCAAGTCTGATGGTGGAGACAACAGGTGTTAGAAGATGACTGAAGCGGAGGACTGCCACTGGGAATTTGAAGTCAACCCCCTAAAACTCCGGTGGAGTTTGCTCCTAAGACGCCTGAGCTCTTCATCCCTTGGAGTGGTTGGCTGTGTTAGTCCACCTTCTGAGCCACCCCCTCATCACCCTTCCCAGTGAAGTCGCCGTTTGAGGCAAGTACCGCTTTTAAAGGCACAGCTTCGATAAGTCCTCCAGCCGCCATGTTTATCCACTGCTCCCTCAGCAATACGCTTGTGTTGTCATCATTTGAGCTCATGGGTGAACATGGCGTCTGGGGGACTCTTATCGAAGCTGTGCCCTTTTAAATATTTCTATGAATTTTCGGTTCAATTCCGTTATTTGTCCGTTAAACATCGCCTGACTGTTTGGGTCGCCAGAAGTTGGAAATATCGCCGAAAATTTGCGAACGAAGTGAATTGTAAACATAGTTATATCAATTGAAAAATGAAAATCAGGCGATGTGTTTGGCGTTCAAAACAGCTTGGCGGTATTCAACAGGATATACGTACAGGGGATTTGAGTCGTCTAGTTTGAAAACCAGAGATCAATTTTTTTTTTCAATTTTCAGTTTATGTTCTGATTGTTAAAATACAGATCTAGCAAATAAATATGGTGCACCAACTTTTTTAAGCCAAACTCAATTAGTAGATCAACTTTTTTTGCAGGATTAATTTGCAATTAAATTTATTAGGCATTTTATTTTTCGGAATATTTTAAATTGGTAATAATTGAAAAATGTTTAGAAAAGAAAATGTTTTCGTTACTAACTATGAGATCTGCATCATCAGGTCAGTCTGTTTATGAAATGATACTTTGTGCAGACTTGTTTGTAAATACGCATTGTATAAATCAGTTATTTGTTCAGTAGTACCAGAAGTTTTTAAAGTTAAAGGTTATTTTGTTTGTATTTTTGCCTCAGTAATTTAATCCCGAGAGAGATAGCAGAGTGTTTGATTGCCATGATTTGAAATCGAAAGGTTTTAGACGAGTTTCAAAATCTGATTGCATATAATTATAGATTGGATAGATAAGTGTTATGATGGTAAATAATTCCAAACCTTTCAGAAGTTTTTACAGTGCATTAATTTTTAAATGTCTCAGATATTTTTTTCTAAATTTTAATTGGTTCTTGAGGGGTTTTTTTTTTTATTAAGAATTGCTTTAGTAGTGCTGTCTATTCCCTCTTGTGTCATCGAAAAGGCGGCAGGTCCCGATCACTCCCATTTTACTTAAAGCTAAATGTAAAGTTTTATGAGATCAATAGATCGTTTGATGTTAGCAAAATTTGGCTCCATAATAATACCCCTGTAAAACGTTCCCGTTTCAAAAGAGTGTTTTCAGGTGACGTCACAACCGGTTATTTTCTTTTAACTGTGTATCTTCTGTAGGGCTTTTAACTGTTGCTAAGGCCGTTGTTTATTTGTTGCTAAGGCGGTTTTTAGGTATGGGATCACGTGATTGCAAATGCTCCAATAGCAGAATTCCACGGCTAGTCATTTTCTGTAACTGTTAACCTCTGTAGGGCAAAAAACTGTCTCTTCGGTTGCTAAGGCCGTTGTTAGGTCCGAGTCATGTGATTGAAAATGCTCTAAAGCCAAAATTCGCAGGTCGATTCTTAGTTACCTTCTCATTAAATTATTAGTTTCATACGTATACTAATCTCACGAATATTAGTACTATATGCTAAGTGCATCGACTGGTAAAGGTTCTTGATAATAGGGTGTTTAAAACTCGGTACAAATAATTTGGTACTTGTCCCGTCGACCGTGTTGCCAACTCTTAAGAATGTTCTGAATGGCGCTTTTTTGGACCTGGCGCCATTAAATAAACCAACCAACCAACCAACCCGTCGACCGTGAAAAAGAAAATGCGTAAAACAAGCAAACCTTTATTATACTCAACTTAAGATTTCAAATCATTGTTTTAACCAAAGAATGTGCTTCTTTTCAGGTTTCGTGATTTCGACGTTCGCAAAGAAGGAGTGGTGGTCACTCTCAAAAGACGAAGGAGAAGTAATCGACGGCTCTGAGTTAAAAGGTAATTCCAAGTGATTGTCATTGAAATATCTGTACCTTACTTTGTAAAATTATTTTTTTTTAAATCTGTAAACGTTCCGGATTTTAGAGCATCCCGGATTTTGGGATTTCGGGTAAAAAGGTCCGTTACTCTAATAGTTTTCCGGGATTTCGAGTTGAAATCAGTGGCACCCCTCATTGCATTATTTGCTCATTTCCATAATTTGACTCTTGAAGTCGTTAGAGTATTTTGGACGGCAAGTATTCAAAACAATCAAAAGATTTGCATCATTGTCATTGGTATAACAGTATATTTTAATCAGTTGATTCGTAATTTTTGGGGATATGTCTAATTTTTCCATGGAGGAAATGATTCAAACAACTTGGAAATCCCGCAACAGTAAAAACAATTGCAGCATTTTAAAGTAGTTGACACATTTATAAGACTAAATAGCCTCGTAAGAACGTTGTTACTCTTGTTCTTGAGTTTTTTTTAATTCTGTTGGGGCAGAACTACATGCAAAGAAGTCTAGTGTTATTGCCTTAAATTATCTTAAGAAATATTTCAAATCACAATCCATAAATAAAGGAGGGTCCTCCTCCGTGAAATTTTTGAATTTCAGCATCTCCCAGTTCGACCTCATCTTTCACAATCATTAGCCACCGTTTTTTTGTATGAAAAGAAATAGCGTTGGGCGCTCTCGGGTTAACCGTAATTGCATTACTTGTTCTTTAGAAATAATATTATCCTTCACTCATAATTGGGTGAAGTAGAGTCAATAAATGGAAAAACACTCCTTGACTTCCGTTTCATCGAGGCAATGAGTTCTTGTGCAGTAGCGTAGAAGTTGTTCTCAAGCAGCTCGATTTCTACTATTCATACATGACTGGTAATCATATTTTTAGGTCTCATATGAGCTTGATTGAATGTAGATCTCAGAATCCTTAAAGTTAATTCATTCGTTCAATATCTTGACTCTCGTAATAGCCACAGTAGGATTGGCGCACCTTCAGAGAGCAAAATGAGACCCAAATTACCTTCTAAAAGCAAGCAGGAATAAAGAAATGGGTTTATTATAATAGATATCAATTAAAATCATCAAATAAATCATTTAAAATTTGAATTTATTAGCTATCATTTAAAACAGTTACCAAGAAGCAATATTATAAAAATTGAAATTTGCAAAAACTGGTTGATGGAAAATCCCGATTGCAGATTTAGTATTATTCTTTTTCTTCCCTTTGCTTTCAGGAATTGAGGTTGGGTATTCTCACAGCAGCCCTTCCGAAAGTGCGATCTTCCATATGTTGATGGTTGCTGTTTGTGATGACGAGCGATATTTGGAACCAACTTCAGAAGAGCGACCTGATGTGGGGAAGGTAATAAAGCACTCTATATTAGACAGCAACGTTTCTTGACCCCACTACGCGGAAGGAGAGACTGCGTAAACACAAAGCTGGTTGGGTTGCTAGGAGGAGTTTCGGTACTGATAAAAGACGGTATATATACATGGGTTTAACAAAATAATTGTATTCTTAAATTGACGTTCTTCATTTCACTCAAAATTCAGACACCGCGATGGGAACTACTTTGTTAGTGATGTCATAGGGTCAGAAAACGTTGCCGTCGACTATAGTACGATTTGTGTGTTATCTATTTGTAATCCAGTAAAACCTTGCTTGTCTGATCATCCGGATCCCTTGGAATACTGATGATAGACTGAGCAAGTAGCCATTCAGCGTACCGTGATTTTCAGTCGCACGGTCCGAGACACCGCTCTGTTGTGTATTGGTGGTTCAGTGAATATTCAAGTGCATAAAATCAAATCGTTTATTGATCATTATAAGGATAAAATAAGGCAAACGTAAGTTTAACCAAGAACATGCAGAAAAGTAAAGTTGACTGACACAAGAAGAAACGAAACATTGGTATTTAAACAGAAGTTAACAGGAAACACAGAGCCACCTGGCACATTTAGGTTCTCAGGGAATCTAACAATCCCCACCTGAACTCATGAGTTCACCTGCAAAACTTAAGAGCAGTAAATAATCCTAATCACAAGAATAACAAAAATAAGAATCACTTATTCTTTAGATATCTAAAGTTTCAATTACAAATAATTTCTTAATTATTCAATTCCAAATTGTAAATCAGTTGATCTGATCGTTTTAAATAACCTTTGGCAGTTTTCAATAATATAATAGAGCGAACCTTTCCGTCTCTACCTCCAGGATACAGCTCAATTATTTTTCCGAGCTTCCAGATGTTTCTTGGGAAACGCTCGGCATTAATCAGAACGATGTCATCAATCTAAAATTGAAAGTTCACACTCAAAGATGGATTCAAATTAGCAGACCTTAATTGAAGGAGATATTCCTTTTTCCCAATCTGTTCCAAAAGTGACTTAACAGAGTTTTTTTGATAACTTTTAACCAAAGAATCTCTAACCTTGTTTTACATTTAGAGATGGGTAAAGACAACAATTTTTTTCCAACAAGGAAATGAGAGGGGGTTAAAGGAGAGGGTTCTGACAAATCATCATAAAGGTATACGTAATAGGCCACAGTAGCCTCTATCTCACAAAAAACAATTGCCAATTCCATGAAATTTAATGAAGATTTACTTAGAATCTTTTTTTAAACAAGACTTAATAGTTCTAACCTGCCGCTCCCAAAAACCTCCCCACCATGGACTTTTTTCGAGGTTTTTCCCCATCCAAGGCGAACCTCCCTAACCCCCGATTTAAAAGATATCAGTAGCTGGCCAAAGAATGAAAAGGTACGACTAAGAAATCGGAAAGAATAAAATGCAAATTAATGTTTGAGGAAATTTTGATTGCAGACAATCGTCTTTTGATGTTCGTAAAGTCACCACTCTATTGGTTAGCATTCAGTATTTATAACTGATAGTATATGCGAAATGTTAAATGTAATAAAAAATTTGAAGCATGCTCTTCGCTATTGGTGCGGAAGAGCTCGTAATGGAAGATGAGATTCTCCGGAGTTAGAACGGAAGGTTATTGACAATTCAAGTGTACTACAAGGGGTTGTCATGAAATTAACACTTTTACTTCAGATTATTTTTTTTCTTTGATGTTTTCAGTTATAATTAAATAATTTGGAGCAAAAACGATACTCTTGATAGTATATCCAAGTGTCGTTTCTGCAAATTTAGTGCTGCGATGTTGATGGATTTTCTATTTCCAGGACGTGCCCAGATATCAACGGTGAAGTTTTCTCCACCTGCACTATTTCATCTTTATCTGTGTAGACAGCCCTGCTGCTCGTATGTGTTTCAAATGTAAGCTTCAGTCTTCGCTTATTTCAATAAATCACTGCCACCTTATCTCTAGTATGTAGACAGTCTTCAATATTGTTTCAAGTGTTTTCAGCTATCTTTTATAGCAGGGGTAGCCAAGTAGTTTAACCTGGGGTCCAAATAATTTCGAAAAATGATGTTCAGAGAGCACAAGGCACTTTTAAATTCTTATTTTCCCATACTTTGTAAATTGCGTACACTACCTTCTTAATTTGATTTTGTTAAATTTTAACAAAACTGTGTTTACAAAATTTCTTAATTGGAAACGCTATAAGGAAGGGGTAGAGATTGACATTTAGTTTTCCGTCTGAAGTGGATTTATACTCTTTCCCCCAAGTCAAAAGGTCTTTTTTTTTACTGTAGTTCTCCTATTTATGTAATCACATTTTTAAAAACTTACGTTTGAAATTACAAATTTAGTTTTGTTATCGTAACTTGGGTTTCTCTAAACTGGGGAAGTGGTTCCCAACTTAAATAGCATCACTCTTTCTTCTCCTAAAACCATTCTGATATTCTAAGACGACAGTTCGTTTTTATTTTAAAACGGTTTTATTGAATATTTCACGTAACTTTAATGATTTAGTCTAATTATAAATATGATAGTCCAACTTTTCTTAGTATTTCATTTACTTTTAGGCTACGCATTCTCTTAATGCAACTATTTTAATAGCATACTTAAAGCAATTTAAAGTTCGCTGGTTTTTTCACTTGGAATGTATTCTATTAAAAAGATTCAAAAATTTAGTGGTGACTAATAATCCTCTAAGTTTTACATTAAAAGGTTGAATGTACAATATCTTAATCATTATTTTTTTAACATTCGACTATAGCGTATGCAAATTTTAGAAAAAACATATTTGTTACCAAGGGGAACAAACCCGTCCAGGTAATTAAAAGGTTGCATACTTATGTGATAGAATTACTCAGATGTAACACAATCAGAGATATTTTTAACGCCTCTGAAAGAGTATTTCACTCCTTGAAAATCGGAAATACTCTTTAAAAACTAGCCAGGAGTATTTTCATAGAAAAATAAAATGAAAGAAAGTTGAACAAAAAAAATGTAAATAATAATTATAAAACATGATAAAATACTTAATTTGAAAAATAAAAGAGAAGTTGGCACCAGCAAAGGCAAAAAAAAAAATTACATCGCTTCCCTGGAAAGAAATTCATCCAAATCATTGAAAAGAATAAGAAAATTACATAAACATCGCTTGAAAGAAGAATATCGGGCAATCTTTTTAATTTCATATAGGGTAGATCAATTATAAAGTTTTGGTGCAATATTCTTCCCAATCTCGTACAAGGAACATGTTTAATATGCGGAGAGGGTCTGACGGTGTAGCTAGAAAAAAGTTCGGATATTGGAGGGGTTTTTTTGGTGAGGGAGAAATGGGACTCTGGTGGTATTTCTACAGTTAAGTAAGGGAAATTTGAGATTCCTCTTGACTACGAACCACCGGTGATGATACATCCTACGGGGTTCTAACAAGTATCACAGTGGCCATGGGTGAGTGGAGATAGGATACGACAATCAACAAGTTTAATGCAACTTGAATGCTGAACGTCATTTCTCTGTCAATGTGCTTGTGGTGGTACAGAAAATCTCTGTAGATGGGAAGATGCCAGGGAAGATGGTACTGAGAGAGCCCCATTTTGTTCGACAGCGTGGTGTACTAGTAGGCGGTGTTTGGAGAAGGACGGGGAACTCGAGGTGTTCGATCTTTTCCTGAATGAATGAAAGAATTGGGGAAGCACGAGGGGTGATAACAGTTTCAGACTACTGTTCTCTCTGCACCCGTTTCTACTTCTGATTTTGTCCCCCTGACTACTTGGATTCCGTAGTTTTTACGAGGTCATATCATCCACTATCCTGAGGTTAAGGTTCCATTTGGTATATGATTCTCTCAAAAGCCTAATCGAATTTATATTCTGTTACAAAATTCTGTTTAAAATATAAGGAGGTTAAAGAATTGATTGTCTATGCACTCCAACGTTAAAGGTCCTGGGATCAAGTGTTCTCATTGGTAGTACAAAAACAAGTATTGGAAACAAGTTCTAAGCCAATAAGAGTTGTCGAAAAACCTTCATTCCAGATTAACCTTAAGTCAAGTTAGTCGTGAATACTGCTTAGGTTAGAACTTGTGGATTTTAAATTGGGGCTCGAATTGGGGTGTTAAGGACCGTTTCCACTCATGCGTTTGGTTGCGGTACAGATATCCGGTTAGACCGAAAGACGAATCACAGGAAGACAAAAATTACGTCATTTCATCTGGTCAAGCACCAAATGGACCAGCAAGTATTGCGTCACCTTTGGTAAAGTTTTGCCGAATCACCGTTACCGTAACCAAACGCATAATTGGAAACGCTTACTTAAAGACTCTTCCGGTAAGAACACGGTATCTAACTGGCTGCTCTAGGTTCAATTCTTCAACTTGGGTTTTTCACTTGACACTGGTTCAATTCCAGTGGTTTTTAGTTATGTTACTCATGAGGTTTATTTTAGGTTGTGCATAAACTCATTCCTTGGTGTGCTAGTAAAAGTTATAACCTAGTAGTAGGTATCATGTGGGTATTTTGTAAACGATTTTATTTTCTTACAGGTCTTGAATCCTCTCTGATCCGACTGACGGATATCCTGAATATCCGGACCAGTTTTGCGACCTACTGCAACTCCGGATGTCTCCAGCGGAAAAGTCCTCAAGACTGACTGGCTTATAACGGAATGATGCAAGGGAATAGCTGATTTAGACTTTCAATATCCTCCGATAGACTTGTCTTAGTCCTGCCTACTGTAGTATGACTGCTCCAAGAACTATCATTGTATTGTGGTATGGCTGGAAGCTTTTTTTGTAACATCAAATTGCTTGTAACCCCACCCCTTTTATTTTAAATAAAAAAACTCTCTCAATGGGGCCTTTTATTAAATCTACACACACTTGCTACTCTGTCCACGACGCTCACTATGAGCATGCGCGTGGACTTAGTATATATAAGGCGCGCAGGTAGACCTAGAGCGCATGCGCGAACAAGGGAAAGATTTGGAGCTGCAGCCAACAAGGAAGCCAAGCTGAGTAGGGGAGATAGCCAAGGAGTAGGGAAGTTACAAGGTGAAAGGTAGAAGTAGCAACCAAGATAGGAAGGCAAAGCTCAAAAGCTGACTTTAGATTTGGTTGAAAAGACCAAGTTTGAAGCTGAGTTTGGTTGACAAGTCAAAGTCGAGTTAGAATTTTTTCAAAGTCCAAAAGAATAGGAAAAGGCTCTTAGAATTTGAAAGCTTATCCTAGGAAATTCCTTGAGCTTTCAAATTCTAAGTTCCTTTTCCCATTCTTTTGGACTTTGAAAAAATTCTAACTCGACTTTGACTTGTCAACCAAACTCAGCTTCAAACTTGGTCTTTTCAACCAAATCTAAAGTCAGCTTTTGAGCTTTGCCTTCCTATCTTGGTTGCTACTTCTACCTTTCACCTTGTAACTTCCCTACTCCTTGGCTATCTCCCCTACTCAGCTTGGCTTCCTTGTTGGCTGCAGCTCCAAATCTTTCCCTTGTTCGCGCATGCGCTCTAGGTCTACCTGCGCGCCTTATATATACTAAGTCCACGCGCATGCTCATAGTGAGCGTCGTGGACCGAGTAGCAAAAACCAGAATACTGACAGAGGAATTCAATGAAAACAACGGATTTGACCACATGTCTTTATTGGGTTCTAAATAAAGGTTACACATCAAATGTAAAGTACATAAGAACGCCGTCACTCACAAATTTCTCGAGTCGAACGAGCACTGATTCGGAGGTACCATAATCCTAATCTTGAGAAAATCATTTTGGCAGCAGACTTCTGATTCTATAGAATATTGGAAAGAGCAGCTCCTCGGGTACCTTTCAGAAACGAGGAGAGAATCCAAGGAACTTCCACCGACACTACAGACGAATTGTGACCTGGGAATAAAGAAAAATCGTTAGAAACATTTCAATGCAAGGCAATTGGCGATGAGAGTAACAGGCAATAAAAAGACACTTGTAGGAATCTATCCATAGCACAGTGAATTTAACAAGCTTCTAAACACCACTATGTATACAAACGATAGTATGATGGGACTTTGGCAAAGGAGAATGGAGAGAGCTTGTTTCCGAGTCTAAGGGAGCGTTTCCAATTTTGCGTTCGGTTGCGGTAATCCGGTGAAGACCCAAAAGTACACAATGCGGCGTTCAAGTACATTAGGTACTCCCTAGTAGCACAGCTCGTGCCAAATATGTCGAGTTTACGTAAGTGCAACTAGAAGTAAACGAAATTTGGATATACAGGACGAAAATTGAACAAATCTTGGAACATTTGTACTGCTAGGGTTTATTTTCTTACAGGAAGAAATGACGTCATTTGTTCATTCTGGGATTCGTCAATTGGTTAATGCCGTACTGCAACCACACGCAAAAGTAGAAACTATCCTTAAAGTGCCCACGATCACTGTGGCAGCGTGACGATGATTTTGACAAATCGTGTGATCAATCTGATGTCGATCATTCGTGATACAGCATTGATCGTGGCATTGCTAATGGTAGCGAACACACCCACTTTCATGCCGAAACAATGATTGATCTTCAATTTCTGTCGAAAGTTCTCTTTAAGTCCTCGATACGAACCATTTTCTCTTTGTACATCCCTATAGGAACACAACTGAAATATAACCGCCAGATAACCTGACTTAAGAACTCCTAAAGGCTCCAGAGCAGTGATCTCAGCAACTTCAACTGAAAATTCCGGAAGACCATTATTAGAGTAACGAGCCTTTTATCCGGAATGCTCCAGAAACTACTTTATCCGAAATTATTTTTTTTTACAAACGCGACTGGATCGTAGCAACGGAGGTGGAAAAAAATATATTTTAGTATGACGTAGCTACTATGCAATAGAGCTTAGAACCGATGGTGGGACCGAAATTTTCGTAAAAGATATGCTGCAGTCATACTGCTCTTAGTTTTTAATTGGACCTAATTTTGCGTTTCCTTGTCGAGTTCGAGATTTTCGATAAAACTGGGAATCCCGGGAATTAATGGTGTTAAAATTTTTTTTTAATTTTCTGTAACATTCCTGTTAAGGTCTGCTAAACATCACATTGAAAAAAAGACGATTTAGAAAGCAATTCTTTGAACGAGCCTTTGTGGGAATAACAGTCACCACTAAATAAATTACAATACTTTTCGAGTCTAATATTAGGGAAGAATTTTCATTATTCAGATTAGATAAACAGGAACAAATTATTTTTAAAAACGAGACCTAGCGTTTTAATGTTGGATAAAAAATCAATATTCTGATGTGACAAGTTGACATCAACTAACTCCCGGAGCTAAAATTTAGAAATAATCCAGAATTTTTCTCTTCCAAAATTTTGCGTTATTACATTCAAGATATCTAGAGATGGCTTCTATAAAATTAGTTATACTTTCTGTTTTGCAAATTAGACATTTTAGAATCTCTCACATTTTCAAGGAATACTGTAACTGTACTGTGCAAATTAGTATCATGGTGAATTAGATTAATATTTTGTACAAGGATTTCAAAGTGAAAGAAAATTCACAACTATCTGCGAGGGAAATGTCAAAATAAGGGATGAAAAGTTTTTGAAATTTTTTTACTCGAAAGAACAGAACAAGACCGAATACTCCAATCAAAAATTGAAATGTTTACTATTTATTTTTACGTTGAAAGTTGAAAAGTGTTCCGATTCACCCCGTTTTACGTATGGGAAAGTCAAAAATGTTCGCTCACATTTTCATATCAAAAGTTGATCGTAAATGAACCATTTAAACAAATTACAAGTTTTGAAATTACTACATAGAGAATTTTCAATAACAAAGGTCGACAAAAAAATATTCTGGGTTTTCTTCTAATCTTTAAGTTTTGATTTCAGGCATTGAAAAACACCAAAATATTCATTTTTAGCTCTTAATGTTTGTCTTCTTTGATAAGTTTCTTTAATTTATTTCATGAGCTGGGGGATAGCACTTTGAACAACCCGAATTGCATAACAGTAAAAGTTGTGAAGTACTAGCGAGATTTTACTTGTCTGCTGTAGCAACCGTTCTTGTGAACTTAGAAAATGGCCTCAAGACACAGGATGTTGATGATTTATTCCGTTTCATTTGAGGTGAACTTATTAAATAAAGAAGCAACAAATTTTTCGAAGCCTATTTTAACCTGCGAATCGAGTTAAAAAGAATGGGTATCTCACTCTTTACCCGTTTCTCTAGCTCTAAAATTGCTCTGGCAAAAGCAAACAGATTTTCAATTAGGTTAACGCAACAACCGCTTTGCACAGGCTGGTGGACAGAATTTTACTTTCTTTTTAGGAGGATACTACTTCAAAATAAAACTATTTTCAGAACTTCCTGTTACATCGCAACCGAAATAATGTAACCTTGGATAACATGACTTTAAAATATAGAGTGAGTCCAACACAGCAAAAGATCGCGTGAAAAATGAATGTGAGTAGAGGTTTTCAACAGCAGGGGATTAGATAGAATTTATCAGACTTGGCGAGAGTTAAATTGTTCACATTAATTTTCGTAGTGTCACATGACGGGAAAATTTAAGAAATGATAGGAATTACTGTAACTGATTAATCACAGTCTGATGGGATGTTGCAAGTTACCAAACTGCCTGAGCTCCAAGTTTGGAAACATTTCAGAATTTCTCGGGACACATTTTAAAGTTTAAGATCTAGATTTGCTTTCATTGGGAACTTTCAAAATTGGTAATTTCACTTTTCTGGGGTGATAATTTTCAAAGTTTTCCTTCTATAGTAACAAAAAAAATTGCCACTGCTAATCAACGTAGTACGTCAGTCCAAACCAAAAAAAAACCTAAACTGTAAGGAAGAAACCGAAATTTCAGTCAGAAAAGCCAAATCTAAAAATAGTGTCGACCGGTGTAATCGACGAGTTGATCACTTATGTAGGTTTTTGTTCTACCTTGCTTGCAGTAAAGCATTTTGCATATTTTGGAAGGGGAGTATAGGGACATTAAAACATGAAATTTTAATGGTGCTAAGATCTATTAGATTTAGAACAGAATAACCATATTCGGCAATTCCAACAATCTCCAACCATTGAAAAGTTGTTGCCATAAAAATCCAAAAGAAAATGTTTCACAAATCAAATTAGAAATCTAGTTTTTTTACTCGAGGATTCCATTTTGTATTCACGTATTGTTCTATTAAAATACCTTATGATCCTAAATTTAAGGAAGTAAACTTCGCAGGAAAATAAAACATTTTGGTGAAGTTTTAGATTTTTAGGAAAATTATCTCTCTATCTCTCTATATTAAAAAAAAGTAACAGTCGCCGCCGCCGGCGCCGCTGCCGCTGTTTCAGAAAATCTTTACTTTGACAATTTTGAATTGTCACTATGCAAAAACTATGGAACGGAAATTATTGAAATTTTGACCATTTGTAGACAAATGTATGAGGGTCCTTTTCGTTCCAATAGCTAATTAATGAGATAATTAGTTCTGGAATTATTTAATGTCAAAGTCGAAAATTATTTTTTTCTGCTGCGAGTTCAACCCCAGCAAAATCTATTCGCAGCAGATATATGATTTTTTGCAGCCGCATTCTCTTAGATGTAAAGTTTTGCACCTCGTCGCCCTTTTTTCGAATTTCGAATTAGTTTTGGAGTAATTAAGTTTAAAAGTTTCGAAATTTTTGACGGGTTTTCGGTTTTTTCGTTATAAAAGAAAAACTAATCACAGTAGAACTATCATATTTTAAACACACATACAATTATTTTTTATAAAAATATTGGCGTTTTGTTTTTCAAAAAATTCTAATTAGTTTTAGAGTTATTAAGATTCAAAGTTTTAATTTTTTCTTCTCTTTCTGTTGCCGTTCACTAGAGAAACAGGCGAGTTTTATGATGAGTCTAATTTCTTTTATTTTCAACAATGTTTTTTCTACAAAATGGTTGATGATTATTAGTAGACTTGCTGGATATTTCTTAACATTTCGATTAAATTATTGATAAGCTAAAAAAGGAATGTATTTCAGCAACATTTTTGTTGTTAATTTAGGGGAATGATACGAATTAAATTATTTATAAGCAAGAGAGAGGTATTTTCGGTATTACAAGAGGCTTAATTAAGTCGAGAAGAGTGTTAGGCTGGATTGTTGAGATGAACAAGCGAGCTCTGCTCGCTAAGATCGCGAAGCGATCTGAAAAGAACTGCGAAGCAGTTACGGGGGTTGGTGAGCGATAGCGAGCAGGGGGCAGGCCCCCTAGTTTCCTAAAATTAAGGTTGAATTTCTCAGGTGACTGAATTTCTCAGGAAGAACGACAAGAATGACTTAAAGTTGACTGATTATAACTTAAACTAAATCTTTACTTAACAGTAAGGCTAAAAAAGTACCTGGACTATACCTTTCTTTGGAAAAAGGATAAATTAAATATCACCTTTCGATAAGCTTATTGATAATTGAGTTATACACACAGTTCCTTTTACTAACGTTTGAGTTGAAGGGCAGTTTATAATTTGCCATGCATTAAATAAAAGTCACCAGTTAAAAAGTGAGCTCATTTAATCAATGCATATATATTCTAAAACGTTTGAAAATTTGCGTTAAATAGTAACTTTTCTGTCATTTAGTTGCGGCGAAGTTTTAAACGGACCGTTAAAGTACATTAGTTTCTCATGAATGTGTAAAGTGGAAGCCCGGTGGCGTAGAGGAAGCGCTCCCACACCACAGGCCCGGGGTTCAAATCCCAGTCCACGGGCAAGGCAGACTCAGCCCTTCATCCCTCCGGGGTAGATAAAATGAGTACCAAGGTTACTTGGGGAAATCAAGAGGGGGTTAGCATCAAGCTAGCCACTCCTCAGCTGACTGTGACTTTCAAGTCACACGTTCTGTAACAGTTCAGCTCATGGCCTCACCCAGTGAAGCTAGTTATACTGGAGCTTGAAGGTCCAACGACCTAGGTACTCCCTCAAAAATCCCCCTTGATTTTTCATGAATGTGTAAATTTCAAGCTATGTTTACAGTGATTCGAAATAACATAACGATAATTTTGAGAGCAGTATACAATTAAGCAATCGCGAAAATTTAACAGAAGTATACTAAAACTTCTGTTACTTCAAATTACCTCTATTAGTAAAAAGGACACCTGTTGACTTCGTTTCCCTTCTAGACAATCTGTGACGTAATCATCGGTCGCCCATGAAACCTGAAATGCACAAACGTTTTTTTTTTATATAAACATATATAAGTCGAAACACCACTTTAGAAATTTCAAAGCACAGTGAAGAAAGGAACGGCTTTAGTGTACGGTGCTTCTCTTCTCAACCTTTTCATAACCCTAAATGCAAATCAACGTTAACCGACTTGCCCCATGACAGATAAAGTTATTGATACAATGACAGTTTTAAAATTGTGTAATTTTTTAATCTATAATAATAAAAGAGCTTTACCACTCACTCATCAACGCCCAGCAAAATCTACCGGGGCTAAAGACTCGAAACTTGGTAGGGTCAAAGACCTTACGGTGTATACGCGCACTAAGAAGGGATTTTTCGAAATATCTTTTTTCTGACCCACAGGGGGGTTTGGAGCGTTTTCGAAGTTTTTGAGCCCAGCGGCGTCCTAAATGACCCCAGATCTTTGTTATTTCGCAGGAAGGTACCTAGCAACAATTTCTAGAAAGGCATTTTTCAGATTTTGGATATTCGAATTTTAAGAGGTCTGAATATTCCAAAAACTCGTTTTTGCTGAGCATAAACCAAGTTTTATATTTTTGAAGAAAACAATACCGAGAAATCGATATTACGAATTGAACTGTTGGTAATACCTTCTTGAGAGAATTTCAAAGAAAGTAATTTCTGGATTTTTAGATATTCCATTCTGGAGGGGGTGCACGGGGGTTTGAATATTCACTCCCGTTTTTAGTTTTTGGATCCTAGCACCCACATTATTAATGTGATTGTTATGAAATTTTAGCATATTGTTCCTCACACAACCAGGAAGGTTTGCGAAAAAGAATTTTCTGAATCAAAGCATTCCAAGGAGCCTTTTTTGTCTCTTTTCTAAATTCTTATGCTTAGCTTTCAATGTTAAATTTATTGCGGTTATTGCTCTTTCCAGGACACGCAAAACCTCTATTGTTGGAAATATTTATTTTGAAATGTTTTATAACAGTTGAATTTTTAAAAAATATGATAAAGAAACAATTTTTAATGATTAAATATTTTTTTATGATAAACAAAAACCGTTCCACTGAAAAATTTTATTCTTTTTTCTATTTAATAAAATTTAAGTATTTCCAGCAAAGTTCAAATTAAACAATATTTTATCACAGGCATTTTCAGTGTCGATTCAAATTATGTTTACTTTTATTTCATTTGAAATTTCTTTCAATGAATGAGTTGGTGATAAATCAGCAAAGGGGGGTTCAGGGGGTCTCCCCCTGATTTTAAAAAAAGTTATCATTATTAAAAAATGGTTATAAACACGAATTCTAAATCGGTTTTTAAGATTTTGTTTAACATCTTAAGAAGTATAAAAGTATGTAGTATATTTAATTGTTTTGTATTTTATAAAAATTTAGCGGGACAAGGGGGAAATAAGTTTTATCTAAGACATTGCTGTTCAATAATATATCTTTATTGTGAAGCGAAGACGGAGAAATTTGCCTCAAATATACATTTATACCAATTGCAGGAATGGATGGAGGGAGAAAAGGACAAAAGAGAAAAATATAATGGGATTCAGATGGTCCCCTGACTTTTTTTCTATTTTAAAAATTACTCTTTAAAAACGGGGATGGGGATTTCACACATTAAATCTAAACAGGTGGTATTTTTAAAGGGTTTTTTTACATCGTAACGAAGTGGTATGGCATCAAAAAAGAATCCTAGCGGGAAGACTGTTGACTCTATTGCATCTAAACGATAATTCTTATTTATTTTAATACACAGTTTGATAAGCCTTTTATCCCCCGAGCAACGGCGGGCATATCAGCTAGTTGATAGATAAAGAGGATTTTCGGTTCTATAATGACTTATTTAAAACTTGTAAAAAATTTCAGATTCATAAAAATTATTTCACTGCTGTTGACCTGCACCACATATTTAATGTTCCTCAATTTCGCAATTTTTATATTTAATTATTATAGCACGTTTTATAAGGCACAATTAATTCCAGAGATCTCTTCTACAACCCTTTGAAACGAGGAGGTGGGAATTTCTTAAAGATTCCAAATAAAGGACTTTGTTACACTTTCTTTGTTTGTTTTAAGGATAACAAGCTACAAGTGCAATGATTAAAACTCAAAACAATGGTCAATAACCCTCTCGACTGTTCACATGGAATTCTGCCCCGACTGAATTTATTAACAGAACAAGATGGCTACGTTCGGAGGTGGTATTTAGACTAATAAACGAGTCAAGTAATACTTTGGCATGCCAGGTGTTTCTTCAAGCAGTTGTCCGAAATCTTGAATAAGAATTACCACAATTTCAGCCCTAATGTAACTTTTGTGGACATTGCGAATCAAAAATAGTGTGAAAAAGAATAAGCTGAAAATATGTTATACGCTCATTAAATAAACTCACTCTTTGACTGGTGGGGAATTTAGCCAGAAGCCTGTAACCTAAATTAAGCTTTAAAGCATGTGAGAGTACAAATCACTGGATCTAAGGGATCGGTGTTTTAGAACATGCATATTTTCAGCAATTCCCCATAAATTAATTTTCAAAAAAGAAGCCATCCAACAGTGAATACTTTGATGATAAAACCCGAATTCGATGCATTAAAATAAGCGATCGTTTCGGTTTTGAACCAAATTCTTATACACCTTGTTATACTCTATACCCCGAATGCACTTGTTCTCCCATTTCCGAAGTCCCCTCTAACGTTATTTTGTATTGTTTTAGGGTCTAGCAGCCCTGAATTTATAGTAAATGAATCAACAGCTCAAGATTGCGACATCTTGACGAGGAGTGTATTGTATTTATTCATCTAAATGGAACTTTGAAATGATGGAACTTTTTCAAGTATAAGTTAAATCCCAAGTAGTTAAGTAAAATATCCCGAGTAAGTTAAATCCCAAGATAGTGTCAGTATTACTTATTTATAGACCCAACTCGACAACAACCCAATGAAGTGTTCTACACAAACTGAAATTAGAATTTAATTGAATTTAGGAGAAAAAATGTTTTTGAGTGTGTTGTGACGAAAATGCCGTTGTGAGTGATCGAAGAATAATTTCATGTTAGGAATACTTGTGATACGTCTCATAAAGGGGCAGTAGAGAACATTTCGAATAGATTCAGTACTTAATATAAACCTTTTATCTAACTAAACACCCTAATCAGAACATTTACCAGTGGGAGATATTTATGTAAAAAATCTCAAATGAAGTGCAATTAAAATACTATTTGAAATGTTGAAAAATAAAGAATTATTCTTCATAACAGTACCTAAATAGAATGAACACGATTCAAACACAATTTTAAACAGAAGAACGAGATACCTTAAAAATTAGAAGTGTAAGTAAAACCAACTTTTTTTTGTGTCCTGGACCCCCTTATATACGTGCGATATACCGTGAAATGCAAATTTAAAAGAGTGAAAACAAAGTGCAATGAAGCTGTCTTTAAAAAGTGACTGATCCCAATGCTAGTGAAATTCACTAATTGTAATAACTGTCAAAGTGTTGGAACAAAATATAATTGGGAACAGCTTTAGAAAGACTCCTCGAGCTGCCATGTTTTCTCACAGCTCAAATGATGACCACTGAGCTGTATAATAACGATTTCCATCATAATAAAGTATAGGAAGTCTAGGTTTGTAATAGCTCATATAGTACAAATCCACAGATATCTTCCTATCTGCACCAAACTTGGTATAAATCCCAGAACATATTTTAGAACATAAAAATCTGATTCTAGAGAGTTTTAAACTATAACGTATCAAAAAGTGTAAAATTAAGCAAATCCCTCACTTATGCATATACCTCATTGTTGTGAATTAGTTACCACAAGATAACGATAACGAAATAATGAACGGATCTTTTTGTGTTTTTTAAAACAGTTTTATTCGAAAATAAATATTTACAAATTTATTTTACACTTTGACTGGTGACTTTGCATGAATGGGTGAATTAGGGGAAAACTTTTTTTTTGAGAAATCTCTGATTTTAGAATTTTATTTCCTGAAATTTAGCATTAAATTTATCAAGCGTGTGCGAATTGTTTTCACGTGATGTTTACGAATTGCTAACCTATAGATTCCCTTAACACAATAGATAAAAACAACAGCAGTAAAATAAAGGAATCACAAAAAAATTATGCAGGAATATTCATTTATATTGAGTTCAATCACAATTCAAGACTAAAATAGGAGACTAAAACTGCCTCAAATTACCTCTACGAATCACTCTGGCCACCTGTTGACTCTCGTCTTCCTCCTGGATATTCTGAGGAAGGGTACTCCTACTGTGACGTCATAGGTCGTCCATTGGAACCCCTGAAATGCACAAACGCTTTTTGATTATGTTGTATGCACCTCTTTAAAAATGTCAAAGCTCAGCCAACAAAGGGGAACGGGAGTTTAATCATCAAAGTGATTCTCGACATTTTCATACCCAAAGACCACTCAATGCAAATCAATGGTGGATTGACGCGGAAATTTGGTAAACTGACAAAGAAGGTCACTGATTCAACAACTTTTAAAAATTGAGTAAAAAAAAATTAAAATTTTAAACTTATGTTTAAAAGCGGGATTTTGGTCCTAATGACTGATAAGACGTATAAATTCAACTTCATACAATTTATTTTACTGCTGTGGACCTTTATCCCAAATTTTATTTTTCCAATAAATTTTACACTTTTTAAACTTAATTAAAGCATGTTTAGACCCCCCTTTTTATTATTGCTCCCACAACAATTAAACAATTTGACAAATTAAGATTCAAATTCTTCCTTTTGAAAAGTTAATTTAACCTCTAATACAATGCACGATGCAATTATTAATTTTAACAAAACCTTAAGTCTTAAAAGGGGAAATTACTGAAGATGGTCAGATTTTGTTTATAAAAAGTGGGTCGCAAAATATTGAGAACTCCTGGTTTAGAACATTACCTTCAGGTCGCTCCTCTAAAGTGCTTCCAAAACACTTGTCGTCAGATGTCAACATAAACGGGATCGTCACTGCTCCGAGAGAATCACTCGGATGGGATCAAAGTTTCTGTAAGAATGGTCCTCATCTGAGCATTTCTGAAAGAAAAGTACAAAATACTATAACAAGATTCAAATATGAAAAATCTCTCTGGGGGAGAACCCCCTTTTTAATATTATATTGCTCCCACAACAATTAAACAATTTGACAAATTAAGATTATATCCTTCATTTCGATTTAATAAAAAGTTAATTTAACTTCTAATACATGCACCATGTAATTTATTATTAATTGTGACAAAATAGTTGCTGACCAAACCCCAGAAGTATACGAAGCTTAAGTCTGGTAAGGGGAAAAGGGGAAATTAACTGAAGATGGTCAGATTTTGTTTACGAAAAGTGGTTGGCAAAAGTTTTGAGAACTCCTGGTTTAGACCATTACCTTCAGGCCACTCCTCTACAGTTGCTTCCAAAAACACTTGTCGCCCCAGATGTCAAAATAAACGGGATCGTCACTGCCCCGGGAGAATCACCCTGGTGGGATTTAAGTTGCGCTCTCAAAAGGCTATATAAGAATGGTCCTCATCTGAGCATTCCTGAAAGAAAAGTACAAAATACTATAACAAGATTCAAGTATGAAAAATCGCTCTTCTAGACCAACAGACCGACTTTTTATTATTTCTCCCATAACTTTTAAACAATTCGATACATTAAGATTCAAATCCTTCCTTTTGATTTTTTGAAAAGTTAATTTAACCTCTAATACATGCATTATGTAATTCATAATTGTAACAAAATAGTTGGTGAGCAAACCCCACACTTACAAAGCTTAAGTCTTATTGGGGAAAATTACTGATGATGGTCAGATTTTGTTGATAAAAAGTGGGTCGCAAAAGTTTAAGGAGAACGCTTTGTTTAGAACATTCATTACCTTCAGGTCGCTCCTCAAAAGTAGCAGTTGCACTTGTCGTCAGAATCCGTCTACATAGACTGCCCCCCCCCGGGGAAAATGGGCTCTTTCGAAGGGCTTATCCAAATCCAATGGCCCTCATCTGGGCATTCCTGAAAGCAAAGTACAAAATATAGCTAGATTCTATAGTACAAGATTCCTTATAAAAATTTCTCTAAATAAGATGGATATTATTCAGACACAATTTTAAACAGAAGAGATCATTTTATGAATTCGAAGTATAAGTAAAGAGAACATTTTTGTGTTCTAGAACCCCTTAAGATATTTTATTTAGAAAGGATTATTTTGTACCTAATATAGCGATATATTGTGAAATGCAACTTAAAAAGAACAAAGTGCAATGATTAAAACTGTTTTTTAAAAAATGATCTTGCCTACTAGTGAAATTCACTTTTGAATCACTAATTGTAAACTGTCTTAAACCACCAAAAAATTCAAAGTGTTGGAACAAAAATCGGATTGCTTCCATTCAAGAACTACCCTACGATTGGTGGGTAACTTAAGACACTAAATTTCCGTATACGATAAAGTTAACTTAAATCAGAGGTCTTCCTATAAGTTTTGCTTTGATTCTGTTTGATTAATTCTAGATACAGATAACAAGTTGTTGTTTACATTCCTTTGAAATTTAAGATAACCTCGTAATTTTAACAATTGATAAAGAACACTGAATAAGGAATCAATTTCAAAGTAATTGTTTGAGATTGGATTATTGAGCATTATATCAAAATTTTAATTATTAAATTCAAATGTGAAAAGTTAATAGAACATAATATTACAAGATTCTACTTTAAACAAAAATTGAAAATATTGAAACCAAATAAGTTATCTCATTTGGAACATTACTTCAATCATATCAGGTTCGCTAACTGCGTTTTAAAATAACAATGGCAAAGTAGTAAAATATTAAAACAATGTTAAAATATTTATAGAAATTAAAACTAATCTAAAGGTCATTCTTGATAGGAAGAATCGAAATAACCAAATGTGATATTTTAACATCATACCCAAAAGAAAAAAAAAGGATTTCAGTTTGGAAAAAGTAAATGTAAAGGATGAAATATACGATACAAGAAGTTTTCAAGTGAATATTTCCAAACTGTATACATATGATGCATATAATTAACCACTATATACCTTGTCCCTATCATGTTGTTCTTAACATTAGTTGCTAAATCTGTTCTTTTGTAAATCAACAAACCTTCATTTCAAGCGCTATTTATTATACACTCTTTCACGAAACGGCAGAAAACGGTGTATTATTAGATCGCACACTTTGCATTGACTGCGTACTTTTATTTGAACCTAAAATGGGATTTTTAGAGCTTGTTCTATTATCGTTATCTTTAGTTTATTGAAGAAAATATGCGTCCACCAGTATTTTAGTTAGCTATATTTGTTGAGGTATATATAAAAACAATCTTACAAATGCAAGTGGATGGTCCGAAAGTCTGATAACAACCTACAATATGTTAATTTCTCTCCCAAAATGGAAAATTCAATGATAGTTAAGCCTCTAAAACCGACTAATGTTGACCATCCACTTATATTTTAAACGTGGAAATTGAAAATTTTGATCTGATTTTTATTTTTTTTCTCTGTCTACTACATAATCAATTCATAATTAGGTTTCAACACCCGTTGATTAAGATAGGGGAGATTAGGGCAAGTTCCAACAGGGCAGGTACAATATAAGAACGGGAGAGATAACGGAATTGACTATCCTCAAAGTTAGAGCAAGCTCTACTCACCACGAGCGGTCTGCATGACACTTGTTCAAGACGTCTTCGAGAGGGAGGGGACGATTCGTCTCCAACAGACCTGTTGATCACAACACCAGGCTCCACACCTCCCCTATCCCGAACATGACCTTCCACCTGTAGCTATCTTTTCACACCCTCCGCTCGAGAGGTCTTCTTCGCCCACTCCTCGGACGGACGATAAACAGAGTCTTCCGGTCAGTCTGATGAGCGAATCTCGCGAGAGTTCATTCCATAGCGACCTACCGCTCCCTCCACACCTTCTGATGGTCTTCTCGTTGCCATTCAATGATTCAAAAAAAAAAAAAAATCACGCAAGTCAGTGCTGTAAACAGACCGCAGTTATTAAAAAGCGCAATTTTGGGGAAATAGCGGGAATTTTGAAATAGCAACGACCCTAGTAGCACAATTCATGCCAATTATGTCAAGTTTACATAACTGCAACTAGATGTAAACGTAATGTGGTCATACGCGACGAAAATGGGACGAATTTTGAACATTTGTGCTGCTTGGGGTATGCAAACGAGTGCAGTCATAGTTTACACACTCTCGGCATCCTCTTCAAGGAAAGTGTCTTTAGTAAATGTACACATTCCAAAATTTCATTTGGCTTAAGAATGAATTTTTTTCTTTTGTTAAATCACAAATAATCTATAACGAGGGTTTAAATTGTAAATGAAAGAAAATTTAACAAAGGCTTCAAATAAAGCGATTGGCACTATATCGACTGTTTAGAGCGAAAAGAAAATTAAGTTATTGAAATGATGATCGAGGACTTTCTCTATGCCTCGTCTCTTCAGGTGCAGAGGGTTCGATTCCTTCGAATTGAAGAAATTTCCTCTTCTGCACCAGCGATTCATTATGGGCGAGGTTCCCAGGATTCCTTTTTTGAGGGTCCAATGTGAAAAAAAATATTATTGAATACCCATTAGTTAGTATACGTGATTTTAAACTCATTTATATTTTATCATTATCTCTCATAATAATGTTTAACCTCTTGCAAAGCGTCTTTGATAGAATGAGCAGAATAAGAACACTACAAAGCGGGTCACGTGGCCGGATTTAACGGAATCTCGCCTGATCCAAAAAAAATGGCGTCTTTTCCGACCCTGCCTGTTACTGAAATCTAATGTTATTTTATCATTTCTGCTTCATTTTTCTGAGTAAAGCAATAAAAAAATTCATCTTTTGCTGCATCTATTCAAACATGAGGAGCAAACTTTATATTATTTTCTTAAGAAAACGTCGGGAAGACTAAAATAAATTTTGAATTTAAGTTAAAAGTGACATTTCACGGTTTGTGTGGTAATTTTTTTCCCCTTCTTTACACATTAAAAATAATCTCTGTATTATTTTCAGAAGAAAACCTCCAGGAAAATAAAGAATTTTTAAAATTTAAATTAAGTAAGAGCGAAAACTCAGTGAGGATGTGTGTTTAGCAATTTACAGACTGTTGTTCTTATGACAATAATAAAAGTTCTTTTCCGGGCAAGTAGGCCGTGGTCGAATGGATGATGGCAAAATCCCAGACTTTTATTATTGTCATAACTCCGGCCGTGAAAGCCTTCATTGTTATGTTGTTCTTATGTTTTGAAGCGCCATCTGTACGAGAGATGAGAGAGAGAAAATAAAGAATTTTTAAAATTTAAATTAAGTAAGAGCGAAAACTCAGTGAGGATGTGTGTTTAGCAATTTACAGACTGTTGTTCTTATGACAATAATAAAAGTTCTTTTCCGGGCAAGTAGGCCGTGGTCGAATGGATGATGGCAAAATCCCAGACTTTTATTATTGTCATAACTCCGGCCGTGAAAGCCTTCATTGTTATGTTGTTCTTATGTTTTGAAGCGCCATCTGTACGAGAGATGAGAGAGAGAAAATAAAGAATTTTTAAAATTTAAATTAAGTAAGAGCGAAAACTCAGTGAGGATGTGTGTTTAGCAATTTACAGACTGTTGTTCTTATGACAATAATAAAAGTTCTTTTCCGGGCAAGTAGGCCGTGGTCGAATGGATGATGGCAAAATCCCAGACTTTTATTATTGTCATAACTCCGGCCGTGAAAGCCTTCATTGTTATGTTGTTCTTATGTTTTGAAGCGCCATCTGTACGAGAGATGAGAGAGAGAAAATAAAGAATTTTTAAAATTTAAATTAAGTAAGAGCGAAAACTCAGTGAGGATGTGTGTTTAGCAATTTACAGACTGTTGTTCTTATGACAATAATAAAAGTTCTTTTCCGGGCAAGTAGGCCGTGGTCGAATGGATGATGGCAAAATCCCAGACTTTTATTATTGTCATAACTCCGGCCGTGAAAGCCTTCATTGTTATGTTGTTCTTATGTTTTGAAGCGCCATCTGTACGAGAGATGAGAGAGAGAAAATAAAGAATTTTTAAAATTTAAATTAAGTAAGAGCGAAAACTCAGTGAGGATGTGTGTTTAGCAATTTACAGACTGTTGTTCTTATGACAATAATAAAAGTTCTTTTCCGGGCAAGTAGGCCGTGGTCGAATGGATGATGGCAGACTTTTATTATTGTCATAACTCCGGCCGTGAAAGCCTTCATTGTTATGTTGTTCTTATGTTTTGAAGCGCCATCTGTACGAGAGATGAGAGAGAGAAAATAAAGAATTTTTAAAATTTAAATTAAGCGAAAACTCAGTGAGGATGTGTGTTTAGCAATTTACAGACTGTTGTTCTTATGACAATAATAAAAGTTCTTTTCCGGGCAAGTAGGCCGTGGTCGAATGGATGATGGCAAAATCCCAGACTTTTATTATTGTCATAACTCCGGCCGTGAAAGCCTTCATTGTTATGTTGTTCTTATGTTTTGAAGCGCCATCTGTACGAGAGATGAGAGAGAGAAAATAAAGAATTTTTAAAATTTAAATTAAGTAAGAGCGAAAACTCAGTGAGGATGTGTGTTTAGCAATTTACAGACTGTTGTTCTTATGACAATAATAAAAGTTCTTTTCCGGGCAAGTAGGCCGTGGTCGAATGGATGATGGCAGACTTTTATTATTGTCATAACTCCGGCCGTGAAAGCCTTCATTGTTATGTTGTTCTTATGTTTTGAAGCGCCATCTGTACGAGAGATGAGAGAGAGAAAATAAAGAATTTTTAAAATTTAAATTAAGCGAAAACTCAGTGAGGATGTGTGTTTAGCAATTTACAGACTGTTGTTCTTATGACAATAATAAAAGTTCTTTTCCGGGCAAGTAGGCCGTGGTCGAATGGATGATGGCAAAATCCCAGACTTTTATTATTGTCATAACTCCGGCCGTGAAAGCCTTCATTGTTATGTTGTTCTTATGTTTTGAAGCGCCATCTGTACGAGAGATGAGAGAGAGAAAATAAAGAATTTTTAAAATTTAAATTAAGTAAGAGCGAAAACTCAGTGAGGATGTGTGTTTAGCAATTTACAGACTGTTGTTCTTATGACAATAATAAAAGTTCTTTTCCGGGCAAGTAGGCCGTGGTCGAATGGATGATGGCAGACTTTTATTATTGTCATAACTCCGGCCGTGAAAGCCTTCATTGTTATGTTGTTCTTATGTTTTGAAGCGCCATCTGTACGAGAGATGAGAGAGAGAAAATAAAGAATTTTTAAAATTTAAATTAAGTAAGAGCGAAAACTCAGTGAGGATGTGTGTTTAGCAATTTACAGACTGTTGTTCTTATGACAATAATAAAAGTTCTTTTCCGGGCAAGTAGGCCGTGGTCGAATGGATGATGGCAGACTTTTATTATTGTCATAACTCCGGCCGTGAAAGCCTTCATTGTTATGTTGTTCTTATGTTTTGAAGCGCCATCTGTACGAGAGATGAGAGAGAGAAAATAAAGAATTTTTAAAATTTAAATTAAGCGAAAACTCAGTGAGGATGTGTGTTTAGCAATTTACAGACTGTTGTTCTTATGACAATAATAAAAGTTCTTTTCCGGGCAAGTAGGCCGTGGTCGAATGGATGATGGCAAAATCCCAGACTTTTATTATTGTCATAACTCCGGCCGTGAAAGCCTTCATTGTTATGTTGTTCTTATGTTTTGAAGCGCCATCTGTACGAGAGATGAGAGAGAGAAAATAAAGAATTTTTAAAATTTAAATTAAGTAAGAGCGAAAACTCAGTGAGGATGTGTGTTTAGCAATTTACAGACTGTTGTTCTTATGACAATAATAAAAGTTCTTTTCCGGGCAAGTAGGCCGTGGTCGAATGGATGATGGCAGACTTTTATTATTGTCATAACTCCGGCCGTGAAAGCCTTCATTGTTATGTTGTTCTTATGTTTTGAAGCGCCATCTGTACGAGAGATGAGAGAGAGAAAATAAAGAATTTTTAAAATTTAAATTAAGCGAAAACTCAGTGAGGATGTGTGTTTAGCAATTTACAGACTGTTGTTCTTATGACAATAATAAAAGTTCTTTTCCGGGCAAGTAGGCCGTGGTCGAATGGATGATGGCAAAATCCCAGACTTTTATTATTGTCATAACTCCGGCCGTGAAAGCCTTCATTGTTATGTTGTTCTTATGTTTTGAAGCGCCATCTGTACGAGAGATGAGAGAGAGAAAATAAAGAATTTTTAAAATTTAAATTAAGTAAGAGCGAAAACTCAGTGAGGATGTGTGTTTAGCAATTTACAGACTGTTGTTCTTATGACAATAATAAAAGTTCTTTTCCGGGCAAGTAGGCCGTGGTCGAATGGATGATGGCAGACTTTTATTATTGTCATAACTCCGGCCGTGAAAGCCTTCATTGTTATGTTGTTCTTATGTTTTGAAGCGCCATCTGTACGAGAGATGAGAGAGAGAAAATAAAGAATTTTTAAAATTTAAATTAAGCGAAAACTCAGTGAGGATGTGTGTTTAGCAATTTACAGACTGTTGTTCTTATGACAATAATAAAAGTTCTTTTCCGGGCAAGTAGGCCGTGGTCGAATGGATGATGGCAAAATCCCAGACTTTTATTATTGTCATAACTCCGGCCGTGAAAGCCTTCATTGTTATGTTGTTCTTATGTTTTGAAGCGCCATCTGTACGAGAGATGAGAGAGAGAAAATAAAGAATTTTTAAAATTTAAATTAAGTAAGAGCGAAAACTCAGTGAGGATGTGTGTTTAGCAATTTACAGACTGTTGTTCTTATGACAATAATAAAAGTTCTTTTCCGGGCAAGTAGGCCGTGGTCGAATGGATGATGGCAGACTTTTATTATTGTCATAACTCCGGCCGTGAAAGCCTTCATTGTTATGTTGTTCTTATGTTTTGAAGCGCCATCTGTACGAGAGATGAGAGAGAGAAAATAAAGAATTTTTAAAATTTAAATTAAGTAAGAGCGAAAACTCAGTGAGGATGTGTGTTTAGCAATTTACAGACTGTTGTTCTTATGACAATAATAAAAGTTCTTTTCCGGGCAAGTAGGCCGTGGTCGAATGGATGATGGCAAAATCCCAGACTTTTATTATTGTCATAACTCCGGCCGTGAAAGCCTTCATTGTTATGTTGTTCTTATGTTTTGAAGCGCCATCTGTACGAGAGATGAGAGAGAGAAAATAAAGAATTTTTAAAATTTAAATTAAGTAAGAGCGAAAACTCAGTGAGGATGTGTGTTTAGCAATTTACAGACTGTTGTTCTTATGACAATAATAAAAGTTCTTTTCCGGGCAAGTAGGCCGTGGTCGAATGGATGATGGCAAAATCCCAGACTTTTATTATTGTCATAACTCCGGCCGTGAAAGCCTTCATTGTTATGTTGTTCTTATGTTTTGAAGCGCCATCTGTACGAGAGATGAGAGAGAGAAAATAAAGAATTTTTAAAATTTAAATTAAGTAAGAGCGAAAACTCAGTGAGGATGTGTGTTTAGCAATTTACAGACTGTTGTTCTTATGACAATAATAAAAGTTCTTTTCCGGGCAAGTAGGCCGTGGTCGAATGGATGATGGCAAAATCCCAGACTTTTATTATTGTCATAACTCCGGCCGTGAAAGCCTTCATTGTTATGTTGTTCTTATGTTTTGAAGCGCCATCTGTACGAGAGATGAGAGAGAGAAAATAAAGAATTTTTAAAATTTAAATTAAGTAAGAGCGAAAACTCAGTGAGGATGTGTGTTTAGCAATTTACAGACTGTTGTTCTTATGACAATAATAAAAGTTCTTTTCCGGGCAAGTAGGCCGTGGTCGAATGGATGATGGCAGACTTTTATTATTGTCATAACTCCGGCCGTGAAAGCCTTCATTGTTATGTTGTTCTTATGTTTTGAAGCGCCATCTGTACGAGAGATGAGAGAGAGAAAATAAAGAATTTTTAAAATTTAAATTAAGTAAGAGCGAAAACTCAGTGAGGATGTGTGTTTAGCAATTTACAGACTGTTGTTCTTATGACAATAATAAAAGTTCTTTTCCGGGCAAGTAGGCCGTGGTCGAATGGATGATGGCAAAATCCCAGACTTTTATTATTGTCATAACTCCGGCCGTGAAAGCCTTCATTGTTATGTTGTTCTTATGTTTTGAAGCGCCATCTGTACGAGAGATGAGAGAGAGAAAATAAAGAATTTTTAAAATTTAAATTAAGTAAGAGCGAAAACTCAGTGAGGATGTGTGTTTAGCAATTTACAGACTGTTGTTCTTATGACAATAATAAAAGTTCTTTTCCGGGCAAGTAGGCCGTGGTCGAATGGATGATGGCAGACTTTTATTATTGTCATAACTCCGGCCGTGAAAGCCTTCATTGTTATGTTGTTCTTATGTTTTGAAGCGCCATCTGTACGAGAGATGAGAGAGAGAAAATAAAGAATTTTTAAAATTTAAATTAAGTAAGAGCGAAAACTCAGTGAGGATGTGTGTTTAGCAATTTACAGACTGTTGTTCTTATGACAATAATAAAAGTTCTTTTCCGGGCAAGTAGGCCGTGGTCGAATGGATGATGGCAGACTTTTATTATTGTCATAACTCCGGCCGTGAAAGCCTTCATTGTTATGTTGTTCTTATGTTTTGAAGCGCCATCTGTACGAGAGATGAGAGAGAGAAAATAAAGAATTTTTAAAATTTAAATTAAGTAAGAGCGAAAACTCAGTGAGGATGTGTGTTTAGCAATTTACAGACTGTTGTTCTTATGACAATAATAAAAGTTCTTTTCCGGGCAAGTAGGCCGTGGTCGAATGGATGATGGCAAAATCCCAGACTTTTATTATTGTCATAACTCCGGCCGTGAAAGCCTTCATTGTTATGTTGTTCTTATGTTTTGAAGCGCCATCTGTACGAGAGATGAGAGAGAGAAAATAAAGAATTTTTAAAATTTAAATTAAGTAAGAGCGAAAACTCAGTGAGGATGTGTGTTTAGCAATTTACAGACTGTTGTTCTTATGACAATAATAAAAGTTCTTTTCCGGGCAAGTAGGCCGTGGTCGAATGGATGATGGCAGACTTTTATTATTGTCATAACTCCGGCCGTGAAAGCCTTCATTGTTATGTTGTTCTTATGTTTTGAAGCGCCATCTGTACGAGAGATGAGAGAGAGAAAATAAAGAATTTTTAAAATTTAAATTAAGCGAAAACTCAGTGAGGATGTGTGTTTAGCAATTTACAGACTGTTGTTCTTATGACAATAATAAAAGTTCTTTTCCGGGCAAGTAGGCCGTGGTCGAATGGATGATGGCAAAATCCCAGACTTTTATTATTGTCATAACTCCGGCCGTGAAAGCCTTCATTGTTATGTTGTTCTTATGTTTTGAAGCGCCATCTGTACGAGAGATGAGAGAGAGAAAATAAAGAATTTTTAAAATTTAAATTAAGTAAGAGCGAAAACTCAGTGAGGATGTGTGTTTAGCAATTTACAGACTGTTGTTCTTATGACAATAATAAAAGTTCTTTTCCGGGCAAGTAGGCCGTGGTCGAATGGATGATGGCAGACTTTTATTATTGTCATAACTCCGGCCGTGAAAGCCTTCATTGTTATGTTGTTCTTATGTTTTGAAGCGCCATCTGTACGAGAGATGAGAGAGAGAAAATAAAGAATTTTTAAAATTTAAATTAAGCGAAAACTCAGTGAGGATGTGTGTTTAGCAATTTACAGACTGTTGTTCTTATGACAATAATAAAAGTTCTTTTCCGGGCAAGTAGGCCGTGGTCGAATGGATGATGGCAAAATCCCAGACTTTTATTATTGTCATAACTCCGGCCGTGAAAGCCTTCATTGTTATGTTGTTCTTATGTTTTGAAGCGCCATCTGTACGAGAGATGAGAGAGAGAAAATAAAGAATTTTTAAAATTTAAATTAAGTAAGAGCGAAAACTCAGTGAGGATGTGTGTTTAGCAATTTACAGACTGTTGTTCTTATGACAATAATAAAAGTTCTTTTCCGGGCAAGTAGGCCGTGGTCGAATGGATGATGGCAGACTTTTATTATTGTCATAACTCCGGCCGTGAAAGCCTTCATTGTTATGTTGTTCTTATGTTTTGAAGCGCCATCTGTACGAGAGATGAGAGAGAGAAAATAAAGAATTTTTAAAATTTAAATTAAGCGAAAACTCAGTGAGGATGTGTGTTTAGCAATTTACAGACTGTTGTTCTTATGACAATAATAAAAGTTCTTTTCCGGGCAAGTAGGCCGTGGTCGAATGGATGATGGCAAAATCCCAGACTTTTATTATTGTCATAACTCCGGCCGTGAAAGCCTTCATTGTTATGTTGTTCTTATGTTTTGAAGCGCCATCTGTACGAGAGATGAGAGAGAGAAAATAAAGAATTTTTAAAATTTAAATTAAGTAAGAGCGAAAACTCAGTGAGGATGTGTGTTTAGCAATTTACAGACTGTTGTTCTTATGACAATAATAAAAGTTCTTTTCCGGGCAAGTAGGCCGTGGTCGAATGGATGATGGCAGACTTTTATTATTGTCATAACTCCGGCCGTGAAAGCCTTCATTGTTATGTTGTTCTTATGTTTTGAAGCGCCATCTGTACGAGAGATGAGAGAGAGAAAATAAAGAATTTTTAAAATTTAAATTAAGTAAGAGCGAAAACTCAGTGAGGATGTGTGTTTAGCAATTTACAGACTGTTGTTCTTATGACAATAATAAAAGTTCTTTTCCGGGCAAGTAGGCCGTGGTCGAATGGATGATGGCAGACTTTTATTATTGTCATAACTCCGGCCGTGAAAGCCTTCATTGTTATGTTGTTCTTATGTTTTGAAGCGCCATCTGTACGAGAGATGAGAGAGAGAAAATAAAGAATTTTTAAAATTTAAATTAAGCGAAAACTCAGTGAGGATGTGTGTTTAGCAATTTACAGACTGTTGTTCTTATGACAATAATAAAAGTTCTTTTCCGGGCAAGTAGGCCGTGGTCGAATGGATGATGGCAAAATCCCAGACTTTTATTATTGTCATAACTCCGGCCGTGAAAGCCTTCATTGTTATGTTGTTCTTATGTTTTGAAGCGCCATCTGTACGAGAGATGAGAGAGAGAAAATAAAGAATTTTTAAAATTTAAATTAAGTAAGAGCGAAAACTCAGTGAGGATGTGTGTTTAGCAATTTACAGACTGTTGTTCTTATTTATTTATTTATTTATTTATTTATTTATTCAAACACCACCATACAGAAATAAGATTCCATTTACATGGGGAAAACACACAATACAAAAAAAAAATGAAAGGAGACATAACACCAAAATTAAAGCAGAGACAACACAGTTACTTTAAAAACACCTAGGCTCATACTAAAAATATCCAAATGATTTAAAAGATTATTATATAATTTATAAAAACAGTTAAAAGGACAAGAGTTGAAATCAATGTTATGACAATAATATGTTATGACAATGTTATGACAATAATAAAAGTTCTTTTCCGGGCAAGTAGGCCGTGGTCGAATGGATGATGGCAGACTTTTATTATTGTCATAACTCCGGCCGTGAAAGCCTTCATTGTTATGTTGTTCTTATGTTTTGAAGCGCCATCTGTACGAGAGATGAGAGAGAGAAAATAAAGAATTTTTAAAATTTAAATTAAGTAAGAGCGAAAACTCAGTGAGGATGTGTGTTTAGCAATTTACAGACTGTTGTTCTTATGACAATAATAAAAGTTCTTTTCCGGGCAAGTAGGCCGTGGTCGAATGGATGATGGCAAAATCCCAGACTTTTATTATTGTCATAACTCCGGCCGTGAAAGCCTTCATTGTTATGTTGTTCTTATGTTTTGAAGCGCCATCTGTACGAGAGATGAGAGAGAGAAAATAAAGAATTTTTAAAATTTAAATTAAGCGAAAACTCAGTGAGGATGTGTGTTTAGCAATTTACAGACTGTTGTTCTTATGACAATAATAAAAGTTCTTTTCCGGGCAAGTAGGCCGTGGTCGAATGGATGATGGCAAAATCCCAGACTTTTATTATTGTCATAACTCCGGCCGTGAAAGCCTTCATTGTTATGTTGTTCTTATGTTTTGAAGCGCCATCTGTACGAGAGATGAGAGAGAGAAAATAAAGAATTTTTAAAATTTAAATTAAGTAAGAGCGAAAACTCAGTGAGGATGTGTGTTTAGCAATTTACAGACTGTTGTTCTTATGACAATAATAAAAGTTCTTTTCCGGGCAAGTAGGCCGTGGTCGAATGGATGATGGCAGACTTTTATTATTGTCATAACTCCGGCCGTGAAAGCCTTCATTGTTATGTTGTTCTTATGTTTTGAAGCGCCATCTGTACGAGAGATGAGAGAGAGAAAATAAAGAATTTTTAAAATTTAAATTAAGCGAAAACTCAGTGAGGATGTGTGTTTAGCAATTTACAGACTGTTGTTCTTATGACAATAATAAAAGTTCTTTTCCGGGCAAGTAGGCCGTGGTCGAATGGATGATGGCAAAATCCCAGACTTTTATTATTGTCATAACTCCGGCCGTGAAAGCCTTCATTGTTATGTTGTTCTTATGTTTTGAAGCGCCATCTGTACGAGAGATGAGAGAGAGAAAATAAAGAATTTTTAAAATTTAAATTAAGTAAGAGCGAAAACTCAGTGAGGATGTGTGTTTAGCAATTTACAGACTGTTGTTCTTATGACAATAATAAAAGTTCTTTTCCGGGCAAGTAGGCCGTGGTCGAATGGATGATGGCAAAATCCCAGACTTTTATTATTGTCATAACTCCGGCCGTGAAAGCCTTCATTGTTATGTTGTTCTTATGTTTTGAAGCGCCATCTGTACGAGAGATGAGAGAGAGAAAATAAAGAATTTTTAAAATTTAAATTAAGTAAGAGCGAAAACTCAGTGAGGATGTGTGTTTAGCAATTTACAGACTGTTGTTCTTATGACAATAATAAAAGTTCTTTTCCGGGCAAGTAGGCCGTGGTCGAATGGATGATGGCAAAATCCCAGACTTTTATTATTGTCATAACTCCGGCCGTGAAAGCCTTCATTGTTATGTTGTTCTTATGTTTTGAAGCGCCATCTGTACGAGAGATGAGAGAGAGAAAATAAAGAATTTTTAAAATTTAAATTAAGTAAGAGCGAAAACTCAGTGAGGATGTGTGTTTAGCAATTTACAGACTGTTGTTCTTATGACAATAATAAAAGTTCTTTTCCGGGCAAGTAGGCCGTGGTCGAATGGATGATGGCAAAATCCCAGACTTTTATTATTGTCATAACTCCGGCCGTGAAAGCCTTCATTGTTATGTTGTTCTTATGTTTTGAAGCGCCATCTGTACGAGAGATGAGAGAGAGAAAATAAAGAATTTTTAAAATTTAAATTAAGTAAGAGCGAAAACTCAGTGAGGATGTGTGTTTAGCAATTTACAGACTGTTGTTCTTATGACAATAATAAAAGTTCTTTTCCGGGCAAGTAGGCCGTGGTCGAATGGATGATGGCAAAATCCCAGACTTTTATTATTGTCATAACTCCGGCCGTGAAAGCCTTCATTGTTATGTTGTTCTTATGTTTTGAAGCGCCATCTGTACGAGAGATGAGAGAGAGAAAATAAAGAATTTTTAAAATTTAAATTAAGTAAGAGCGAAAACTCAGTGAGGATGTGTGTTTAGCAATTTACAGACTGTTGTTCTTATGACAATAATAAAAGTTCTTTTCCGGGCAAGTAGGCCGTGGTCGAATGGATGATGGCAAAATCCCAGACTTTTATTATTGTCATAACTCCGGCCGTGAAAGCCTTCATTGTTATGTTGTTCTTATGTTTTGAAGCGCCATCTGTACGAGAGATGAGAGAGAGAAAATAAAGAATTTTTAAAATTTAAATTAAGTAAGAGCGAAAACTCAGTGAGGATGTGTGTTTAGCAATTTACAGACTGTTGTTCTTATGACAATAATAAAAGTTCTTTTCCGGGCAAGTAGGCCGTGGTCGAATGGATGATGGCAAAATCCCAGACTTTTATTATTGTCATAACTCCGGCCGTGAAAGCCTTCATTGTTATGTTGTTCTTATGTTTTGAAGCGCCATCTGTACGAGAGATGAGAGAGAGAAAATAAAGAATTTTTAAAATTTAAATTAAGTAAGAGCGAAAACTCAGTGAGGATGTGTGTTTAGCAATTTACAGACTGTTGTTCTTATGACAATAATAAAAGTTCTTTTCCGGGCAAGTAGGCCGTGGTCGAATGGATGATGGCAAGACTTTTATTATTGTCATAACTCCGGCCGTGAAAGCCTTCATTGTTATGTTGTTCTTATGTTTTGAAGCGCCATCTGTACGAGAGATGAGAGAGAGAAAATAAAGAATTTTTAAAATTTAAATTAAGTAAGAGCGAAAACTCAGTGAGGATGTGTGTTTAGCAATTTACAGACTGTTGTTCTTATGACAATAATAAAAGTTCTTTTCCGGGCAAGTAGGCCGTGGTCGAATGGATGATGGCAAAATCCCAGACTTTTATTATTGTCATAACTCCGGCCGTGAAAGCCTTCATTGTTATGTTGTTCTTATGTTTTGAAGCGCCATCTGTACGAGAGATGAGAGAGAGAAAATAAAGAATTTTTAAAATTTAAATTAAGCGAAAACTCAGTGAGGATGTGTGTTTAGCAATTTACAGACTGTTGTTCTTATGACAATAATAAAAGTTCTTTTCCGGGCAAGTAGGCCGTGGTCGAATGGATGATGGCAAAATCCCAGACTTTTATTATTGTCATAACTCCGGCCGTGAAAGCCTTCATTGTTATGTTGTTCTTATGTTTTGAAGCGCCATCTGTACGAGAGATGAGAGAGAGAAAATAAAGAATTTTTAAAATTTAAATTAAGTAAGAGCGAAAACTCAGTGAGGATGTGTGTTTAGCAATTTACAGACTGTTGTTCTTATGACAATAATAAAAGTTCTTTTCCGGGCAAGTAGGCCGTGGTCGAATGGATGATGGCAAAATCCCAGACTTTTATTATTGTCATAACTCCGGCCGTGAAAGCCTTCATTGTTATGTTGTTCTTATGTTTTGAAGCGCCATCTGTACGAGAGATGAGAGAGAGAAAATAAAGAATTTTTAAAATTTAAATTAAGTAAGAGCGAAAACTCAGTGAGGATGTGTGTTTAGCAATTTACAGACTGTTGTTCTTATGACAATAATAAAAGTTCTTTTCCGGGCAAGTAGGCCGTGGTCGAATGGATGATGGCAAAATCCCAGACTTTTATTATTGTCATAACTCCGGCCGTGAAAGCCTTCATTGTTATGTTGTTCTTATGTTTTGAAGCGCCATCTGTACGAGAGATGAGAGAGAGAAAATAAAGAATTTTTAAAATTTAAATTAAGTAAGAGCGAAAACTCAGTGAGGATGTGTGTTTAGCAATTTACAGACTGTTGTTCTTATGACAATAATAAAAGTTCTTTTCCGGGCAAGTAGGCCGTGGTCGAATGGATGATGGCAAAATCCCAGACTTTTATTATTGTCATAACTCCGGCCGTGAAAGCCTTCATTGTTATGTTGTTCTTATGTTTTGAAGCGCCATCTGTACGAGAGATGAGAGAGAGAAAATAAAGAATTTTTAAAATTTAAATTAAGCGAAAACTCAGTGAGGATGTGTGTTTAGCAATTTACAGACTGTTGTTCTTATGACAATAATAAAAGTTCTTTTCCGGGCAAGTAGGCCGTGGTCGAATGGATGATGGCAGACTTTTATTATTGTCATAACTCCGGCCGTGAAAGCCTTCATTGTTATGTTGTTCTTATGTTTTGAAGCGCCATCTGTACGAGAGATGAGAGAGAGAAAATAAAGAATTTTTAAAATTTAAATTAAGTAAGAGCGAAAACTCAGTGAGGATGTGTGTTTAGCAATTTACAGACTGTTGTTCTTATGACAATAATAAAAGTTCTTTTCCGGGCAAGTAGGCCGTGGTCGAATGGATGATGGCAGACTTTTATTATTGTCATAACTCCGGCCGTGAAAGCCTTCATTGTTATGTTGTTCTTATGTTTTGAAGCGCCATCTGTACGAGAGATGAGAGAGAGAAAATAAAGAATTTTTAAAATTTAAATTAAGTAAGAGCGAAAACTCAGTGAGGATGTGTGTTTAGCAATTTACAGACTGTTGTTCTTATGACAATAATAAAAGTTCTTTTCCGGGCAAGTAGGCCGTGGTCGAATGGATGATGGCAGACTTTTATTATTGTCATAACTCCGGCCGTGAAAGCCTTCATTGTTATGTTGTTCTTATGTTTTGAAGCGCCATCTGTACGAGAGATGAGAGAGAGAAAATAAAGAATTTTTAAAATTTAAATTAAGCGAAAACTCAGTGAGGATGTGTGTTTAGCAATTTACAGACTGTTGTTCTTATGACAATAATAAAAGTTCTTTTCCGGGCAAGTAGGCCGTGGTCGAATGGATGATGGCAAAATCCCAGACTTTTATTATTGTCATAACTCCGGCCGTGAAAGCCTTCATTGTTATGTTGTTCTTATGTTTTGAAGCGCCATCTGTACGAGAGATGAGAGAGAGAAAATAAAGAATTTTTAAAATTTAAATTAAGTAAGAGCGAAAACTCAGTGAGGATGTGTGTTTAGCAATTTACAGACTGTTGTTCTTATGACAATAATAAAAGTTCTTTTCCGGGCAAGTAGGCCGTGGTCGAATGGATGATGGCAGACTTTTATTATTGTCATAACTCCGGCCGTGAAAGCCTTCATTGTTATGTTGTTCTTATGTTTTGAAGCGCCATCTGTACGAGAGATGAGAGAGAGAAAATAAAGAATTTTTAAAATTTAAATTAAGTAAGAGCGAAAACTCAGTGAGGATGTGTGTTTAGCAATTTACAGACTGTTGTTCTTATGACAATAATAAAAGTTCTTTTCCGGGCAAGTAGGCCGTGGTCGAATGGATGATGGCAGACTTTTATTATTGTCATAACTCCGGCCGTGAAAGCCTTCATTGTTATGTTGTTCTTATGTTTTGAAGCGCCATCTGTACGAGAGATGAGAGAGAGAAAATAAAGAATTTTTAAAATTTAAATTAAGTAAGAGCGAAAACTCAGTGAGGATGTGTGTTTAGCAATTTACAGACTGTTGTTCTTATGACAATAATAAAAGTTCTTTTCCGGGCAAGTAGGCCGTGGTCGAATGGATGATGGCAGACTTTTATTATTGTCATAACTCCGGCCGTGAAAGCCTTCATTGTTATGTTGTTCTTATGTTTTGAAGCGCCATCTGTACGAGAGATGAGAGAGAGAAAATAAAGAATTTTTAAAATTTAAATTAAGCGAAAACTCAGTGAGGATGTGTGTTTAGCAATTTACAGACTGTTGTTCTTATGACAATAATAAAAGTTCTTTTCCGGGCAAGTAGGCCGTGGTCGAATGGATGATGGCAAAATCCCAGACTTTTATTATTGTCATAACTCCGGCCGTGAAAGCCTTCATTGTTATGTTGTTCTTATGTTTTGAAGCGCCATCTGTACGAGAGATGAGAGAGAGAAAATAAAGAATTTTTAAAATTTAAATTAAGTAAGAGCGAAAACTCAGTGAGGATGTGTGTTTAGCAATTTACAGACTGTTGTTCTTATGACAATAATAAAAGTTCTTTTCCGGGCAAGTAGGCCGTGGTCGAATGGATGATGGCAGACTTTTATTATTGTCATAACTCCGGCCGTGAAAGCCTTCATTGTTATGTTGTTCTTATGTTTTGAAGCGCCATCTGTACGAGAGATGAGAGAGAGAAAATAAAGAATTTTTAAAATTTAAATTAAGCGAAAACTCAGTGAGGATGTGTGTTTAGCAATTTACAGACTGTTGTTCTTATGACAATAATAAAAGTTCTTTTCCGGGCAAGTAGGCCGTGGTCGAATGGATGATGGCAAAATCCCAGACTTTTATTATTGTCATAACTCCGGCCGTGAAAGCCTTCATTGTTATGTTGTTCTTATGTTTTGAAGCGCCATCTGTACGAGAGATGAGAGAGAGAAAATAAAGAATTTTTAAAATTTAAATTAAGTAAGAGCGAAAACTCAGTGAGGATGTGTGTTTAGCAATTTACAGACTGTTGTTCTTATGACAATAATAAAAGTTCTTTTCCGGGCAAGTAGGCCGTGGTCGAATGGATGATGGCAGACTTTTATTATTGTCATAACTCCGGCCGTGAAAGCCTTCATTGTTATGTTGTTCTTATGTTTTGAAGCGCCATCTGTACGAGAGATGAGAGAGAGAAAATAAAGAATTTTTAAAATTTAAATTAAGCGAAAACTCAGTGAGGATGTGTGTTTAGCAATTTACAGACTGTTGTTCTTATGACAATAATAAAAGTTCTTTTCCGGGCAAGTAGGCCGTGGTCGAATGGATGATGGCAAAATCCCAGACTTTTATTATTGTCATAACTCCGGCCGTGAAAGCCTTCATTGTTATGTTGTTCTTATGTTTTGAAGCGCCATCTGTACGAGAGATGAGAGAGAGAAAATAAAGAATTTTTAAAATTTAAATTAAGTAAGAGCGAAAACTCAGTGAGGATGTGTGTTTAGCAATTTACAGACTGTTGTTCTTATGACAATAATAAAAGTTCTTTTCCGGGCAAGTAGGCCGTGGTCGAATGGATGATGGCAAAATCCCAGACTTTTATTATTGTCATAACTCCGGCCGTGAAAGCCTTCATTGTTATGTTGTTCTTATGTTTTGAAGCGCCATCTGTACGAGAGATGAGAGAGAGAAAATAAAGAATTTTTAAAATTTAAATTAAGTAAGAGCGAAAACTCAGTGAGGATGTGTGTTTAGCAATTTACAGACTGTTGTTCTTATGACAATAATAAAAGTTCTTTTCCGGGCAAGTAGGCCGTGGTCGAATGGATGATGGCAAAATCCCAGACTTTTATTATTGTCATAACTCCGGCCGTGAAAGCCTTCATTGTTATGTTGTTCTTATGTTTTGAAGCGCCATCTGTACGAGAGATGAGAGAGAGAAAATAAAGAATTTTTAAAATTTAAATTAAGTAAGAGCGAAAACTCAGTGAGGATGTGTGTTTAGCAATTTACAGACTGTTGTTCTTATGACAATAATAAAAGTTCTTTTCCGGGCAAGTAGGCCGTGGTCGAATGGATGATGGCAAAATCCCAGACTTTTATTATTGTCATAACTCCGGCCGTGAAAGCCTTCATTGTTATGTTGTTCTTATGTTTTGAAGCGCCATCTGTACGAGAGATGAGAGAGAGAAAATAAAGAATTTTTAAAATTTAAATTAAGTAAGAGCGAAAACTCAGTGAGGATGTGTGTTTAGCAATTTACAGACTGTTGTTCTTATGACAATAATAAAAGTTCTTTTCCGGGCAAGTAGGCCGTGGTCGAATGGATGATGGCAAAATCCCAGACTTTTATTATTGTCATAACTCCGGCCGTGAAAGCCTTCATTGTTATGTTGTTCTTATGTTTTGAAGCGCCATCTGTACGAGAGATGAGAGAGAGAAAATAAAGAATTTTTAAAATTTAAATTAAGTAAGAGCGAAAACTCAGTGAGGATGTGTGTTTAGCAATTTACAGACTGTTGTTCTTATGACAATAATAAAAGTTCTTTTCCGGGCAAGTAGGCCGTGGTCGAATGGATGATGGCAAAATCCCAGACTTTTATTATTGTCATAACTCCGGCCGTGAAAGCCTTCATTGTTATGTTGTTCTTATGTTTTGAAGCGCCATCTGTACGAGAGATGAGAGAGAGAAAATAAAGAATTTTTAAAATTTAAATTAAGTAAGAGCGAAAACTCAGTGAGGATGTGTGTTTAGCAATTTACAGACTGTTGTTCTTATGACAATAATAAAAGTTCTTTTCCGGGCAAGTAGGCCGTGGTCGAATGGATGATGGCAAAATCCCAGACTTTTATTATTGTCATAACTCCGGCCGTGAAAGCCTTCATTGTTATGTTGTTCTTATGTTTTGAAGCGCCATCTGTACGAGAGATGAGAGAGAGAAAATAAAGAATTTTTAAAATTTAAATTAAGTAAGAGCGAAAACTCAGTGAGGATGTGTGTTTAGCAATTTACAGACTGTTGTTCTTATGACAATAATAAAAGTTCTTTTCCGGGCAAGTAGGCCGTGGTCGAATGGATGATGGCAAAATCCCAGACTTTTATTATTGTCATAACTCCGGCCGTGAAAGCCTTCATTGTTATGTTGTTCTTATGTTTTGAAGCGCCATCTGTACGAGAGATGAGAGAGAGAAAATAAAGAATTTTTAAAATTTAAATTAAGTAAGAGCGAAAACTCAGTGAGGATGTGTGTTTAGCAATTTACAGACTGTTGTTCTTATGACAATAATAAAAGTTCTTTTCCGGGCAAGTAGGCCGTGGTCGAATGGATGATGGCAAAATCCCAGACTTTTATTATTGTCATAACTCCGGCCGTGAAAGCCTTCATTGTTATGTTGTTCTTATGTTTTGAAGCGCCATCTGTACGAGAGATGAGAGAGAGAAAATAAAGAATTTTTAAAATTTAAATTAAGTAAGAGCGAAAACTCAGTGAGGATGTGTGTTTAGCAATTTACAGACTGTTGTTCTTATGACAATAATAAAAGTTCTTTTCCGGGCAAGTAGGCCGTGGTCGAATGGATGATGGCAAAATCCCAGACTTTTATTATTGTCATAACTCCGGCCGTGAAAGCCTTCATTGTTATGTTGTTCTTATGTTTTGAAGCGCCATCTGTACGAGAGATGAGAGAGAGAAAATAAAGAATTTTTAAAATTTAAATTAAGCGAAAACTCAGTGAGGATGTGTGTTTAGCAATTTACAGACTGTTGTTCTTATGACAATAATAAAAGTTCTTTTCCGGGCAAGTAGGCCGTGGTCGAATGGATGATGGCAAAATCCCAGACTTTTATTATTGTCATAACTCCGGCCGTGAAAGCCTTCATTGTTATGTTGTTCTTATGTTTTGAAGCGCCATCTGTACGAGAGATGAGAGAGAGAAAATAAAGAATTTTTAAAATTTAAATTAAGTAAGAGCGAAAACTCAGTGAGGATGTGTGTTTAGCAATTTACAGACTGTTGTTCTTATGACAATAATAAAAGTTCTTTTCCGGGCAAGTAGGCCGTGGTCGAATGGATGATGGCAAAATCCCAGACTTTTATTATTGTCATAACTCCGGCCGTGAAAGCCTTCATTGTTATGTTGTTCTTATGTTTTGAAGCGCCATCTGTACGAGAGATGAGAGAGAGAAAATAAAGAATTTTTAAAATTTAAATTAAGTAAGAGCGAAAACTCAGTGAGGATGTGTGTTTAGCAATTTACAGACTGTTGTTCTTATGACAATAATAAAAGTTCTTTTCCGGGCAAGTAGGCCGTGGTCGAATGGATGATGGCAAAATCCCAGACTTTTATTATTGTCATAACTCCGGCCGTGAAAGCCTTCATTGTTATGTTGTTCTTATGTTTTGAAGCGCCATCTGTACGAGAGATGAGAGAGAGAAAATAAAGAATTTTTAAAATTTAAATTAAGTAAGAGCGAAAACTCAGTGAGGATGTGTGTTTAGCAATTTACAGACTGTTGTTCTTATGACAATAATAAAAGTTCTTTTCCGGGCAAGTAGGCCGTGGTCGAATGGATGATGGCAAAATCCCAGACTTTTATTATTGTCATAACTCCGGCCGTGAAAGCCTTCATTGTTATGTTGTTCTTATGTTTTGAAGCGCCATCTGTACGAGAGATGAGAGAGAGAAAATAAAGAATTTTTAAAATTTAAATTAAGCGAAAACTCAGTGAGGATGTGTGTTTAGCAATTTACAGACTGTTGTTCTTATGACAATAATAAAAGTTCTTTTCCGGGCAAGTAGGCCGTGGTCGAATGGATGATGGCAGACTTTTATTATTGTCATAACTCCGGCCGTGAAAGCCTTCATTGTTATGTTGTTCTTATGTTTTGAAGCGCCATCTGTACGAGAGATGAGAGAGAGAAAATAAAGAATTTTTAAAATTTAAATTAAGCGAAAACTCAGTGAGGATGTGTGTTTAGCAATTTACAGACTGTTGTTCTTATGACAATAATAAAAGTTCTTTTCCGGGCAAGTAGGCCGTGGTCGAATGGATGATGGCAAAATCCCAGACTTTTATTATTGTCATAACTCCGGCCGTGAAAGCCTTCATTGTTATGTTGTTCTTATGTTTTGAAGCGCCATCTGTACGAGAGAAATAGCTCCAATTCCTAAAATAACAGTTTTCTAATTCAATGATTCCTTTGGGATTTAGTTAATTAAGGCACTAAAACTAAATATCAGTGGATAAATTTGAAAAAAAAAAAATTATTCCATTTTAACTCTCTTCATACTTAAAAATTTCCCACATACAATTCCAAAAATAGCAAGAGAGCGAAATATCTATACTATTAAAATCCGAGAGTAAACAATGTTCTGTTATCGTTACCTTTAGTTTATTGAAGAAAATTTGTAGCCACCAGTATTTTAGTTAATTGAATTTGATGATCCGTTTTCAGGATGGAAAACAATTATCTGCCGCTACTTGGTATCAGAAGAGAGATGAACCACTACCAACCCTGGCCTCCTTTAACAGAGGGAGGAGTGAGGAGTCAATCGGGGGTCTGCTAATTGGGTGACTTCTCTCCCCTCCCTTAGTTGAAGGCAGGCGCGGATCCAGCACATCTCCAAAGGGGCACTTTTCCAGACCATCACCGTCACATTTTGAGGAAAATGTCAAAATGTTGGGGATTTTTAAAAAGTATCACTCAAGATCCCCTTTTGGTACCGCTGGGGCTGTAGGCGTTCTCTACCCAGAAAAGAATTTTGAAATTAGACCTGTACAAGACTCATTTTGAGTCATATTTGGGACTTTTTTTTTCGTACTTATGAGTGATATCTTGGGTCTAAGGGGGGGGGCATTTTCCAGTGTGCCCTCCCTGGTTCCGCCACTGGTTAAAGAGAGGCATAGAATGACAAATGTTAACCATAAAACCACTTTTTGTTCTTAAAAGGGGTTAGGTCTGTAACTAGAGTTTAAATATTTTTTTGGATGGAGGATGAACATTAGCGTGACTAAAAAAACTTTTGTTAAAAAACCCTAGGTCTCCAAGGTTTTCCCCATTCCTTTTGGTCCCAAAAGATAGTGCGTGAAGTTTCAGCCCCCTATGTTAACTCTAGGGTTCGTCTATCCTATAGAGCAGTTTGGGAAAAAAAAATAGGGAAAAGGACCAATCTTCAGAATTTTTTAAAAACACATTTCAAGATTTATATTGCGATAAAACTGGTTCACAAATGTGTTATTTAGGAGTTATTTAGATGGATTAAATTTATTTATGCTCATTACATGTACCCTATGGCGCTTATAATTTAAGAGTAAAAATTACTACTTAGGGACGTTTTGCTCACCAAAGCACTACCGTGAACGAAGGGAATAAAATTTTGAATTTCTTCGATATGACACCCTCGAATGATTCCATTTGGTTTTAATTTGATATTTTAAATTATAAATTCCAGTGAAGTAACAAAATGTGGCCTTCCACTGAGCCTTTAATGCAAAAAGTGCTTTTCTACAAAAATGCTCGTTTCTAACTAATCAAACCCCAAAAAGGAATTGTTGTACTTTTGAGAAGGAGGCGTTGTAAGGAAGGGAGGATTTGGGGTATTAAGGACTGAAAGGGTTTTAAACAAAGCTCGTATTTCAAGGGTGCTACTGACTTCAACTCAAAAAATCCTTTAAAATTATTAGAGTAACGATCTTATTATAATGCTCCAAAATCCGGAACGTTTACATATATTTTCAAAAAATTCTTGTTCTGAAGGTATTTTTCTCCAGAAAACTTACGGCGCTCCCATGACGTAGCTACTATTACAGAATTGCGCTTAGAACCGATGGTGGAATCTTCATAAAATATGTTCTTAGTGCTGCAGCCCTACTCATATTTTTAATAGGACCTTATTTTGCGCTTTTATTTTTGAACTAGAGATTTTCAAAAAATTTTATGAAACCTTGAATTTTGGGGTTCATGCTAATAAAAAAGAGGATTTGATGGCAACCCAAGAAAAGAAGAACCCCTGGAATTTGCAAACCTAAATTCGCCTTTTTTTTCCGTTTCATGTTTACAACACTCCGTCGGCATATTACCAATGAAGGTTTCCAGAACTTCATTACGTTCTTACACGTTTTGCACAAGTCACTAAACGACGAAAAATCATCCTTATGGAGTACCTGCAATAGACTGCATTTGCTCCGATTGACCATGACCATGAGATTTTTTTTTTTACTAAGCATCTTTGGGTGGACAAAATGTCCGATTATTATTTTTGTTGTTTTGCTATGATAGTAGAAGCCAGAGTGTGAGAGGAGAAAGAGTTTATTTTTTTTTAGCACTTGAGTGCGCGGGGAATGTCTTGGTTGACATGCCTGAATGAACAGGGGCTAGGGGGGGTGAAACCGCTCGGTTAATCTTGTTGAAGAGAAAGGGAATCTCCTCTCAAACTCCGGCTCGTTGTGAATTACTTGAATGCTAATAAGAGCGTTTTCGTGGGTTTCCACGGTTTTGAAAAAGTTTATTGCTGTTTTTTGGATAAAGGCAGGCAGTTCCTCCACCTTTAAGTCGCTCCGGATATTTTCGTTACGAACGTACCAGGGTGCGTCCGTAAACATTCTAAGTATCTTGCTTTGAATCACTGCTAGCTTGTTTAAACTTGATATGCTGGCTGTTGCCCAGATTGGGCATGCATACGTAAATAGGGGACGCACCACTGATTTATAAAGCATAACCTTGTTTTTGAGTGACAGCGCAGATTTTCTACATAGGAGAGGGTATATCATACTCATTCTTTTTTTGTGTTTTTTGATTAATTCTTCGATGTGTGGTGCAAACGAAAGGCATTCATCTAGGTAAACCCCTAGGTATTTGGCTTTTTTGGTCCATTCCAGGACATCGCCGAAAAATTTTAAGGGTGGCTGGGCCAGCTTTTTCCTGGGCCGCCGCTTGAAAAGGATGGCCTGGGTTTTTTTCGTATTGATTGCTATTTTCCAGTTTTTGCACCACACCTCGATTTCGTCCAATGCTTTTTGTAGATTTATTCTTATTTTAGGTACTCTGAAACTCTGCGCTATCACTGCCGTGTCGTCCGCGAAAAGGTGGAGGAAAGTGCCTGGGGTTCTGGGTATATCATGCGTGAATATGTTATATAAAATAGGGGACAATATGGCTCCCTGGGGTGTTCCAGCACTTATCCTGAAACAGTCAGAAAGCTGACTTCCAACTCGGACTCGGAACACACGACCGCTTAGGAAGGACTCAATTATTCTTACTAAGTACGAAGGAAATTTCAGTGTTATTAGTTTAGCCAACAGACCCTTGTGCCACACTTTGTCGAAGGCCCTAGCGATATCTAGGAACACTGCTCCTGTGTGCCTTTTGTGTTGGAGACCAGCCGTTATGGCATTTACTATCCTGAGCAGTTGGTGTGTGGTCGAGTGCTTTTCACGAAATCCAAACTGCTCAGAAGGAAGTACATTGTTCTCCCTGCAAAATTCTGCGACCTTTATCCAAATCACTTTCTCATACACCTTGGAGAGGGAATTTAGGAGGGATATGGGCCTGTAGTTTCCCGGGCTATTTTTTGGCTGCCCTGGCTTTGGAAGCATTGTGACAGTAGCTACCTTCCAAGCATCCGGGAAATAATTCTCTCTAAGGCAGGTGTTTATTATTTTGGTGATGTTGCTCAGCACATTAAGGGGGATTTTCTTAAGTGTACCGTTGTGTATTTTGTCCGGTCCTGGGGCTTTTTTATTTTTGAGCTTTTTTATTATTTCACCTATTTCGTTTGGAGAGACAAAAAAGGGAGCCGGAGAAGGTGGGGATAGGTGGGGAGGATCTTAGAAATTCGTCTATTGTGGAGTCCACGTCTGACTCGTTCGTCGGGTTGCTTAGATGCGCGTTGAGAGTGAACGTGGATTCCAGCGTTTCACCAAACATGATGGCTTATTCTAGATCGGTCACGGTCGGTTTGCTAGGGTCCCTACTGTTCATTAACGAAAAGTCACTAAGATACATTTAAATTATTTACGTTTTACATCATTATATAAAAAGTGGTGACTAAATGTTTGAAGTGGATAACTGCAATCTAATTAGTTTCATTTCCTATTGCAGTATTTTTTTTTATCGATCATTTTTATCGAAACTAAGAAAATTATGAGGGGTTGGGTCAGAAAATTGAAAATAATTTTCCGTGGAGGGTTCCCTCTTATTCACTTCCCAGGGAAATACAGGAGTGGTTATAAAATATTGGGTAAAAAAATCTGGAATTTTAAAGAAGGCATTTTGAAGGAATAGGAATTTTTTTAAACATAAAAATAGTTCATTTTCGCCTTCATAGATGGCGATGTACATAAATTTTTGCCTCAACTTACGGACTGTCCTTAAGAAAATGCTCCAAAATTCAGAACGCTTACAGATTTTTTTTTTAAATTTCTTTTTCTGAATGTATTTTTCTCCAGAAAACTTACGGCTCTCCCATTACGTAGCTACAATGTATTAATCGCGCTTAGAACCGATGGTGGATTCTTCATAAAATTTGTCGTTAATGCCCTGTTCATAATTTTTTAATCGAACTTTATTAAAAATTAATTTTAAGCTTTCTTGTTGAGCTCGAGACTTTCGAAAATAAGACCTTGAATTTTGGGATATATGATTACAAAAATCGAATTTTTGGGAGGGGTTATTTTTAGAGATGGGCAAAAAACGAGTAGCAGTTAAAACAGCTGCTACAGGAAAAAAAAATTCTGCTAAACGTGTTAAAAAATAGCTACTAATTTTGTAGAGTTTAGATTGGTAAAAAAAATCGCATCTATACTGCTACGCGCTGACCAATGATAATCGTCTAAATTTAGCAATAGTAGTTAACGAAAGGAAAACGCGATCATGTCCCGAAGCAGTAGCAGCTAAGAAATAACCTCAAACAGTGCTTAACTGCTCATTTGTAGCAGCTACTTTTCTTTAACGAATGTAACTTCTACGTTTCCAAAAAAGTGGCAGATTTGCCATTACTCTATCACAATTTGGTCAATCATCATATTTACTCTCCGTAGGCAAAAATGCCAATTTGGAGATATCTTGATCACTTGTTGTTACAAATGTCAGCAGCAATTCAAGGAAACGAAAATTCCATCCTTTTGGAGTGCACTGCAATAACTGCATTTGCTCCGCTTGACCATGACCATGAGATTTTTTTTTTTTACTATTCATCTATCTATGGGTGGACATAAAGTCCAATTATTAGTTTTATTACGATTGAAGATGCCAGAGTTTGAGAGGAGGAAGGGAGTGTTCTATTTAGAGCGCTTGAGGAAAATTTCATTATATAAAGATTTTATATTAATTAATATTAAAAGTGGTGACTATTTCAAAAAAGGAAGCTGGCATTTTTTTTCTTTGCTATATCATATATCATTTCTTTATTAACAGGTTTTGAAGTAGGTAAGAAGACTATTCCGAGAAGACTCTGAATATTAAAAATATTTTCCTCGGAAAGGTATCATCATCATCATCATCATTCTTGGCGCGACAGCCCAGGGTGGGCCAAGGCCTTCTGAACTAGACGACTCCAGCTGCCCCTGCTAGCAGCCAAACTTCTCCAATTTTTAGTCTTGAGGGTCAAACAGTCCCCCTCAACAGCATCCACCCAACGGAGCTTAGGTCTTCCTCTTCTTCGCGTGGTTACTGGCCTGGCTGTAAAAATTTCCTTCAAAACACTACTGTTGTTCATGCGAATGACGTGCCCTGCCCAATTGAGGCGGCTTATTTTTATATAATGAACGACATCCGGTTCTTTGAACATTCGATATAATTCAGTGTTGAATCTACTACGCCAGACACCATTTTCCTGGGTACCTCCAAAAATACTTCTTAAAATCTTTCTCTCTTACTTCTTACTTCTTGCTACGAGCGTCCGGCTAATTGTAGCCGATAGCTCGATGTCCCTGATATGAAAGGCAGGCGAGGGTCCAAAATTTTTTATCATTGAGTATTTCCTCCACGGTGGTCGCCACTCCCCGAAGAATGTCCCGATGGAATATGGGATATGTGCATCCAAGGAGGATGTGACTAATGTCCTCCTCATCCCCCTCACACAGTGCACAGAGAGCAGACTCGGCAAGATGAAACCGGTGGAGGTAAGCCTGCGTGACCAGATGCCCGGTACGTGCTCTTGCAGCAAAGGTGGCCACCATCCTTGGCACGTTTTTATATGTATCCTCCTCCGCGGGCACTGGTAAAAGTTTAAAAAGTTGACGGCCAGCGGTATCTGCTTTCCAAATTTCCGCCCACTGCCTCTTAAAGGCTCTTCCACTCGAACTTTTGCAGTGGGCCAGTGAGGAGATCTTTTGTTGGACCGGAAATAATTTAGATGAATCTTTGGCGATGATATCTGCAATCTCATTGCCAGTTATGCCACAGTGAGATGGGACCCATTGAAAACAGAGTGTAATTCCAATCTCTTGAATTTTCAGGATAAGATGTCGCAGTTCCGAGATTCTGAACGAATATGCGTTGGTGTCATTGCATGAAAGATCCTGCAGAGCAGATTGTGAATCGGTGAGAATGCAAACCTTCTGAACATTAGTCATGCAGGTGCAACTCACCAAAGCAGCATTAATTGCCAGAAGTTCAGCATCCATGCTAGAATTGGAGCTCGTAGGAACAAAAAATTTCTCCCCAGTTGACTGGTTAAAAAAACCGGCTCCAGCAAGACCATTTTCAAGGTCTACCGATCCATCTGTGAAAATTTTAACATGGTCGGAATATTGTGTTGAAATCATTTCTGATGCCTCGAGTCTTAAGACCATGGGATCATCCTTTTTGTTAAGGTTGTTAGGGAGACACAAATTAGTCGTGATAACAGGCCAACTCCAAGGTGGTTCTGAGTAATAGATGGGAATAATTTCCGGTTTGAGGGACGGAAGGGACTCAGACAAAGAGTTCAATCGATGTTGGAAGGAGTTTTTAATTTTGCATTTTTTGCTGAGAATTGAAAGAAGCGGACTCTCTGGTGGAAGGGACCGCAACTTCAGGTGTTTCAACCAGATTAGTCTTGAAATGAAAATTTCAATCGGCTCGACACCCAACTCCACCTCCATGGCCTTAATAGGTGTTGTCCTAGGACAACCCAGACAAAGTCTAAGTGCTGCTGATTGCAAGAGTTGTAGTTTATTTATGTGGGTCCTCGCAGCTGATCCCCAGACCTCGCATCCGTAAGTGAGCTTAGAGCGTATGAAGCAGAGATAAAAATAAAAACAGCGATTGTAGATTCCTTTTTATCAAATCCTTGGTAAATTTTACTGGTCATGAAAAGCAAAGCGTCCACGGTACTTCTAGATTTTCTAAAACCGAATTGAAGATTGTCCAGGAGATTACCATTCTCAAGTCTAAATGAAAGTCTTGTGTTTATGAGACGTTCCAAAAGCTTGCCCAAGCAAGAAGTCAAAGAGATGGGTCTGTAGGATTCCACTCTAAGAGGGTCTTTGCCCGGTTTCGGAAGAGGAATGATTCTCGCTGTCTTCCAATTTTGCGGAAAAGAACCGGAGTCCCAAATCTGGTTAAAAAGTTCCAAAATTCGCCCTTGCATTTCAGGAGAACAGTGTATTAGTTTCGGGTCCTGTGTTCCAAGAGTGGTGTTTGCTGTTGAAGTCACCAACAATTATGGAAAAAGTATCCGTTGGGGTCAACACAGAGAGATCCTCCAGGCGGAGTCCCTGTCCAGGAATGTAAACATTGTACAGTGTAAAGGTAGAAGTCTTGGAGACTCTTAATTTAAATTTGGCCAGCTCTAATTTTGAAGTAACATAATCTTCGGAGCTCTCAACCACAAGTGAATCATGAATGATGGTTGCCAATCCTCCGCCACTGCGGTCTTGCCTCGAGAGGCTATACAGATTGTATCCTTTGAACTTGGGATGGTACTTGTTGTCTTGCGGAAGAGAGGATTCCTGAATACATGCCACTTTGACCCTTTCCTCTTCTAGAATTTTCTTTAAATCGTCAGATTTCTTTCTGAGGGAGCGTGCATTCCAATGCATGATGACCAAGCCTTGGTCCACTTGGGAAATTTTTGGGTGTTTTTTTCTTTTGCTCCGCTCATGGAAGGTTGTTCCAATGGAGAAATGTCGTCTTTTACATGAGTTGGCGCCCCTTAGGTGGGCAAGAAGCTCCACTGCACCTTTTCTACAATGACACCATAGCTCAATTCTTTTATAATGCCCAACACCTCGGTGCCTCATGATAATAGAAGTGTCAATTCCGTAAAGGTCACGTAAGTCCTTAATATGATCCTCCTCACCAACTTTCCAAATATTTATCTTCAGTCGGTCCGGATGGAATTTCTTTCGTCGATAAGGTCGATCAGATGACTGAGTAAATGTCCTCGTAGCACTTTTGTCATCAAACTCCCGGACATCAGAATTTGACGCGTCGGCTGCCCCGGACGCAGTAGCATTTAAACTATCACAATTTATTGCACGAGAACTTGTCCTCGTAGCACATTTGTCATCTAACTCCCGGACATCAGAATTTGACGCGTCGGCTGCCCCGGACGCGGTAGCATTAAAACCATCACTATTTGCACTTGCCATGAGAAAAAGGGGGGACCAAAACCCCGAGAGGCCGGCCTTCTGCCTGTGAGGGGAGCTCACCAGGGAGAGCAGGCTTCTCCCTGAGAGACCTGCAGACGAGCATAATGGAGTGGCCTTCACGCCTACCCTACCAGGCCCTAACAGGAGTATACTCCCGACGTACTTCACCCACTCCGCCCATTGCCACTCCTTCGCCACGATGAGGCAGTCTGACACGGATTTCGAAGGAGAAAATCTTTCTCTCAAAAGTCCCTAAAATCTTTTCCTCCTTCATGGTCATGGTCCAAGTCTCTGAAGCGTAAGTCAGAACAGGACGGATGAGGGTCTTATAAAGCAAAAGATTCGTCTTTCTTGATAAAAAGTCAGATTTTAACAAATGCCTTAATCCGTAAAAAGCTCTGTTAGCAGCAGCTATTCGCCTCCTTATTTCAGGCATGATCTCATTGTTTTTGCTAAACATCGATCCGAGATAAACAAACTCTGTAACTCTTTCAAATCTGTAATTTCCCATCAAAAAACAAGTTGAGGTAGAAACATTTCGAATAACCGGCATATATTTCGTTTTATCCTGGTTAATGATGAGGCCAACTGGTTTAGCCTCCTTCTCAATAGCTTCAAATGCCTCGATCAAAAATCTTTTGCCTCTGGCCACCAGAACAATATCATCTGCAAATGCCAGCACTTGAACAGATTTTCTAAAAATGCTGCCTCTGGTGTTTACTCCAGACTTCCTGATGACCCTTTCCAGTGCAATTTTGAATAAAAGGCAAGAGAGGGCATCTCCTTGTCTAACTCCTTTTTCAACAAGAAAACCATCAGACAGGTGTCCCTGAACTAAAACCTTGCAAGTAGTCATCTCCAAAGTCATTTTAACCAAATTCACCAGCTTCATCGGGATATTAAAATCATACATGGATTTAAATAGTTCATTGCGGTCGATAGAATCGTAGGCCGCTTTGTAGTCAATAAATAAAAGATGTAAATCGATATTATACTCATGGGATTTCTCCATGATTTGTCTGAGGCTAAAAATATGGTCAACAGTGGATTTACCTGAGCAAAATCCACATTGATAATCGCCCACAATATCATTCACATAGGGAACAAGTCTCTTGTACAACAATTTTGAAAAAACTTTGTAGCAAATACATAATAAACTTATCCCTCTATAATTTTCACATACCAATGCGTCTCCTTTTTTGTAGATTGGGCATAATATGCTTATAAGCCAATCCTCTGGCATCTTCTCAAGAGACCAAACATCTTGTACTATTCTATGGAGAAACTCCACAACCTTTGGTCCTCCATTTTTTAAAAGTTCAGCTTGTATAAGATCAATTCCAGGAGCCTTGAAGCTTTTGAGCTCCTTGACAGAAGAGAATATCTCCTGCATAGCTGGTGGATCCGACTCCCTGGAATCAGCTACTTTCTGTGCAATTGCAAAAGAACTAGGATTTGCATTGCCCTTTAATAGGTCTTCAAAATACTCAACCCATCTCTCCAAAATTTGTGAGCTTTCATTAAGAATATCACCTGCTTTATTTCTACAAAAATTTATTCTGGGTTTAAAGTCTCTTCGACAATAACTGACCTCCTGATAGAATGCTCGGCATTCATTGGTCCTTTTCAGGTTTTCTACACCTTTAAATCGCGGAAAGGTATACCTCTATCTACAGTGGCGGATCTATGGGGGGGGCTATAGGGGCTATAGCCCCCCCCTTGGGACTTAAGTTCACACTACATAAAATTGAACTTTTTCAAAAAAAAAATTGTTTTTAGAAAATTTTGTTTAAATTTTCAAAATTTTAAACTTTTTTCAGTTTTTTGTAGCCTTTTTTACAATTCAAAGGGTCTACAAAGCATTAAGCCCCTTCCAAGATCTTTAGCCCCCTGCATTTTTATAAACTCCATTCACTATTTAAGGATTTCTAGAGGTTTTAGCTCTTACAAATTATTAGCCCCCTGCATGTTTGAAGGTTTGATTCGTAATTTAAAGGGTCTATCCAATGAGCTTAGCCCCTAAAAGCATTAGCCTCCTTGCGTTTTTATGTTTGTTACACAAATTAATGAGCTTTAGCCCTATGAAACATTAGCCCCCTCCATGCTCTTTAATAGCCTCTACAAAGCTTTTAGCCCTCTTGCGTTTTTAAATATATTTGGTTCACTATTTAATGAGCTTTAACCCTTATGAATCCTTCCATGATCTTTAGCTCCTACAAGGCTTTTAGCCCTGAGTTTTTGTAGATTCAATTCACAATTTAAAGGGGCTAATGAGCCTCCTTGCGATGTTTTATAGTATTTAGTTCGCAATTTAATGAGCTTTAGCCTAAAAGCGTTAGCCCCCTCCAAGATCTTTAGCTTTCAGCACTTTAATATAAATACGATTCAGAACTTGTAGATTCCAATGAGCTTTCTGCCTTACAAAGCATAACCTCCAAAATACTTAGCCCCTTACATTTTTATAGATTTGTTTCACATATTAAAGGTTATGAGCTTTAGCCCCTCTGCAAGATCTTTAACTCCCTGGTTTTTATAAGATTCACTTTTTAAAAGGGTCTAATGCACTAAGTCTCTTACAAAACATTTACTCTGTTAAAATAGAGACGGGGTCAGGGGGTTCAAACCACCCTCATGAAATTCTTATATCCTACAGTTTTTTTCCTTTGAAAACGAGTACAAGAAATCATCTTTTTCGTGTGACACTGAAAGAGTCCCGAATGACCAAAAATGAGTCAAAACACAACTTTTTAAGGTCAAATTTTCAAAAATTTTCTTGGGGGAGGTTCCCCCAAACCCCCCTTATGCCCCGGGATGGATGTATTATTCACTAAACATTGAAATTAAGTGCACGAAAATTCACATTTGATCTATATTCTTGGAAAAAAATATTTGACTCAAATCATTGTAAAAAACCCCTCCCGGTCGACACACCCTTATTATTTTGATATATTTAATGATTAACTAATTTAATTACTAATTAATTAGCTATATTTAACAATACTAGTCATTTACAATCAACACTGCCCTCAATATTTAAGACTTTAATGAATATTGTAAAAAGCACGGCTTGTTTACTTCATTATCATCCTCAATCAGATTAAGTTAGCCCCCCCTTGCTCATGTTCTAGATCCGCCACTGTCTATCTATTCTCTTCCCGGGGAACGCTGGGATTTTATTTTATTTTCTTCCCCATACGTTCAAGTAATGGCAACATCACCCACGATCCTAACCTAACAGCAGCCTGAAATGTTCTGCTTCAAAGAGGGGACCAAATGAAACTGCAACTGTCCCTTAAGCTGCCTTTCCACCGAGGCAACTTTTGTCGATTCGACAAAAATCGACCATGCGACATGTTGCCCGGAGCATTTCCACTGGTGCAACAGAGCGACATCCGTCTGGCAACACGGTCGCACGTTCAACTTTTCGTGTGTTGCCTGTCTCCCGCTAGTGATGGGAAACAAGCGACTGTTGCAGGCAACACGATTTGAGAAAGTTTGATTATTTATACAATATATCAATTTAATGATGTGGAAATTGTATTTGTGCACTGAACATTTGTTATTGAAAACTTTCCTGGTCTTTTGCTTTCACTTAGAATTCAAAGATGGCGCCACGAAGAGGTTTTTTTTATTTTAACCAATTTCGCCATTGGAAGAAAGTTTTATGGTATTTTAACTGAAACTCTTCAAAATTTGGACTATACAAATTATGAATATCTACTTGGATCGTTTTTTCTAGTTAAAAGAAAGATTTAAGCCCCTTTCTAAAAACTACGTTAACCAAGATGGCGGACAATCGTGGAGAAATGTCTTTCATTCGTGCTCATGAGTTTTAAATCATCCTGTATTTTATTATAAAATTCTCTAAAGTAACGTTTATTTTCTTATTCAATTGAGGAAAATCGATTTCAATAAGAGTGCGAGGAGAATTGTTCAAAATTTATCACTAGGCAACACGGAGCAACTCTGTTGCTTTGGTGGAATCGCATTCAGAGCAGGCAACACGCTGGAGACAGGCTACCGAGAAAGTAGCATGTCGCATGGTCAACATGTGGCATGGTCGATATTTGTCGAATCGACTAAAGTTGCCTCGGTGGAAAGGAGCCTTTAATTCGAGTCATTGTCATCGTAGGTAGAGATCGAAGAGATAGTCTATCTTTATCTCCCTAGATGGCGCTCCCTCAAAACCCGCAGATAGAATCGTTTTCATAAAGCTAACTCGAAACATGGGACTATTTGAATCTCATTTTTTAAGTACTCGGAAATAATCATTCACCTCTCTCGCTCTAAAAAATAAATTAATTTTCGAAGAGTTTTCAGAATAATTGGTGATCTTTAGAGCGACAAAAATTATTTTTATTTTCTAGTATGATAGAAAAAACTGGGAATAGAATGCTCACAGATAATCATTAAAATTACGATCACCAGTAATGATTTCGACGCGAGTTTTTTCTTTTCAGATCGCCCATCTGCGATTGATGAAAAGTGGCAAATGAGAATTTTTCATTTGATTAAACGCCTCTTTGGATACGTTATTTTGAAAATTTATCAGTCTTCATTTGTTCTAAATTAAGTTTATTTAAACATCCCTAGTTTAAATACATGTGTCCCTTATTTTAAACCAAACGTAATCCCTCGACAATATTGCCAATGGATATTTTTTAATTACGCAATAGATAGAGTGGTTTGTAAGACCAGTATCACATTCAGACAAGTATATATAATTTAATTTTTTTGTATAAAGAGTGGTAGTTATGTTCAATTGGATAATCTATGGTTGTTCATATGCAGTAAAAATTCTGTTAGGTCATAATTATAAATTATAATAGTAATTGATCGTTTCACAGGAAGCAAGAACACTAGAGGGGGTCGAGTAATAAAAAATATTTTCTGTGGAGGGTTGTTAACTCTTCTCTTTCTTGGGAGACATTATTTCTTATTACCCAGCGTCCAGGAAGTGGCAACATGAGCCACGAGCAAAACAACAGTCTAAAATGTTAAGTTTAAAAGAAAAATTTTAAGAAATTAAAATATTTAAGTTTTGAAGTCCAGATGATGAAACTGCAAGCGACACTTCTAGAGATCAGAGAAATACAGAGTTCACATTCTTTCACCTAGATGGGGCTGCTATGAAACCGCTTCAATCTTCTCGAGTTGGGTCGTTTTGTTTTCGTACTTGAAACTTTGATTTTAAGAATTTTTTTTAATTTTAATCATTATTTCTGTTTTTCTCTAGAGTTTTTGGCTACTATTTTAAAATTACGTAATGGGATGGCTGAAATTTATTTAAACCAAGTGAATCATAAATTATTAAAATAAAATGCATTTAAAAAGCAGAAATAAATGTAGAGTATACTCCTTCCTAATTGCCAGTGTTTCGCTAAAAATAGAGTTTATTAGTTAACATGAGCTAAATGTTTCTATTTTGCTAAAGTTGTAGTAAGAGTTAATTATTTAAATTAATTTTAAAAAGAAAAATTTGGCTCACAAGAAATCTTCCACTTAAGATTTTATTCAAAATCACTAATAAAATCGTAACATAGGAACGGTGTTCACAGGAAACTAAGAGGAGAGCACTGAAACCTCAATGATGACGTCACGTTATCCTACAATATCTTCGCGTATACTGATTTAACTCTACCGTGAAAGGGTTGACCATTAGGGTGTCCCGTTCATATATGGAAAAAAGTTTTTTTCGAGCTACACTATCGCAAGAGGTATCAAAAGTTGCGTAATTTTACACAGATTATGAAAATGGTAAAAAAAATAGAATTGCGGGTCATCTTGAGGGCTCTACCTCGTCTTGAAGTTTCGTTTCTACAGACCTATTACCGTATGCCTAAAATATTATAAAATTCAAGTTTAAAGGGAATTTTATTACAGAGATAAACGAAACATGACTGAAAAACATAATAAATAAAATTGATCTTATATTTAATGACAAAACTAAATTCATTCTGAAGTCAAAAATTAGGCATTTCTGCTCGAGATTGTAACTTTGTTCTCATAAAGCCATCTCTAGAATTTACGTCAGTTGCTCTTTGTGAGGCCTCTGTTACCAGTTTAACACATCTTTCCAGTGATTGTGTGTGGCAAGGAAAGTCAACAATATCCAAGCTCTTACCTTTTGCCATGATTTGAAGGACCTCATTAGAAATACCGGCGGAGCTGTAACACTGTTCAACAAATTGTACCTTAAATTTTTTTTCCTTGATGAAAATAGTCATTTCTTATAGATTTTAGGTCACTAAACACGAAAATCACCATCAAAATTCTCAATTGGCTCGGGATTTTCGGGGAACGGCCCCCTCCCCCATTTTTGCGCTTTTTGATGACTTAATGACTTTGAATTCGATTTTCAGGGTCAAAAAACTTTACTCATGTCTTTAAATTACTCCCAAAGAGACAAGGAAGGATGAAATTCCTAAAATATGAAATTTTGTAACAAATAGATAGGTTTAAGGGGTTATTGCCCCCTTAAAAATGCAAAAAAAATAGCTAAAAATTATAGAGGATTTGATACGATATTTTTTCCTCTTAATTTTTACGCATTTCACTTTTGAAGGGTCCTAACCTTTCCCCAAGGACCCAAATTTGATGACAATATGCAGCAATGATTTTTACTAAAAGCGGTTGAGGTGTTAGCGTCCCTAAAGCACTCGCGCAAGGTTTCGGAAGACTCTCTAGCGCAAGCTCGTTTAGGAAATTATTTTCATGCTTTGAAAAGTTTAAAAATGACATTTTTCTTACATTATATGTCTTTTCTAAGTGAAAATTCTTCGATTCGTCAGTAACTGGCCGGTTCTATGGGGTATTCGATGTTTCAAGGGCGGATAGCTATGCGCAAGAGCGAACAGCTTGAACCATCGAATACCCCCATAAAACCGGCAAGTTACTAACGAATCGAAGAATTTTCACTTAGGAAAGACTTATAATGTATGAAAAATGCCAATTTCAGGTCGGTCTTGATATATAAAATACATTTAATGACGTCCCTTATAGTTGGTAGCTGTCGATCGTCAAGTTGTTTAATATAGCGCGAGTAGTGTCACTACGCCTTGAACTCATTTTTTTTAAAAATCACATCTGTACTTTTAAAGCTTAAAAATTACTTTTGCTTCGAAGAAAACACTCGTAAGATAAGTACTCAAAACAAGTTGAAACTTGAGGGAGGTTGAAAGATTAGGAGCCTAAATAACGAATAGAGCGAATGATCTCCATAAAAATGACAATTTTTAAAACTTTAACGATGGGTAGAGCCCTGAAGATATAGTTTAATTTTGTTTTTAAAAACATTTTTGTAATCTACGATCAATTACGCAAATTTTGAGGGGTCTTGCATTAGCGAAAGCCGAAAAAAAAATTTTCGGGACACCCTATTGGCCATTCCTGAATTTAAAAACAGAAGCAAATGAGTTCCGCCAATAGATCCAAGGATAGGAGGAGAGTCGCCAATGAGGTAGTATATTGGCGACATCTCAAATCTTAAAGTACCAACGAAATTTCACCAATGCCTGAATCGATTGCATTTACCAACAACGTGTTAATAAAAATTTAAGAGAGGTTAAAGTCATTCAAAAGTACGGGAACCCCTACTGGTGGCACAATTCCGTTAGGAGTAAAAAACCCCCAGAAGAATCGCCAAAAAGTGCAAGCCAGCTTATTGAAATGCTTTTATGATGATACCAGCTTATTATTCTTCATTTTCAGAAAAAATAAAATAGGTATATTCGATTCGTATCGAAATATTTCTCGATTCATATTGGGATACTAGAAATAAATTAATTGGACGGGGTTGCAGGGAGACAAAAATGACGACTATAACGCAAAAATTACGAAAAATAGATGAAAATCCAATTTCTTTTGTTACACAAAAATGGGACGCGGTGGAACTTTTTTACTTGCAAATATTTGAATAACTATACGAATTAGTAATAAAAATAGTAAATTGGTTGTTGTTAGGAAACCATTGTCGACTAGTGATATTGTTGCTTGGTATTTAGCTATTGCATCATTTTATTTGTTGCTACAGATTTAAGTAAAACGCTCTTCTTGGGGGGAGGTTATTTCAGAGCCTTTTTCCTGGTGGGTAAACATTATTTTTCTTAGCACAGGGACGATTTAACAAAGAAAGTGTACATTTACGAGGAGATGACAACTGGACACCAAATGGAAAGATGGAGACTCGAGCTCTAAACTCGACAGCAACGTTTCTTGAACCCAGTACGTCACAAATACGGAAGGAGAAATCGGTAAACACAAAGCCTGTTGGGTTGCGAGGAGAAGTTTTGGTACGCAAATCGTGATTGAAAAGCACTATAACATGGGTTTAACATACTATTTTTACTATTTTTAATTATACTATTTTTTTTAATTGATGTTCTTCATTTCACTCAAGTCTGAAACCGCGATTGGAACTACTTTGTTAGTGACGTCATAGGGTCAACTTAAGTTGCTGTCTAGTATGGACATATTCTCTAACTGTTTATTTCAGACTTTTATAAGATTAAATGACTTAAATTTACGCAGTTTTAAAGAAAAACATTTTTCAACTCGGATACATTCTGAAAACTCCCCCCCCCCTCCATAAAAATGCGCATTCCTATAAAATCAGAATTAAAATTCGTAGTAGTACTATATTTTTTCATAACATTGAATAACCTTTAGTATTTTGTTTTCTCAAATCATGAGCGTCGTAATCAACAGTGTTGGGGGGACAACTAGACTTCGGGGGTATAACTTGTTTGTACGTACGTTAAACTCTGTTTGGAAACAAGTAACTCAACTGAAACAAGTAAATCATTAAAATTAAGCGAGCGAAAAGCCCTTGTTGGATGTACTCTATACATCAAAGTTAAAAACCTTAAAAACACAGGTTAAAATCAGAACAGTGGCATGAAACAAAACAGGTTAAAAAGTCAGACATGATGTGTAAAACTGATGATATGAATGAAATTGAGAACAAGTTTAAAATCAGAATTGTTGTGTAAGACATCAGACATATTAAAATTTCTACGTTTAAAAACATGAAATCTTTCAGCATTAAAATGGGGACATTCACAAATAATACGACGGACTGTAAATGAAACTTGACACTCATTACAAACAGGAGCCTGCTCCCCCATCAGCAGATGACGTATGACCAATTCGAAGCCGACATATTAGCACTTCCTCCCGACGGTTCAGCGAAAGGAATTGGACATGGAATGGGGGAAAATAACGTATAAGGGGAACTGTTCAATATATTTGAATTTCCGCACTTTGATAGAAAATGGAATAATTTCCCTTACGAACACTTGAGTGGTGGCTTGAGATTCATTTCGAGTAGCCTAAAGGATGCCGAAGATGAGTTGAGATGTATCGCGTTGTGCTTTCGGCAAATCCGCTTCCGAGAGTTCGATTCCGCCAGGCACAGGGGGGGGGGCCACGAAGCCAATTGAAATGTCCACCAAGTACCATCACTGTAACAATTATAATGACTGTAATTCAACCGATAAAGTGTTCACAATGAAACATCTTTGATTTCATATTGACTGCCCCAACTTAAAGAGGAAATCACATACTAAATATATTACAGACAAATTAAGACTAATAATGCTAATTAAAGCCAAATGTAAGCGGCAATTTTCTATATATATTTATAACTCTTGGGTTCAATCTCGGATTAATTACTGAGTAACGGTTTGGGATAAAGTAAAAAGAATCATTAAACTCTAGGAAAGATTTGAAAGATTGTTATCACCACAAGTATATTCAGTTAACATTCATAACTTTAAACTATTGAATACCTCTTAAAAAAATAATAATGTAAGGTGCGTTATTTATAGAAAATTAAATGTTCTTTCACGTGGTGTAAAATTTTTGTTGATAACTTGAATATTTTTCCTTTTGTAGAGGGTAGAAGATTTTTATTTTTTTGCGGAAAGGCCAAAAAAATTGCTGTTTTTCAGCGCGCTCCACTCTTCAGGCCAAACCACTCTTCAGAAAATCTAAGTCCAGTAGTGCATTTTAAAGGAAATTTTGTTTACTTCAACTTAGTAATTGAGATTATCTTCGAGAAACTTATAGTTTTTGAAATATAAGTAAAAGATGGGGAAAAAGTGCAAATATTTTGCGAATATCAAAATGAAGCCGACCCCCCACGTGGGAGGAAAATTCATATTCGTAATCAGCAGCACCATCGAAAACATTAAACCGTCGAAAAAAAAACCCTTCCATAAGAAAGTTTTGCAAAAGCCACGGATTGACTTGACAGCACATGTGTCCTTTATTTCAACACCACGTAATCCCATGGCAAAATTGCCAGAGAATATTTCCAGAGAGCAACCGCATTTTTCAACCTCAGATTAACCTCAGATATACAACGAGAGAAATATATATAATTTAATTTTAAAAAAAAGTGGTGGCTATTTTCAATTTGATAATCCATGATTGTTCATATGCAGTACAAATTCTGTTGTCATAATTATAAACGATAATAGTAATTGATCATTTCACAGGAAAGAAGAAAACTAGAGGGGGTAGAGTCTAAAAATTAAACAATATTTTCCGTGGAGGGTTCACTCTTATTCTCTTTCTGGAGAGACTATTTTTGTTATTCCAAGTAGTGGCAACATCTGCCGAGATCCTAATAACAGTCTAAAAGGTTTTTAGTTTTAAAGATAAATTTTAAAAGATAAAAAGATCTAAGTTTACAAGTCCAGATGATGAAACTGCAAGCGACACTCTTGTAGAGATCAGAGAAAGTTCACATTCTTTCACCTAGATGGCGCTGTTATGAAACCGCTTCAATCTCCGAGTTGAGTCGGAATAAAGTTGGGATTTAAGAAAAACCATCTGACATCTAGTAAGCTTTTGGTGTTTTGATTTCTTACCTGAAGAATTTTTTTTTCGGTTTTTCGTCAACCATGCCGCTTAATCCTAAAATGTTATTAAATCCCCATACTATATCTGTGGCGCTGAATTAGACGGCCGCTGAATGGTCGACGGTATAATACCTAAACTTATAATAATAAGCTTCCAAGTGAAACATAGATTATTAAATAAAATGAATTTAAAAAGAAATTGATGTACAGTATATATAGTCTGTCTGTCCCGGCTTGGCACGTGTGGCAAACCCAAACGGACAAGGCCCATTCTCTTCCAGGGTTGGATAGGTGTGGAGAAAGCGCCAAACTGGTTTCTAAGCGCCAAGTATACTCCACCTGCCTTCCCTCTCCTTCGAAGGAGTCAGAGATTTATCCATCGCGTTATGCATCGTGGTCTCGAACATTTTTCAGGATAGCACTTTGTTGAAAATTATGAAATTGAAAAAAAGAGGAAAGAAAAACGACTAAAAACCTATAGAAAAAGTATTATTCCAGTTATCTAGTTGGAGGTTCGGTGAAATCTAATAGTAAATTATCAATTAAAAAATAGTTAGCAAATAATGTAAATTCCTTACTGATGATTCCGAAAGTTGTTACACTTTAAACATTTCAATTAATACACAGTTGTGTATTAAGAAATTTAAAAACACAGCGTTTTTATCAAATCATTTCAAACATCTATTGTTTAATAATTCTTTCTTTAATAATTTTTCAGTTTGTTTAAATCAGGGATGGCCAACCCGCGGGCCGCATGCGGCCCGCTTGAAAGATAAAGAGATTTAGAGGATATTTTTTTTTATACAAAACAACATTATTTATATATAAGATATTTTATAATTAAAAGTATTATGTAATACAAAATTTTAATTTTTAAAAATAGGTATTACAAAATTGTAGGGCAAGATCTTTTTTAATTCGTTTAAATCACAATAAAGCCGGCCCTAGTTTACTCTTACTGAATCATATTTTCAAATGCTAAACATGCACATTCACATTAATGATATCATCGAGTAGTAAACGCTGTCGGTAAAAAACGCTATATTCCGAAATACCTTATCGCCAATGGGGTGCTTAAGTAGCCAAGCCAGCTACCCTGATTTCCCGCACCCCTCAAAAAACTTGGATTTTCCGCGTTTGGGTTTGCCACATGTGCCAAGCCGGGACAGACAGACTCTACTCCTTCTTAATTACCTGTGGTTCGCTAAAAGTAGAGTTTATTAGTTAACATGAGCTAAATGTTTCCATTTTACTAAGGTTGGAGTTAGATTAATTTTAAAAAAGAAAAATTTGCTCACAAGAAATCTTCCACTTAAGATTTTATTCAAAATCGAAATCGTAAAAAGGAATTATGTGTTCAGAAAACTAAGTTAACCTCACTGATGACGTCACATTATTATTATCCTACAGTATCTTCGCGTGCCACTGATTTAACTCAACCGTGCCACGGGTCGATCATCCCTGATTTTAAAAACAGAAGCAAAGGAGTTTCCCAAATAAAGTAGGATTGGGGAGATTGCTAATCCTAAAGTTCCAACGAAACTTCACCAATGCCCCAATCGATTGCCTTTACCGACGTGTCAATAAAAATTTAAGATTGTTAAAAGTTGTTCAAAAGTACGGGAACCACCACTGTGGAACAATTCCGTTAACTGTCCCGCTTAAAATCCCCAAGCTGCGTTTAGAGTAGAAAAAAACCCCAGAAGAATCGGCAAAAAGTGCAAGCCATATACATTTATAGAAACAATAAAATTGGTAGAAATATCTCGCATCTTACGTATAATCCCGTCGACCCTGCCGCTGAATCCGAAAACGGTATTAAAGCCCATCATTGACTGTTCTACAGTTGTGCCGCTGAATTTGAAGGTCGCGGAACGTTCGACGGGATAATACGTAAGTACTACCCTATACTTCTGTCTTTGGAGCAGCTTTGCAATTTTTAAGCGGCGACAGAACGGAATTGACTGCTCTCAAGGCTTGAGCACTGATGTACTATATTCATTCAAAGCTCTTACTCACCACAAGCGGTCTGCATGACACTTGTTCAAGATGTCTTTGAGAGGGAGGGGACGATTCGTCTCCAAGAGACCTGTTGATCACAACACCAGGCTCCACACCTCCCCTATCCCGAACATGACCTTCCACCTGTAGCTATCTTTTCACACCCTCCGCTCGAGAGGTCTTCTTCGCCCACTCCTCGGACGGACGATAAACAGTCTCTCGGCCCCCGAACACCTCGGGGGACGACATTCATTGAGAGAGGCAGTCCGATGAGCGAATCTCGCGAGAGTTCGTTCCATAGCGACCGACCGCTTCCTCAATACCTTCTGATGGCACGAGATTGTCTCGTTGCCATTCGATCATTCAAAAAATATACATCGAGTCGCTCAAGTCAGTGCTTCAAAATGACTGCAATAGACGACATTAGTGTGACGTCACTTGCTTGTTTGGAAACGTTGATTCTATCCGTGATTGGTTCCGTGATTGGAGGTAAATCCGTACCAATCCGTACGGAACCAATCACGGATGGAATCTACGTTTCCAAACAAGCAAGTGACGTTTTGACTAATGTCGTCTATTCTTAGAAGGCGCCTCCGGGGGAATATTGTCCGAGGACCTTGTCAATCACAGATTTCTCTGCGATTGACAGAGGGGTAAGCAGTGATGGGGGTGACCCTAGTACCACAGTTCGGCCCAAATATGTCGAGTTTACGTAAATGCTACTGGAAGTAAACGAAATTTGGCCGTTCATGACAGAAATTGAATGAATCTTGAACGTTGGTGCTGCTTGGGGATGTTGAAGTTCGGTCTCAGAGGGTGAAGTGTCCATTTCCGATCTGTGTTATTCTTCAGGCTCTAATTATAAAAAAAGGAAACTTGTCAATTTGGACGCATTTCCCACTTCATTCTATGTGATTCAGAGTCGTCTAGGTTTACCCCACCCCTCTTAGAATGTTCCCCCTGTAGTTTTAAAACAACCTATAGACTACCTAAAAAAATTCAAAAATTCGGCATGTTTCTCACTCGTGAGATAAAAGCAAGGGCTCTGAATGTGGTCCCAAGCAGCACAAATGTTCAAAACTCGTCCAATTTTCTGTCATGTACGGCCAAAATTCGTTTACTTCCAGTAGCAGTTACGTAAACTCGACATATTTGGGACGAGCTGTTCGAGTAAAGGATTTTCTCTCTAATAGCTCATTGGGGAAGCCGTGATGGGGAGCTGGAATCAATAGCTCAGGTGGAAGCTGGGTGTAGTTCAACTCAACTCCAACTCGGGAGGTTATTTAAGGAGCTTCGATATTTTTGTCATCCTTTTGCCGGAATCCAGTGGCTGCTGCGAAAAGGTCCCGAGACCCCCTCCTCAAGGTGGGCCGTCGTCGTATGAGGGGTTTTCATCCAGTAAGTGAAATTATTTCGTTTTCTATCAAAGTGCGCTCAATACAAACCGATTTACTGTGTCACCCCTTATTTCCGTTATTTGTGCTTCATTGAAGGGGGTTGATTGTTGTTTGCAGTTGTTGCTTACGGTTGTGTGACATACAGGTGGTTGCGTTGTGTGATGAAACTGTTGTATTTCGTGCCCTTTAAATTTCTTAAGTTAAGTTTGTTTCTTTGTCAAATCAAATAACTATCAAAGTTGTATAACCTGAGTTAAATTTTCTTGGTATTTCGGTACTTTATTTACTTACAGTATTCGAGTTTTTGCATGTTAAAAAGGCGTATTCAATATTTGGTTAGTACCCCATATGAGTGTAGTATACGTATATAAGATTGCTAGAGTGGCTTTGAGAAAAATTCGATGAGCACGAGTTCCAAGGTTTTAATTGATCGAATCTAGTGAATGAAATATCGATGAAATGATTAAGTTTTTGATTCATTTGAGCGTGTTCTAAAAGAGATGGATAAGCGATTTCTTGCCGTCACGAGAGTTGAAACTGAATTGATCGTGATAATATTTTGTCATGCGATCTACAGCAGTGGGTGTTGTTTGTGGGCATGTACTGTTTTTCTACTCATCTGTTCCATTTATAATAAGCGTTGTAAAACCAAAATAAAGCCCAACATTTGACGGAACAGCCATCTTTAGAAAGAGTCCTCCTGTCGCCATGCGTAACCACAGCAACATGATTAAGTGTCGTCAGCATAGAGATCTAATAGTACTATTAAATTTCTAACAATAATAATTACTATTATTTTAGAATCTAATATTAATAATTTGAGCTGTGGGTAAACATGGCGGCTGGATTTTTTTATTGATTATTTCCTTTTTCTATTTGATATGTCAGGACCATCGGTTGGAACCTCTTAACGCAAATCGCAGAATCGGTTTCTCAATCTCAAGTAAATTCAAAAGTATTAAATAAATTTGAATCTGAATTAGGTCAAGTTTGAAAGCAATATGTGCAGTACACCCTGTGTCAGCGCCATCTAGGGAGCAATAATGATATTCCTGAGGAGCGACTTCGATCAATCGATTCTCCTGTTGAATCGATCCAAAACATTGGGATCTCCATTGAAACAGTTAGCATCTGCATCATTTGAGTATTCGGAACTACTGACCAATTATCGAATGCACAATTAAGCAAATAATGTATTAACAGTATCTTTTTTGTCAGTCACCAACGACACGCCGGGTTCTCCTCGTCGGCCGCCGTCTCCGCCGCCAAGCCAATATGCCATAGTTGACAACTGCACAAAACGATTTGCCCTGGAACTGAAGTTAGTTGACACCGAAGCGCGCTTAGCAGCCGCCACGGAGCACCTGAAAGGCGCCAAGTCTTCCCTCCCGGAAACCAAGTTCCGGCGCCTCTTCGATCGAGTTGAGGTTGAACTCGCCCAGCTACACGGTATCAGAGAGCAGCTTCAGGGTGAGTTGAAAAACTGTATATGTACTATCAGTGATTGCAAAGCTCACAACAATGACAAGGACTATACCCCATGCAATTCAACTGTGAATACTCCCAAGAAATCAACCAAGAACAATAATCCAGTATTATCGCCTATAAACTTAGAAAATAGATTCTCTGCCCTTGTGGACGAATCAGATGACATAGAAGTACCCAAAGATACAGAGAAATCTCCCCCAATACAACCAATAATGGTTAAACTTTCCCCGGGAATACACGCATTCATCAGAGAGATTAAAGAAAAATTTGGCCAAGACATCGAGGCCAGTCTGGCTGGACAATTCATAAAAATCTACTGTCAAACCCCAGACCAACATAGAATGATAACGAAGGAAATCAAAGAAGAAGGTAAAGAAGCATACATAATCCCGCCATTAAATTTGAAACCTATAAAAGTTGTTTTAAGAGGCCTCCCCACGTACATTGAAGTGGAGGAAATTAAGGAAGAACTAATCTCTTTGGGGTTCTCTCCAACCAAGATTGTTCCCCTCACGCACAGTGACAAGACTCCAATGCCTCTCTTCTTGGTGGAACTACCAAGGTCTCCCACCCACGAGAGGATCTACGACATTAAGGAGTGCTGCTCAATTAAAATATCTGTGCAAACCTACATAAGAAAAAACATTCCTCAATGCTACAACTGCAACCTGTTCTGGCACACTGCCGAGAATTGCCTATCAAAGACGAGATGCCTAAGATGTGCCGGTGAACACCGCTTGCCGCAATGCCCGATGTCCCGTCAGGATCAGCCCAGCTGCATAAACTGTGGAACTGTTGGACATTGTGCTGCCTGGCGTGGATGTCCAAGATTCCCGAAACTTGGTGAAAACAACAAGGCCCCTACTCACCAGCCAAGAACTTTCACATCGAGAACCACAACTCCTGGACTATCCTATGCTAGTGCCACCAGCCACGTGGTAAGTCAACAACCACTTATTCATCCCCAGCCCCTCTCCTCCTCCCACCCTCCCCCAAGAATTGACCCAACATCCTCCAGGGAACTATCGCAATCGATTTGTATGATGAAGGAACTATTGATGATTGTCCAAGACATATTTAAACCTCTCGGAGGCGTGGCTGAGGCTCTCCAAAAACTAAAGTCAGCTACTTCCAAAGCCCACCAATTGGAGATACTTGCCACGATGTCAGACAGTCCCTAAATTCCGCAACTCCATGAAAGGGCTTCAAATATGTACTTGGAATGCCAACGGAATCACATCTAAAATAAGCGAGCTTCGCAACTTTGTAAATACACACAGCCCGGATGTGATTTGTCTGCAAGAGACTCGCATTCATCCCAACACAAACATAAAAGTCCCTAACTACATAACCTATAAGAACGACCTTGCCCTTCCTCCAGGTACCACCTGTCATGGCGGTACAGCAATACTAATAAAAAAATCCATCCCCCACACAGTAATACTAACACCTCCCTTAATAAATGCCCAAGTAACTGGAATAAAACTAGAAATATCAAACAGAAAAACCATAGCTATAATATCAGTATATAACCCCCCTCAAAACAGCAATAAAATCAACAAAGACTTGGAAAAACTCCTGCCCCTATCTGACAAACTATTCATATGTGGAGACTTTAACTGTCGACATACTTATTGGAACTGTCGTGACATCAACAGTTCAGGACGTAATCTATTCAATTCTCTGATAAACCATAATCTCAGAATAGCCTTTCCTAGCACTCACACCAGATTCTCAACTTTCTCTCAAAGCACTCTTGACTTTGCCGTACTAAAAAACATAGATGACCATCTAATAACTACTTCCCTCTCTGAACTATCTTCTGACCACAACCCTGTGATGTTTAATTTCCACAAAATAAATGTCCTAAATAGACCAAAACCCATCATAACAACCAATTGGGACCTTTTTCAAGAAAACCTTGAACTCTCTTTGTATGATATTGTCCCTCAGATTCCCACCAACAATAATGAATTGGAAAATCTTGTAACGACATTCACTCAAAAAATTCAATGTTCTCATCAACTATCCTCAAAATCTAAACTCCCAAAGACTAATTATTACACCTCTACCTACATCAAATCCCTAACAAGGCTCAGAAATAAAACTAAAAAAGAATGGCAAGTAACCAGAAACCCTGCCACCAAAACCTTACTGAATGAAATAAATAAAACTCTAAAACGAGAACACTACAAAGAAAACCAATCACAATGGAACAATCTCCTTGAGACACTCGACACCCAGGACAACTCTATCTGGAGAATACCAAAAGCACTAATCAGGAGTAAAGAACCTAAAATGAAAACTATAATAACACCTTTGGGCCCTGCTGAATCTGACCAAGAAAAAGCTGATGCAATAGCTAATTCTCTTCTTTCTCAATTCCAACCTAATAACTTCACTGATATCTCTACTGAACGACTGGTAAATGTCTCCCTAAGAGAACTAACTTGCTCCAATGACAACATATGCCCCCCTTACATCACACCTTATGACATACTTCCTTTCATCAAAAAACTAAAAATAAATAAATCCCCAGGATATGATAAAATCACTAATAAAATGATAAAAAATTTCCCACCTTCAGCTCTATTAACTCTAACAAACATAATCAACTACATAATAACCAAGTCATACTTCCCCAACTCTTGGAAAATGGCCCAAGTAATACCCATTCCAAAACCAGGGAAAGACTTAACTAACCCAGTAAACTACAGACCCATTTCACTGCTCCCCACTTTAAGTAAGATAACGGAAGATATAATCCTAGCCCTCTACAATCAGCACACTGCCACACACAATATAATAATCCCAGAACAACATGGTTTCATCCCTAATCATTCCACATCTCACCAACTCCTCAGAGTGGTTGAGTACATCAAAGACTTTAAGTATCACACAGGTGCTGTGTTCTTAGATATTGAGAAAGCCTTTGACAAAGTTTGGATCGAAGGGCTAATATTCAAATTAAAGTATCATAAATTCCCCATATATCTAATAAAATTAATCTACTCATATCTAACAGGCAGATCCTACCAAGTCCAAATCAACACTAGCCTATCTAACCCCCTTCCTACCAATGCAGGTGTCCCACAAGGATCAAAACTGGGCCCTGCGCTCTTCTTACTATTCATCAATGATATCCCTAAACATCCACACACGATGATCTCACTCTATGCTGATGATACTGCAATACTGTACCAGCACAGAAAAGACAAAACCATAACCAACATACTTCAATCCCACTTATGCTCACTGGAAACGTGGTTCTTCAAATGGAAAATAAAAATAAATGTGAATAAAACCACAGCAGTACTGTTCAAAGCAAACATTACAGAGGGCAAACCCCTCTTGAAAATGAATAACACTGCAATCCCCTGGTCTACTGAAATAAAATACCTAGGCATAATCCTGGACAGAAGACTCACTTATAACTCTTACCTAAAACATGTATCTACTAAATACAAAAAAGCCTCTGCATCACTGCACCCCCTAATTTCTAGAAGCTCAAAACTGTCTCTAAACAATAAAAAACTCATCTATACATCCTACCTACGGCCCATCCTAACATATGCCAGCCCTATATGGGGAGCCCTTCCAAAATCCCTAATCAAAAAACTAGAGACACTACAAAATGTAACTCTACGGAAAATTGCCAATGCAAGATGGTTTTACAGGAATGATGATATCAGACATGCCCTAAATTTACCCACACTTAAAGAATTCATAAATCATTTGGCTACTCGATTCTATTCCAAATTACCCACTCATAAAAATCCTACTTTGAATTGCATTCCTTATTATGATCATACCCTGCCTCAAAATAAATATAGGCCAAAAGCAACATTAATTCCTTAGTCTAGACATCGTCGCAACTACCTCCAGTTATTCAAGAAAATGTTTCACCTATTCTTTCCTCCTCCATGGGAGATGCTATGTAAGTCAACTGTATGTAAAATTGTTCCTATTTTGTAAATATTTGTGCAATTGTTTTATGTTTGTGTAATGTGATTTTTTCTTCTTGTTTTTTTCTTTGTCTTTTTTTTTTTTTTCTTTTCTTATTTGTATTATCCAAGAATTTTACTTTTCCATGTATAAGTCCAGATAGGAGATTGTGGCCCCTGCGGGGCCAGGTGCTCCATGTACCAATAAAGAATATAAAATATTTTGAAAAACATTCCCCGCGCGCTCAAGCGGTACAGATAGAACACTCCCTTCCTCCTCTTAACTCTGGCATCTTCAATCGTAATAAAACTAATAAAGCTAATAATTGGACTTTATGTCCACCCATAGATGAATAGTAAAAAAAAATCTCATGGTCAAGGTCAAGCGGAGCAAATGCAGTTATTGCAGTGCACTCCATAAGGATGGAATTTTCGTTTCATAAAAAATTTAGTAACATTAACAACTTTTATTCTTCTTGAAAAGCTTTCCTGGTTGGAAATTCAAGAGTTGTAATAATAAGAGGTGGGTAAATCTTTTGAAAACGTAGCACTTATGTTTGTTAGTAGCTACTAAAAATTAGCAGATTAGCCCTGTTTGAGGTCGAGGCTTACTAATTTTAGCTGCTACTGCTACGGGACATTTTCCTTTCTTCAACCGCTACTGCTAAATTTAGACGATTCTCATTGATCAGCGCGTAGCAGCATAACTAACTTCCTCTAGGAATTAGTAATACAACAACGATCGAGTTTACATTTGAAATTTAGAAACTGCGATTTAGAAATTTCTCAACATTGTAATGAACCGATTTTAGCCAATTGTTGCTTATTAACAACTTCGGGAATTTATTGATCTGTTTAATTTATTTTCAAATGCTTACTTTTAAATAGTTCCACAAACACTGAACAACTACTCATGGTAAAAACAAAGAAAATAGTGAGGAACGCAACAGTATTGACCTTCTACTGTTAAGTTCCTAACTGTTATGTGACCTTTTGACCTTAGATATTTCATTCCTCTAAAAAGTAGCAGTTTCTTGTATTCTGTTCTTTTTAATGAGGTGGAACTGTTAATTTCAAATTATTATCTGTAGTCTGGAATGTTTTGCGTTTGAGGAGCCGTTTCAAACATTTGCTGCGAGCGATTTAAATCACATCTGATTATGCACTCTGGATTATAACTGCTACTTTTTATTCAACTATTCCCTAATGAACAGGGTCGTTTATTTAGCTGTTAATTGCTACTATTTTAGAATTTGTTACGCTTGCAGCAAGGATACGGTATTAGGGATGGTAGATATTCTTGTGAATCTCAAACCATTCAGAACGGCAGAAATTCACATCTCGCCTTCACCGAGAATAACAGATTCAAGATAACTGTTATTACGGATATCGAGAATATTCATTCACTATGAGCAGGTTCATTGAATAGTGAGGAACAGTATTAAACTTATTTCATTTTTAACTTCCTAACTTATAGTGGAGTCGCTTGCAGTGGCGGATCCACGGGGGGGGTGATTGGGGTGATCACCCCCCCAACAAAGTGACCTTGCCGAGTTTCCGGCCGAAAATCACATCCCCGATAACATAGCGATAAACTTGACTTGTGAATAATCTCTACTGAGAAGCCGCTGTCACCATCTGAGCGAGTATTTCTTCCGGTTTCTCGCAGTGCCCCTTTTCGGCAATAGTAGCAACTCGTTAAATGATAACTTCAATACATCGATCACCAGTGGCGGATCCAGAGACTTGGTTTGGGGGGGGGGGGTGATTTTACCTATATGCGCATTCGACATTACAATCAATTTTCACTTCTACATTCAATTCGTAAGAGGAAGACACATAAAATATATTTGGTGGAAAGTTCCACTTTCTACTGATTTAATTGTAAACCATTAAATGCATGATTGAAATAATTCATTTTCCCTTTTTAAAATGGAACTTCTACTTAAATGCATAAAGTATACACTAATATATAACAAGACAGACCAAAATAAAGAAAAATTAGAGAAACAGAAAAGTCACTAAAAGTAAAATTACCGCAAAGCCACGAATGCCTTTTTCTGTTTATAATTATTTCTTTTAGCTTTTTCACAATTTAGAAATTTAGTAAACCGGATTAAATCATTAGAACCTTGAAATGATAAGTAATAATGACATTGAAAGCTGCCCTGTTAATGTTAAGTTCTCAAAATAATAATAAAAACTTAATAAATGTACATAAAAAATATTAAATCTATTACTAAATGATAAAAACAATTTTCTTTTGTATATGTATTCCGAATTTAGCAACCAAGAAGAAAATTTAAAATAGCAATTTCTCTTAATAATTGATACAGTGATATACTTGAGTTTAAAAAATTATGAAACATCGAAACATAGTTTAAAAAAAAGAAAAGTTGCAGAAAATGGCAAAACTACCTCAGCTTCATCTTCAAAAAAATCATTTCTTGGCTTTTTCTTAAAAAACGAAAGCTGAGTTCCACTGTTCGTTTCTGAGCACGACCATGTTCACTATTTCCGGAATCCATTTTTAGTGATAGTAAAACGCCAAATTTTAATAAAACAGCAAATCAGTGTAAAAAAACGAGGCAAGTCAAACGTTGGAAAGAAAATCAAGTAAATTTTTTACTAGTACAGCTTGGCATATGTACGACATGCTCCGCCCACAAGTTTTGACTATCCCACTGCCAACAAATAGCTGTTATCCCCTCCCAATATGGGATTGCCAATCGCTCTGAAAAAAGCTTTGATTGGCCCTTAAATAGATGTTGAAAAACAGTGAGATTAGAAAATATACAAACAAGCCGCCCGCTCTGGTTTTTGTGTGCAATTATACCAGTAATCAGGCTCGATATGAGGTCCAATTCACCCCGATACAGATTTCTTTAACACCTGCTGAAATTTCCGGTGACCAAAGAGTACCGAACAACCCCACGAGAGGAAAAAGTGGTCATTAGCGCGGACCCTCTGTCAACCCTTTTATCAGGGCTCGGGAAGGGAGCCCTCTGAAAAGTGATCGATGCATTGAAGTTATCATTTAACGAGTTGCTACTATTGCCGAAAAGGGGCACTGCGAGAAACAGGAAAAAATACTCGCTCAGATGGTGTCAGCGGTTTCTCAGTAGAGATTATTCACAAGTCAAGTTTATCGGGGATGTGATTTTCGGCCGGAAATTCGGCGAGGTCACTTTGTTGGGGGGGGGGTGATCACCCCAATCACCCCCCCCGTGGATCCGCCACTGTCGATCACTTTTCAGAGGAGCTCCCTTCCCTAGCCCTGATAAAAGGGTTGACAGAGGGTCCGCGCTAATGACCACTTTTTCTGGCTTTTTCCTCTCCTGGGGTTCGGTACTCTTTGGTCACCGGAAATTTCAGTCGGTGTTAAAGAAATCTGTATCCGGGTGAATTGGACCTCATATCGAGGCTGATTACTGGTATAATTGCACACAAAAACCAGAGCGGGCGGCTTGTTTGTATATTTTCTAATCTCACTGTTTCTCAACATCTATTTAAGGGCTAATCAAAGCTTTTTCAGAGCGATTGACAATCCCATATTGGGAGGGGATAACAGCTATTTGTTGGCAGTGGGGTAGTCAAAACTTGTGGGCGGAGCATGTCGTACATATGCCAAGCTGTACTAGTAAAAAATTTAGTTGATTTTCTTTCCAACGTTTGACTTGTCTCGTTTTTTTACACTGATTTGCTGTTTTATTAAAACTTGGCGTTTTACTATCACAAAAAATGGATTCCGGAAATAGTGAACATGGTCGTGCTCAGAAACGAACAGGCTTTGGCTTTGCGGTAATTTTACTTTTAGTTTCTTTTCTGTCTCTCTAATTTTTCTTTATTTTGGTCTGTCTTGTTATATATTAGTGTATACTTTATGCATTTAAGTTGAAGTTCCATTTTAAAAAGGGAAAATGAATTAATTGCATTTAATGGTTTACAATTAAATCAGTAGAAAGTGAAACTTTCCACCAAATATATTTTATGTGTCTTCCTCTTACGAATTGAATGTAAAATTGATTGTAATGTCGAATGCGCATATAGGTAAAATCACCCCCCCCCCCCAAACCAAGTCTCTGGATCCGCCACTGTCTCCGTTACAAGAAACAACATTTTCTGTGCGTTAATTTCAATGGAATTTCCGTATATTTAAAAATAGAAATAAAGCCATTTTTCTGGTAAAACAAATTGTTCTAATTTCAAAAATCAGCATTTTATGTACCAACTGACGCCACACAACTATTTATGACTTAGCAGCTGTTTTCCCGCCCCTTTTTTAAAGATGAACTTTTAAATTAAATAAAAGAATAATTAGTAAACATCTGAATCAAAAAATGTTTGCCACAAAATTACGTTTTCAACCACCTTTATTAAATAATAAATAATAAAATGCGGGAATTGTCCATTGTGTTCCTATGAATTTTATAAAAATTTCAACTCTCTCAAAAATGTGCTGTTAACTTTAACATACTGGGGTTCCTTGAAAATTCTGCCGCTTACTTCGATGAAAAAAGTTTTTACCATTTTGATCAGAGCAAAAAAAAACCTTTTGACACAAATGTTCTCCGATCCAAAAAATTTTTCACCCAGATGATCTAAAAATTGTTCTGAACATATATCTGTGATCAAAAATATGTTTTGAACACTTTGATTTTCGATGAAAAAATTTTTTACTATTTTGATCAGGGAAAAAAAACCGTTTGACACAAATGTTCTCCGATCCAAAAAATTTTTCACCCAGATGATCTAAAAAATGCTCTGAACATATATCTGTGATCAAAAATGTGTTTTGAACATTTTGATTTTCGATGAAAAAATTTTTTACCATTTTGATGAGGGAAAAAATCCGTTTGACACAAATGTTCTCCGATCCAAAAAATTTTTCACCCAGATGATCTAAAAAATGTTCTGAACATATATCTGTGATCAAAAATATGTTTTGAACACTTTGATTTTCGATGAAAAAATTTTTTTACCATTTTGATCAGGGAAAAAAAACCGTTTGACAAAAATGTTCTCCGATCCAAAAATGTTTTCACCCAGATGATCTAAACATGTTCTGAACATATATCTGTGATCAAAAATATGTTTTGAACATTTTGATTTTCGATGAAAAATTTTTTTACCATTTTGATCAGGAAAAAAAACCGTTTGACACAAATGTTCTCCGATCCAAAAAATTTTTCACCCAGATGATCTAAAAAATGTTCTGAACATATATCTGTGATCAAAAATATGTTATGAACACTTTGAATTTCGATGAAAAATTTTTTTACCATTTTGATCAGGGAAAAAAAACCGTTTGACACAAATGTTCTCCGATCCAAAAAATTTTTCACCCAGATGATCTAAAAAATGTTCTGAACATATATCTGTGATCAAAAATATGTTTTGAACACTTTGATTTTCGATGAAAAAATTTTTACCATTTTGATGAGGGAAAAAAACCGTTTGCCACAAATGTTCTCCGATCCAAAAAATTTTTCACCCAGATGATCTAAAAAATGTTCTGAACATATATCTGTGATCAAAAATATGTTTTGAACAATTTGATTTTCGATGAAAAAATTTTTTACAATTTTGATCAGGAAAAAAAACCGTTTGACACAAATGTTCTCCGATCCAAAAAATTTTTCACTCAGATGATCTAAAAAATGTTCTGAACATATATCTGTGATCAAAAATATGTTTTGAACACTTTGATTTTCGATGAAAAATTTTTTTTACCATTTTGATCAGGGAAAAAAAACCGTTTGACACAAATGTTCTCCGATCCAAAAATTTTTTCACCCAGATGATCTAAAAAATGTTCTGAACATATATCTGTGATCAAAAATATGTTTTGAACATTTTGATTTTCGATCAAAAAATTTTTTACCATTTTGATCAGGAAAAAAAACCGTTTGACACAAATGTTCTCCGATCCAAAAAATTTTTCACCCAGATGATCTAAAAAATGTTCTGAACATATATCTGTGATCAAAAATATGTTTTGAACACTTTGAATTTCGATGAAAAAATTTTTTACCATTTTGATCAGGGAAAAAAACCGTTTGACACAAATGTTCTCCGATCCAAAAAATTTTTCACCCAGATGATCTAAAAAATGTTCTGAACATATATCTGTGATCAAAAATATGTTTTGAACACTTTGATTTTCGATGAAAAAATTTTTACCAATTTGATGAGGGAAAAAAACCGTTTGCCACAAATGTTCTCCGATCCAAAAAATTTTTCACCCAGATGATCTAAAAAATGTTCTGAACATATATCTGTGATCAAAAATATGTTTTGAACACTTTGATTTTCGATGAAAAAATTTTTTACCATTTTGATCAGGGAAAAAAAACCGTTTGACACAAATGTTCTCCGATCCAAAAAATTTTTCACCCAGATGATCTAAAAAATGCTCTGAACATATATCTGTGATCAAAAATGTGTTTTGAACATTTTGATTTTCGATGAAAAAATTTTTTACCATTTTGATGAGGGAAAAAATCCGTTTGACACAAATGTTCTCCGATCCAAAAAATTTTTCACCCAGATGATCTAAAAAATGTTCTGAACATATATCTGTGATCAAAAATATGTTTTGAACACTTTGATTTTCGATGAAAAAATTTTTTTACCATTTTGATCAGGGAAAAAAAACCGTTTGACAAAAATGTTCTCCGATCCAAAAATGTTTTCACCCAGATGATCTAAACATGTTCTGAACATATATCTGTGATCAAAAATATGTTTTGAACATTTTGATTTTCGATGAAAAATTTTTTTACCATTTTGATCAGGAAAAAAAACCGTTTGACACAAATGTTCTCCGATCCAAAAAATTTTTCACCCAGATGATCTAAAAAATGTTCTGAACATATATCTGTGATCAAAAATATGTTTTGAACACTTTGAATTTCGATGAAAAATTTTTTTTACCATTTTGATCAGGGAAAAAAAACCGTTTGACACAAATGTTCTCCGATCCAAAAAATTTTTCACCCAGATGATCTAAAAAATGTTCTGAACATATATCTGTGATCAAAAATATGTTTTGAACACTTTGATTTTCGATGAAAAAATTTTTACCATTTTGATGAGGGAAAAAAACCGTTTGCCACAAATGTTCTCCGATCCAAAAAATTTTTCACCCAGATGATCTAAAAAATGTTCTGAACATATATCTGTGATCAAAAATATGTTTTGAACAATTTGATTTTCGATGAAAAAATTTTTTACAATTTTGATCAGGAAAAAAAACCGTTTGACACAAATGTTCTCCGATCCAAAAAATTTTTCACTCAGATGATCTAAAAAATGTTCTGAACATATATCTGTGATCAAAAATATGTTTTGAACACTTTGATTTTCGATGAAAAATTTTTTTTACCATTTTGATCAGGGAAAAAAAACCGTTTGACACAAATGTTCTCCGATCCAAAAATTTTTTCACCCAGATGATCTAAAAAATGTTCTGAACATATATCTGTGATCAAAAATATGTTTTGAACATTTTGATTTTCGATCAAAAAATTTTTTACCATTTTGATCAGGAAAAAAAACCGTTTGACACAAATGTTCTCCGATCCAAAAAATTTTTCACCCAGATGATCTAAAAAATGTTCTGAACATATATCTGTGATCAAAAATATGTTTTGAACACTTTGAATTTCGATGAAAAAATTTTTTACCATTTTGATCAGGGAAAAAAACCGTTTGACACAAATGTTCTCCGATCCAAAAAATTTTTCACCCAGATGATCTAAAAAATGTTCTGAACATATATCTGTGATCAAAAATATGTTTTGAACACTTTGATTTTCGATGAAAAAATTTTTACCAATTTGATGAGGGAAAAAAACCGTTTGCCACAAATGTTCTCCGATCCAAAAAATTTTTCACCCAGATGATCTAAAAAATGCTGTGAACATTATCTGTGATCAAAAATGTGTTTTGAACATTTTGATTTTCGATGAAAAAATTTTTTACCATTTTGATCAGGGAAAAAAAACCGCTTGACACAAATGTTCTCCGATCCAAAAATTTTTTCACCCAGATGATCTAAAAAATGTTCTGAACATATATCTGTGATCAAAAATATGTTTTGAACACTTTGAATTTCGATGAAAAAAATTTTTACCATTTTGATGAGGGAAAAAAACCGTTTGCCACAAATGTTCTCCGATCCAAAAAATTTTTCACCCAGATGATCTAAAAAATGTTCTGAACATATATCTGTGATCAAAAATATGTTTTGAACACTTTGAATTTCGATGAAAAAAATTTTTACCAAGAAAAAATTTTTCACCCAGATGATCTAAAAAATGTTCTGAACATATATCTGTGATCAAAAATATGTTTTGAACACTTTGATTTTCGATGAAAAAAGTTTTTTACCATTTTGATAAGGGAAAAAAACCGTTTGACACAAATGTTCTCAGGTCCAAAAATTTTTTCACCCAGATGATCTAAAAAATGTTCTGAACATATATCTGTGATCAAAAATATGTTTTTAACACTTTGAATTTCGATGAAAAAAATTTTTACCATTTTGATGAGGGAAAAAAACCGTTTGCCACAAATGTTCTCCGATCCAAAAATTTTTCACCCAGATGATCTAAAAAATGTTCTGAACATATATCTGTGATCAAAAATATGTTTTGTACACTTTGATTTTCGATGAAAAAAGTTTTTTACCATTTTGATCAGGGAAAAAAAACCGTTTGACACAAATGTTCTCCGATCCAAAAAATTTTTCACCTAGATGATCTAAAAATTGTTCTGAACACATATCTGTGATCAAAAATATGTTTTGAACACTTTGATTTTCGATGAAAAAATTTTTTACCATTTTGATCAGGGAAAAAAACCGTTTGACACAAATGTTCTCCGATCCAAAAAATTTTTCACCCAGATGATCTAAAAAATGTTCTGAACATATATCTGTGATCAAAAATATGTTTTGAACACTTTGATTTTCGATGAAAAAATTTTTACCAATTTGATGAGGGAAAAAAACCGTTTGCCACAAATGTTCTCCGATCCAAAAAATTTTTCACCCAGATGATCTAAAAAATGTTCTGAACATATATCTGTGATCAAAAATATGTTTTGAACACTTTGATTTTCGATGAAAAAATTTTTTACCATTTTGATCAGGGAAAAAAAACCGTTTGACACAAATGTTCTCCGATCCAAAAAATTTTTCACCCAGATGATCTAAAAAATGCTCTGAACATTATCTGTGATCAAAAATGTGTTTTGAACATTTTGATTTTCGATGAAAAAATTTTTTACCATTTTGATCAGGGAAAAAAAACCGTTTGACACAAATGTTCTCCGATCCAAAAATTTTTTCACCCAGATGATCTAAAAAATGTTCTGAACATATATCTGTGATCAAAAATATGTTTTGAACACTTTGAATTTCGATGAAAAAAATTTTTACCATTTTGATGAGGGAAAAAAACCGTTTGCCACAAATGTTCTCCGATCCAAAAAATTTTTCACCCAGATGATCTAAAAAATGTTCTGAACATATATCTGTGATCAAAAATATGTTTTGAACACTTTGAATTTCGATGAAAAAAATTTTTACCAAGAAAAAATTTTTCACCCAGATGATCTAAAAAATGTTCTGAACATATATCTGTGATCAAAAATATGTTTTGAACACTTTGATTTTCGATGAAAAAAGTTTTTTACCATTTTGATAAGGGAAAAAAACCGTTTGACACAAATGTTCTCAGGTCCAAAAATTTTTTCACCCAGATGATCTAAAAAATGTTCTGAACATATATCTGTGATCAAAAATATGTTTTTAACACTTTGAATTTCGATGAAAAAAATTTTTACCATTTTGATGAGGGAAAAAAACCGTTTGCCACAAATGTTCTCCGATCCAAAAATTTTTCACCCAGATGATTTAAAAAATGTTCTGAACATATATCTGTGATCAAAAATATGTTTTGTACACTTTGATTTTCGATGAAAAAAGTTTTTTACCATTTTGATCAGGGAAAAAAAACCGTTTGACACAAATGTTCTCCGATCCAAAAAATTTTTCACCTAGATGATCTAAAAATTGTTCTGAACACATATCTGTGATCAAAAATATGTTTTGAACACTTTGATTTTCGATGAAAAAATTTTTTACCATTTTGATCAGGGAAAAAAACCGTTTGACACAAATGTTCTCCGATCCAAAAATTTTTCACCCAGATGATCTAAAAAATGTTCTGAACATATATCTGTGATCAAAAATATGTTTTGAACACTTTGATTTTCGATGAAAAAAATTTTTACCATTTTGATCAGGGAAAAAAACCGTTTGACACAAATGTTCTCCGATCCAAAAATATTTTCACCCAGATGATCTAAAAAATGTTCTGAACATATATCTGTGATCAAAAATATGTTTTGAACACTTTGATTTTCGATGAATAAATTTTTTTACCATTTTGATCAGGGAAAAAAACCGTTTGACACAAATGTTCTCCGATCCAAAAAATTTTCACCCAGATGATCTAAAAAATGTTCTGATGTGATGTGTGATTATTAGTGATGTGTGATGTGATGTGATGTGTGATGTGAATGTGATGATTAGGGGCATGGGCGTAGCCAGGTCCCATGTTAGGGGGGGGCAAGGATACTTCCCTTTGCCCCATGGCATGGTCCCAGGTACCCCATGGGGAGTCCTTTTACACGTTAAATTTTAGAGTAATTATACGAAGGGTTTGCACTTTGCACACTTAACGTAATTAATAGTGTAATAAATGTGTGCTCTAAGAAAAAGGGGGGGTCTGGGGGTCCTCCCCCAGAAAATTTTTTAAAATTGACCCCTTAAAGTAGTGTTTTAGCTCATTTTCAGACTCTAGCCCGAACAGAACCACCTCTTGTAAGCCACATAATTTTCAAGGAAATTTATGTGGCTTATGACTAAAAGTATAATTTGTAGAATCTAATCGAGTCGAATCGAGTAACTATCTATTCTATTTTATGTCACTGGATGAAACTTTCGTATGTTTGGACGTTAAAAAAACATCAAGCTTTAGGAAGATACGCTACTGCTTCAATTACATAATAATTTAGAAGAGAATAAAGAAGAATAAAAAGTTACATGAAATTATTTTTTCGGACATCTCTTTCAAATTTAATACCATACGAACACCAAAACTATTTAAATTCAAAATCTTTTTAAAAACCCTTTTCCCACAAGTTGCTACCCAAAATTTTTTTGTATACTATTTTAATAATTGCATTGCAGGCAATGAACCACAAGCCACAAGCTCCATTTCCGACTGTATTCTTTAATCAAATTCTGCCCAGGCCTAGTGGCCTATCAGGCGGTACTCATCTCCGTTTCATTAGCCTTTGGGCCTGGGATGCTTATTACGTAGCTTGTGTCCAGGTCGAGTGAATAGCCCGACGCTGGACCCCCAGTTGATTGATAACAATAATAAATTATGAAATTTATTTGATTACAATAAAATACTTAAAATAAATTAGAACCTTACCAGAAAAATTATACCAATTTTTATTTTCCAGCTGATTCAAATTGAGTAAATTCTCTGTAATTCAATGTTGTAGCAATCTCTCCTATACTGTCAAACAAAATCTCAGGCGATAACAGCTTGCATGGAGATTTACAGGTCACGTAAAAACTAACAATGAAAGGGGGTGAAAAACCCGGGAATTCTTCATTAGTTACACAGGATTGGTTCTTCGTACAATGAACCAATAGCTGATAAAGAGATCAAGAGGAGGCGTTGCGAATCCTTATAATTGATTCCTTTGGACGGCCTGGCCCGTCCACAGCATTTTACTGGAATTTTCAGGTCAAGAAATCTAGTTTTATGGAGAAATGAAAATCCTTCCCCTGCACCCCCCTGGCTACGCCCATGCTATTGAGACTCCACTGTATCAACACTGGACACATCTGAGTTCATTCAAGCGTGTCAGTGGGAGGTTACAAGTGTCACTGGTGATAAACAAGCTCAACTATTGCCCACACTCCAAGATAAACATGGGGAGGTCCTCTGTCGACGCTCCTGTTTACCAATAATTACTGCATCCTCCTTGTGAAAACATAGTCTTATCAGAACTTTTCTCCCCTGCCATTGCTTGACACTTGACCTCTTTGACCTTGGTCAAGGTTCAGACATTGCACAGCTAACTTTGAAAGCAACAAAAAGTGTAAGAAAAATAATTTAGATTTGTAGATTCCAGAAAATTTTTAAAAAATAATTAACAAATTGAGAATTTAGGGGGGGGCAGCTGCCCCCCCCCTGCCTCCCCCTGGCTACGCCCATGATTAGGGGACATCCATAAATTACATGAGATGGTTTTTTTTGGTGTGAGGCTGTTTTCTCGAAAACTGTGATGTGCATTCTACTTCCTTGTTGTTGAATTGCGTAAAAGTAGCTAAGAGATAACAACTCGTCTATTTTAGAAAAACGCCATAATAATTTATTTTTATTTTAATTCCAAAGATATTTACAACAATGCCAAAATATAAAAAGTAAAAGTTAATAATTAATTAAAGTTAATCTTAAACACTAGGTCGGTCTACTAGTTTCAGTGTTTCACTAGTATTTGAATGTAAATCATGTCTGGCGTGCAACATCCTCCCCACCCTGGTCGACCTCCAGGGGGATGACCAGCTGCACGGGCCGGGAGATCGTCAACCCAATTATGTAATCGGCGAGAAATAGTCTAGTTTCGGCGTGCAACATCCTCCCCACCCTGGTCGACCTCCAAGGGGAAGACCAGCTGTACAGGCGTATTATTGCGCCCCCGATTCCCGGGTTTCCCGGGTTTCGGCACCAGATGTTGAATTGCGTAAAAGTAGCTAAGAGATAACAACTCGTCTATTTTAGAAAAACGCCATAATAATTTATTTTTATTTTAATTCCAAAGATATTTACAACAATGCCAAAATATAAAAAGTAAAAGTTAATAATTAATTAAAGTTAATCTTAAACACTAGGTCGGTCTACTAGTTTCAGTGTTTCACTAGTATTTGAATGTAAATCATGTCTGGCGTGCAACATCCTCCCCACCCTGGTCGACCTCCAGGGGGATGACCAGCTGCACGGGCCGGGAGATCGTCAACCCAATTATGTAATCGGCGAGAAATAGTCTAGTTTCGGCGTGCAACATCCTCCCCACCCTGGTCGACCTCCAAGGGGAAGACCAGCTGTACAGGCGTATTATTGCGCCCCCGATTCCCGGGTTTCCCGGGTTTCGGCACCAGATGTTGAATTGCGTAAAAGTAGCTAAGAGATAACAACTCGTCTATTTTAGAAAAACGCCATAATAATTTATTTTTATTTTAATTCCAAAGATATTTACAACAATGCCAAAATATAAAAAGTAAAAGTTAATAATTAATTAAAGTTAATCTTAAACACTAGGTCGGTCTACTAGTTTCAGTGTTTCACTAGTATTTGAATGTAAATCATGTCTGGCGTGCAACACTTGTTAATCTCAAACTGGTTTCAATAATTTTGTTGATACATTTTTTTTAGGGTTAATTAAGATTTATAATTTTTTTTATAGGTTCCATTGCTTAAAGGATGATTCATCTTATTAGATGCCATTTCATGATCATCCTGTGTAATATTTGTGGAGTTAGCTTCATCTTGTAAATTGTTTTAAACTCAATTTTATCATTTTCATTTTAAGTACATTTAAAAATGTGGTAATTAAAGGTTAATAAGAGAGTGCATACTATACAATTAAAATTCTGTGTTTACAAAGGTGTTAATAAGTTCTTAAATTTGATGCAATTGAAATATATTTTGATGTCTTTTTTATCTCATTTTAACAGTTTAAATTTCATATAATCTCAAATTAGTTTACTTAGCTCTCTTCAAATATTAATTGAACTACAATAAGAATATGAAAGTTAACATTTCAATGTAATTGATTGTATGTAATAAAAAAATTCTTGATTGAACTTCTGTTTTAGAAATTGTTTCCTTCTATTTACATAAACATGCATATATTTAAACAGGAAAATAATATAATAATAATACACTTGCTGTAATCAGTATTATTTTTCCACACTTTGAAAGCTGCACAAATTTTTTTCTAACAGTGGCGTATACGAGGGTGGTCCCAGAAGTACCTGGCCTAACAATGAAAAAATTAAAATTTTTAAATTATTTTTTTTTATTTTTCTACATAGTCTCCTTTTAGCCCCACACACCTCTTTCAGCGAAGTTCCATGGGTTCCATGACCTTTTTTTAGAAGGATTCGCAAAAGCCCTCGAAATGACCGTTAGCAGCATATTTTACTCGATCATTTTTGCAAATATTTTCCCATTGAACCATTTTTAAGGTTTAGAAGCAATAAAATAACCTGTGGGGATGAAATCCGGGGAATACCGCACGTTTGAGCAATTTAAACTTTGATTTAATTGATTTTAGCCATCACGACAATGGACGCTGCTTTTGGTCAATTGTCATCGATTGCGGCAGCCATCTTGCCCAAAACTTTTTCAGGTCCAAATTTTCTGTTTAAAATTTTGCACAGTGCATTTTCAAATGCCTACCATGTCTGCTAGGTTTTGCACTTTCAATCAAAAATCTCCTATTACCCTTTTGTGGATTTTTTCATCATTTCCCAAGGTTTCCCCTTCATTTGGTCGCACTCTGTGATGTTTTTTTCAACTCATTCTCCCCTCTTCAAATCTGCCGCCCAGTATTTCACGGTGGTAAACGAAAGACCAGAGTCCCCCAGACTCAAATCCAGTTTTGCTTTAATATTGGTAGAAGTTTAGCCCCTGAAATGAAAGAACAGAATCAAGCAATGATGACCCAATTCTATATCCATCTTCAAAATTTCTCTGACATTGTTTTCTAAAAAAGCCACCAAAACGAAACTAACCAACTTTCACCCCGCTGACTCAGAATTTGGGCTTCATAAGAACTGAACTTTCGACCCCAGTCATTTTTTCTGTTTTAGTAGCACCATTTATAGGTCAGGCCAGGTACTTTTGGGACTACCCTCGTATAAAAATTTATTTCGGGAGGGGCCCAAAAAATTTAGGTTTTAAAAATCCGAAAACTAATTTCGCACCGGGGGGAGAGGACCCAAAACTATTCCTAATTTCCCCCCATACATATTTAATAGATTCAAGGTAGTTTATTTTCAGGTCATCTTATGAAGTGAATGTTGAAACAATTTGGAATAACAGAGTTCCCCCACAAAATGTTTTGAAATTTGACTCTAAAAACAGGGTTTAAACTCAGCTCGGGCCCCCTTTCCCCCCTTATATATGCCCCTGTTTTCTGAATAGGTTTAATATTTGTATAATTTTATAAAAAGCAGATAGGTGTTGGCAGAAAATTTAATTCAAAAATCATATTATTTTTCAAACTTTATATAGTTTATTATCTTTAAGTTATTTATTAATTAAATATTTAAAAAAAATAATAAACGAACAAGGAAATCAAGCAGCAAAGTCTAGCGTAGAAGTGCGCTGAGACGCGAAAACCTATTTCAAACCAATTACGATGAAAAATATCGATCGAGAAAAAGGAAATTTTTCATTGGTTATCTTTGTAGTAAAATTAGTAGGAAAGTAGGAGGAGCTTAGTACCTCCCGCATGCAAGTTCGCTTCCTACACCAATTCGGATCGTAGGCTACTAGTGCCTGAGACTAGCCTTTTTTTGAAGATGCGGAAAGAAAATGCGAATATTGAGTATGAAGCGGAGTTATCCGCTGCTGAAGCTGACGTCACGATCTGTACGGCGGAGCTTTCGCATGTCCTGAGACTAGGCCTCCAGGTTGAACAGTACATTACTAGTGAATGAGACCGGCTGTTAAATTTTAGTTAAATTTTCATTTTTAATTTATTTTCATAAAGATTTTTGTTGGATTTTTGAAAGGGGGTCGATGGCCTTGGGTGAACTACTCCCAAGGGGTCGATGCATGAAAAAGTTCGGGAAACCCTGCATTAGATTATATATTATGTTTGTTTTAAATTGTTTTTACAGTTCTAATACTCTTAAAACTATATTTTCATGTGTATATCTTTAACCCTATGTACTATAGTGATCGCGTGTCTACGTACATATTTTTGTGCTATGATTGCATATATTTATAAATAAGTATTTAAATTTATCCGTATTATTAATTAAGAAACCTTAAAATAGTTTTTCCGCCTTCACTAGTGATAGGAGATAGTAATATAGCTTAAATATAAGTTTATTGTGGACTAAACAACTAGTGTTAGTATGATTGTTGTGTTTTATGATTGACAAATGCTTATTGTATTCAAACAAATTTTACTTCCATTAAGACAGTGCAATGGGTACTTTTGTGAGTTTTATGTTTTCATTTAAAAATGAGATATTTTCTCAATTTTTAATTCAGCCAAACTAGATTACTCAAACTGTTTACATTTTGCATTCACAACCTTCTATCTAAAGTAACACAATTTTGATTAATTCTATGTAATTATGATTAATACAACAGATTTCTCCTTTCGTGTTGACTAATCGCGCTTTGCTTAAACTGTTTGTGTAAAAACACTGCTGTCTAGCAGTGAGATGCTGTTGCACAGGGTGAATCAGTTTTAAAAACACTGTCTTGCTTGAGATACTGATGCTCAGGATTAATCTTGTTTGACAGAAATAACTTTATACACTTTTAATTTAATTTGTTGATATTTAGATATATTTAGCGATTTGGATATTGGCAATATTTAGCGGGGACTCTAACGGAATTGAACCTTAATTTATTCCAAGGATTCTTTAGTTGTGCTTTTATTTAATAACCCATAAATTGAAATATATCTTATTGTTAACTATTAAGATTAAGATAATGGGAACAGATTTGATGTAGGTCCTACCAGTGGCGGATCCTGTGGGGGGGCCCTGGGGGCCATGGCCCCCCCCGAGAAACCCTAACAAATAGCTTAAAAAACACTTTCTTAATGCTAAAATTCAAAAATTTTCTGGGGGAGAACCCCCAATCCCCCCTTTAATATTTTGACATGTGACATCTGTTTTAGAGTTTTTTCCTTGAAAATTCTTCCGCTTAAAAGAAGCTGTTCTCTTTTGGGAAGTTTTAAAATAGATGAATACTATAATTTAAAAGGGCGCATTTGCAAAAATTTTCTGGGAGAGGACCCCCAGCCCTTTTCAAAATTTGGCATCTATTTATAATTTCATCCTTGAAAATTCTGTGGTTTACAAACTTTACATGCTTTCAAAATGAGCTGAAACTTTATTTTTGGAGGCAAAGTTTCAAAATTTTTCTCGGGGGTTACCCCCCAGACCCCCTATCAATTTCTCATGGTTACTTATTTACTGTTTTCTCCTTGAACTTATTTCTCTCCTCTCCTTTTAGGAGTACAAGAAAGTTGCCCTTTTTAGGTGTTATCTAATGGGTACCAAATGTACAAAAATTGATTAAAAAAACTTCTATTTGTAGCCAAATTTCAAAAATTTTCTGGGGGAGGGCCCCCAGACCCCCCTTTTGCTTTCGAGCTAGTATTACCCGATGAAATCTTTTTAACTTTAACAAAGTTTCGCATTTTTTTTATGTTATACTCGGAAAATTTGGAGCCAAACACCTCGCGAAACTTAAGTATTGTTATGCCCCTACAAAAAGGTTTCATCCCCCCCCACTTTCTAAAACAATGGCACGGGCCCTGGATATCCTCTAAGTTACTATAAACCCCTAAAAAGCTGCTTAAAAGCAAGCACTCTTCAAAAAAAATTCTGAGGCTCTGAAAATTTCGAATGTAATACCCTCCGACTCTGACATGGCCCCCCCCCCCCGAAAATCTGGTCTGGATCCGCCCTTGGGTCCTACACGACAAAAAGGTCTTCAAGAACTGTAGACTGGCCATTGCTTTACACAAAAATTGGCCAAATTGGAGACTACCTTAGTTGGCAGTCTCCATGGAGGTCATACATCAAATCTGTTCCAGATAATGATTATGTGAACTATCATTTCCCTTGTTTGTATTAACAACTTGTACAAATTGGTTTCTGTTGACCTTTTACATTTTTGTAGTTTTTCTACCAGTTCAAGGGCATCAGTCTTCAAGAACTGTAGACTGGCCATTGCTTTACAGCAGTAGCCAAATTGGAGACTACCTTAGTTGGCAGTCTCCATGGAGGTCATACATCAAATCTGTTCCAGATAATGATTATGTGAACTATCATTTCCCTTGTTTGTATTAACAACTTGTACAAATTGGTTTCTGTTGACCTTTTACATTTTTGTAGTTTTTCTACCAGTTCAAGGGCATCAGTCTTCAAGAACTGTAGACTGGCCATTGCTTTACAGCAGTAGCCAAATTGGAGACTACCTTAGTTGGCAGTCTCCATGGAGGTCATACATCAAATCTGTTCCAGATAATGATTATGTGAACTATCATTTCCCTTGTTTGTATTAACAACTTGTACAAATTGGTTTCTGTTGACCTTTTACATTTTGGTAGTTTTTCTACCAGTTCAAGGGCATCAGTCTTCAAGAACTGTAGACTGGCCATTGCTTTACAGCAGTAGCCAAATTGGAGACTACCTTAGTTGGCAGTCTCCATGGAGGTCATACATCAAATCTGTTCCAGATAATGATTATGTGAACTATCATTTCCCTTGTTTGTATTAACAACTTGTACAAATTGGTTTCTGTTGATCTTTTACATTTTGGTAGTTTTTCTACCAGTTCAAGGGCATCAGTCTTCAAGAACTGTAGACTGGCCATTGCTTTACACAAAAATTGGCCAAATTGGAGACTACCTTAGTTGGCAGTCTCCATGGAGGTCATACATCAAATCTGTTCCAGATAATGATTATGTGAACTATCATTTCCCTTGTTTGTATTAACAACTTGTACAAATTGGTTTCTGTTGACCTTTTACATTTTTGTAGTTTTTCTACCAGTTCAAGGGCATCAGTCTTCAAGAACTGTAGACTGGCCATTGCTTTACAGCAGTAGCCAAATTGGAGACTACCTTAGTTGGCAGTCTCCATGGAGGTCATACATCAAATCTGTTCCAGATAATGATTATGTGAACTATCATTTCCCTTGTTTGTATTAACAACTTGTACAAATTGGTTTCTGTTGACCTTTTACATTTTTGTAGTTTTTCTACCAGTTCAAGGGCATCAGTCTTCAAGAACTGTAGACTGGCCATTGCTTTACAGCAGTAGCCAAATTGGAGACTACCTTAGTTGGCAGTCTCCATGGAGGTCATACATCAAATCTGTTCCAGATAATGATTATGTGAACTATCATTTCCCTTGTTTGTATTAACAACTTGTACAAATTGGTTTCTGTTGACCTTTTACATTTTGGTAGTTTTTCTACCAGTTCAAGGGCATCAGTCTTCAAGAACTGTAGACTGGCCATTGCTTTACAGCAGTAGCCAAATTGGAGACTACCTTAGTTGGCAGTCTCCATGGAGGTCATACATCAAATCTGTTCCAGATAATGATTATGTGAACTATCATTTCCCTTGTTTGTATTAACAACTTGTACAAATTGGTTTCTGTTGACCTTTTACATTTTGGTAGTTTTTCTACCAGTTCAAGGGCATCAGTCTTCAAGAACTGTAGACTGGCCATTGCTTTACAGCAGTAGCCAAATTGGAGACTACCTTAGTTGGCAGTCTCCATGGAGGTCATACATCAAATCTGTTCCAGATAATGATTATGTGAACTATCATTTCCCTTGTTTGTATTAACAACTTGTACAAATTGGTTTCTGTTGACCTTTTACATTTTGGTAGTTTTTCTACCAGTTCAAGGGCATCAGTCTTCAAGAACTGTAGACTGGCCATTGCTTTACAGCAGTAGCCAAATTGGAGACTACCTTAGTTGGCAGTCTCCATGGAGGTCATACATCAAATCTGTTCCAGATAATGATTATGTGAACTATCATTTCCCTTGTTTGTATTAACAACTTGTACAAATTGGTTTCTGTTGACCTTTTACATTTTTGTAGTTTTTCTACCAGTTCATCATGCTAACACTTGCGGTTATTCAACAAGAACGAAGAAGGAATTACCTTTTCGCCCTAAACGATGCAAAAATTTCACTTTGCCTGACGATGAATTCGTCAGCAATTTTCGACTAACCAAAGCATTAGCCCAACGGCTCATTGAAGAGGTACGGCCAATGTTGCAACCAAAAAGAAAAAATTCATTTGATGTAGAAACGAAAGTAAGTTATTCTTGTTTATTCTTTTAGGTAAGTTTTCTCTTGTTTTCTTATTCTCTCTCTATATCAGTGGTTCCCAACTGGTAGTCTTAGAAGTGGTCCGTGAAGTTGTCTGCATAAAAATTCCAATAATACAAATTTGAGCGAATTGAACGAGAAGATGGAATTATTTCCGTGAAGATGACTTTCTGCTGAGTAATTTGTGGGTTTGTGGGGATAATAGTCGCCACTTAATTATTATCAGAACTTTTGTGTACTATAAATATATAAAGTGAAATTAAGAGCTCAGTAAAAAAAACTGGGCCCAAAGTTTTAATCATATTGTAACAGGATGTAATTAAAATTTCATTAAAATAAAATTATCATTCAGAGCTTCATATAAATATATAGGTACGCTTAATTAGGGAATATAAACTTTCAATAATATAATATAAACTGGTCTGCCGGACCAGGGTGTGTGTGGCAGTGGCGGATCCTAGGGAGGCACAGTGCCCCCCTTGGACCCAAAAAAGGTTCTTAAAAAGAGTTAAAACTGTGGTACCACAAGGAGATCGATACTTTTTAGAAAATCTTCCAACATTTTGTGTCAAAGGTGTGCCCCCTTGGAGCCGTGCTGGATCCGCGCCTAGTGTGTGGTGAAAAAAATTTTCCCGAGCATGTGTTATTTAGACGAGTTGTAGTATACAATGATAGCGGTATTTTAATTGTGTTTGATGATTGCATTTGGTGAAGCAAGTACATATTTTTAACAGAACCCGAAATGTGGCGATAGGGGAGTCCCCGGCAAAACAGAAAAGAATACTATTGAATATGTATTAATTTTTAACACAACTATGTGGTACTCATATTTAGTTCAAAAGAAAATTTTAAAAAATTAAACCGGTCCTTTTTAATTTTTCAGGCCAGAATTTTTTTTTTAGGACCAGTAAGATTGACAAAGCATTGGTCCGCAGGACCAGTGGCTTTTTTTTTTCCAAATTTCTAACGCTGATGTATATGGTTGTCTTATGAACCGAATTTTAATTTCCTTAGCCCAAAGAATTAAGAAAGTGTGCTTATGTGTCAAGCACCACTTTAATCACTGGCAAGGGCATAGCCAGAGGGGGGAATTTAGGTACATGCCCCTCTAAAAGTCAGAAATTTACCTTTTTTTACCATAAAAAGGAATAAATTTATCCAATAATCTGTTCCAAATTTCAATTCAATTCCATTAATTATCGCCAAGCTAATTTAGATGCCAGATATTAAAATATTGCCAAATATTTTTGGTTTTCATTGATATAACAGTTTATTTCTATATTAGTTTGCAATTTCTGACAATAATTTTAATATCTGACATAAAAAACAGCTCGGCAATAAACGGGACATTGAACGGAATGAAGTCAATATTTCATCCGACATTTTAAATTTTAGGTTTTCACTGCATTGTCATTTTTTGCATCTGGTAGTTACCAGAAACGTGTAGGAAATGATTTCACCTGTTCCATGCCTCAACGAAGTGTGAGCAAGTGTATAAATGATGTTGCTGAAGCAATGAACTCATTGATGTTACAGAGTAACATACATTTTCCCGAAGATAGGAGGTAATGTATTTTTACAATTTATTATAAGCTTCTGTATTGTTTAATGCTTAAAGAATTTTGGGTTCCTTCATATTATCCTGCCGACTGTCCAATGACTAAGATTCAGTATCAAATGAATATGTTACAGAAAATATGATAAATCCAAAGAAAAGTTTTCGGGGGGATATATCCCCAAATCCCCCCGAAACTAATTTTTTTTTCTTTTTTAATTATTAGAAAACCACTAAAACTACCTAATATCCCCCTCCGAATTTTTTTCTGGCTACGCCACTAACGACCCAGTTTTGAGAACCTCTCTTCTCTAATATATTCTGAAGAAATGGTAAAACTTTCTATAAGATAAAAAAGGGGACAAACTTTCTTTTCTCAAAAAGAAGGGTTGAACGACCAGCTGACGTCTATTCCACCGCCCTACAGCCAGCTGACGAATTTTTTTCTTCTAGATATTGGGTCTACTATAATGTATCAAAGTTTTAGCCGGGAGGAAATGACTGAAAATTTTAATTTTTTTTTGAGTGGGGGGGGAGTGTTTGGGGGGCTCCCACCTCTCAACCCACCCACGGACAAGCAGCTGACGGTTACCAGGCTTTATGATACAACTCCCTGAAATTTTCCACCAAATATCGCTTGAGAGGAAATGACTGACAAAATATGTTGCTGGCTCACGGTCTATAACAGAAAATGTTAGCAAGAAATAAGCACACAGAAAAAAACTTTTAAAAATTTAAAATTGATATGCCATTAAATTACATGTTGCCTCAAAGTCACAAACACCATGAAATATATCAATTACAAATATTCTCCATAAATAAGTTCTCATATCAGATTATTCTTCCTTTTTTTTCTCTCAAAAGTCTGGAGTGGAATCAGTAGTTCTCTCTCCATGAGGTTCCGTTATCTGTCCTGTTTAAAAATGCCGAAATATTTTTTGAACAACAAATATCACCAGATTTTTATCAATACTTTAATAGGTTAGTTTGTAATCTTTGGCATTATTTCCGTCTTTGGCACACAGGGAAGTGATTTTCGAAGGGAGCTTTTGGGATTGGCCAGGTGCAAACGCTCTTTTCTGTCTGATGAATCTCTGAAAATAAGTCAAACATCCAAATCAGTGGTTCCCAGATCCGTGAGGTGATGCACAAAAAAAATCCAATCAATACAAATTTGAGCAAATTGAACGAGAAAAGATGGAATTATATCCAAGACCACAGAGATATTTTTAACTCCTCTGAGAGAGTATTTCACTCCTTGAAAATCGGAATTACTCTTTAAAAAACTAGACAGGAGTATTTTCACTCTTTGAATTTTTCACAAAGGTTTAGCTTAAACCTTCGGCCAGTTTTCACATAGCAATAGTTTTCATATTTTTTAATTTATTGTTCTGATGCTTAGAGTTTTATTGGAGTTTGTTTGATTGAAACCCAAAATCCCATTTTTTTTGTTTTCAATTTCATTTTGTCCATTAAAAAGTAAGAGTTTTTAATAGAAATTTTGTCTCTGTAGCTTATGCTATTTCCGTATTTCACTCCTCATAATTGAATGTCACTCCTCTCCTCCTAAAAAAGTCAAGGAGTATTTTTACTCCTCAAAAAAAAAAAATCCCAGGAATAACACTGTCCAAGACAATGAGTAATTTGTGGGGATAACACTTAATTATTAACAATACTTTTGGGTACTATACATATTGGAAGGGAAATTAAGAGCTCTGAAAAAAAATCTCTGCAATATTTTTGTAAGTCCCAAAGATTTAATTGTAGTGTAGTTGTATTTTCTTAAATTAGAATTATAATTCAGACCAATTTACATGTTTAAGTAGTGAAAATAAAACTTTTATCTTGCAATTTTTTTTGTTTTGTTTTTAGTTAATAACTCATAAACCTGGAAATCTGTGAACTCATGGACGAGCTGTGGCTCCTTTGGGATGTATTTACACTAGTCTTTTTTCTTTTTTTAATTATGTGTAAACTATTGTGATTCTTCTTTAAATTTTGTAAATTTTTGTTTTTGTGTTTGTTTGTTAATAAATTGAAATTAAAAAATAGATCTAAAAAGATTTTAATTTTGTCAAAAGGTGTAGTATTTTAAGCTACAAAGGGGTGGTACGCGAAGGTTCCAATTTTTAACTTAGTGGTCTGCGGACTTCTCTGAGTTGGGAACCACTGCTATAAATAAACTGTTCACGACTAGCTGTGCTAATTTTGATTTTTTTTAAATGCAGTGCAACTTGGATGATTCGAAGCTGAAGGACCGCTGAAAAAAACTTGGAAGACTTTGAAATAAAGAAGTTCCGTCTTTTACTTGGAATTCCACATTCAGTGAGTGATTGAAAATATTCCTATTTATCTCATCAGAATTAGGGGACATCCATAAATTACGTGAGGTCAAAAAGGGGGGGGGTACACAAAAATAGCACCAAATCTCATCTGAGGGGAGGGGGGAGTCAATTGAAATCTCACATCAACTTTTAGTTTAGAAAATATACGTTTTTTCTATTATCTTTTTAGCACAAACCTGGGAAAAATGCACAGATTCGTCGAATCATTAGTCATGATAATTACAAGTTGAAAACATGTTTTGGATTTCAACATGGATTTGTATCAAAGCTTTAGCAATGTGTGTGTTAAAGTGTGACGAATAAAGATAAGACGAAACAAATGTGGCTGGAACATATCAAAGAAATTTATTTACTAAAAAGTTGTAGAGAAAATCTGACTTGAGGGGGTAGGGGGGTCCAGCAAAATCTCACCAAGGGGGAGGGAAGGGGTCCAAAATTTTGAAAAAACGCCTCACATAATTTATGGATGTTCAGGAATCGGTGATTCTTGGTTGCACAGGGTTTACACAAAGGCAGTGAATGTTCATTCTGAAACCATGTCCTTTTTGTTATTACAGTCTCCCAGCTTTCTCTCAGTGTACTTTAAAGTTATCCACCATCGCCATGATTTGCAAAACATCCCCAGTCACCCGGCCGATGATCCCAAAGCACTACTCCTTCTTCTTGGCAGAGTTCTTGGAGGGGCCTCCTGGGGGGTGTCTGACCCCTCCGAGGAGCAGAGGAGGTTCCAAAAAAAGTAAATAAAACCAAATAATTCGGGAGAAGGCAAAAAAGAGTAAATTAGCTCTTTTTTTAAAAAAAAGATTTTCTGGGAGATATCCTCCCTCGGTCGGGTCTCTGCGGACATTGGAGTTATCCAAGTTCATGCACGATTGTCATGCACGATTCAGGGGTTCATCTAGGAAGAACAAAATTCTAATCCTCAAAAAATTGGGCTCTAGAGTGATTTGAGAATTTCGCTCATTTTGAGACGGAATTTGGCAGATTTTAGGCCCCTGTGGTTGTGCTACAGACCTTCAGTTTCACAAAATTCATTTGATTTTTCTCAAAATTCCAAAAAAAAAAAAAAACAGGACAGAAACTCCCCAATCGAGTCGGCCAATCCCAAAAGCAACAGCAGAGTCTACTCCTTCTTCTTGGCGGAGTCGGCCTTTCCGTTCTTGGAGGGGTCGGAGGCCTTGGGGGTGTCGGAGCGCGAGGAGGCGGGGGTGAGGAGGCGCTGCAGGGTGTCGAACACCCCCCCGAAGAACAGGGAGCAGAGGAGGTTCTCGAACGGCACGAAGGGGTCGGAGATGCCGAGCAGCAGGCTGGACAGCTTGAAGTAGACGAAGAAGACGAGCACGCCGAACTGGATGAGCGTGTGGGGGGTCTGGAAGAGGTCCGTCTTGGCGTCCAGCACGAAGATCACGGAGGCGGTCAGGCACGCCTTGGAGGGGCTGCAGAGGAAAGAGAACAACAGGGAATTAGTGGGTAAGATTCATGGGTGATTAAAGTTACACCATAAACCAGTGGCGTAACTAGAGTTGACTCATGGGGGGTGTTATTCCGACCAGTCAACCACTCCAACATATTAGGGTCTGGTGGGGTAAAATGGATCACTTTTTAGCTATTTTCACATTCTAAGTGTTATTTCATCAAAACTATTATTTTAAAATGATTTCTTTCAGAACATTTTAATCCAACTTAATTTAACATTTTTCAATTATAAGTTGGTCAAACTTAGCACTAAAAGTAATGATCCATTTTACCCCAACCTGGGGTAAAATGGATCCATTGAGGGGTAAAATGGATCATTACTTTTAATGCTAAGTTTGACCAACATATAATTGAAAAATGTTAAATTAAATTGGATTAAAATGTTCTATAGGATTGTAATGTCAATATCCAATTGAAAGAAATCATTTTAAAATAATTGTTTTGATGAAATAACACTTTAAAAAGTGATCCATTTTACCCCACCAGACCCTACTCAAACATTTCTCAAAGTTAATGAATATTGTTCAAAAATCAAAATACTTCATTTAAAGAAAAAAAATAAAACTGTTTGACAATTCAATACATATTTCAAGGAAATAAGTTAAAAACATTCATTAAACTTAATACAGAAAGACTCCTCCAAAAAGAAGGATCAGCTCTGATCCACTTTACCCCAAGTACGAAATATTGATATAAAACAGAAAATATTTTATCTTTTTTATCTGTTTGGATTAAAATGTCTTTCATACTTTCTTTTGTTGAAAAATACTTCAAAGGTCTACTGCACTTAATTACACGATATAAATATTCCGAAGTTGGTAGACTCTGTTGTTTTGTCATCACCATACACGGTTCAAAATCAATACTTTTTTGGTTTCCAAATTTATGAATCTAAACTTTTGATGATCGGAAAATATTGTCAACAAATTAAATAATTCAATACAAAAAAATGGGTGAAAATAGTTCAATTTAAACTTGATTTATATCGAGTTAATTAAAACTGGTCCATTTTACCCCAAGATCCACTTTACCCCAACCCACCCTACTCCCTTTAAAAAAAATTTCTGGCTTAACTTTCAAGGGAAAAACACAGTATAACAGACGTAAAAATGTTATAGGGGGGGATTGGGGGTTGTCCCCCAGAATTTTTTTTTAAAAATTTGTCTCTCAATGTAGTGTTTAAATTCATTTTGAGGCCCTTTGGGTTAGTTCCTATAAGAAAAGTTCCTTGTGAACCGCCTTCCTTGTAAAGAGAAAATTTTTCAGTTTTTCATGTTTTAGAAACCGTCGATGTAATGGGGGGGGTTACAACCACAATAAACCCCCCCTTCGTTACGCCTATGCCATAAACCATAATCCACTTTCATAGTGGTTATTTCCATGAAGGTTGAAGCATGCGCAGTAGGGTGGGCCGAAAACACACTTTATTTTTTATTTATGTTCTAATAGCGCGGAAAGGGTGCTACTTGGGTCCAATAAGATCGGTGTAAAATAGTTTTTCGATTGGATAATATCTTAGGCTCCCGCATCGCACTTAAAGTTTGAAAAAATTGATGACTTTTTTACAAAACAACTAAAAAACCAAAGATTAAACTCTCAAATATTACTCATGATTTTTTTCTGAGAAAGTAATATAGTTATAGACATAATGTCTCAGGTTCCATTCTTCTATCACTCTTTTTTCGTTAGATATAATTTTTTAATGTTCAAAGAAATTATGTAAAGTTGTTTTTCCTGCATTTTTAAAAAGCTAATAACTCTAGAACTATACAACTTAAAAGCCTGAAATCAGTCCCATTTTGTTCGTTAATTTTTTGTCTTTGATTTGGTGTGCATAATGACCATCATTTTCAAAAAGTTTTTTTCAAAATTTAAAAAAAGTGAAAAAAAAAATTTAAAAAAAATTTTTTTTTTGAAAAATTTTTTGAAAAAATATTAAAAGCATTTTAACTCTTAAAATGAACATTTCTACCAAATTTCAAGTTGAAAATAAAATTTCATCTTGTATAAAAAATAATAATAATCGTAATTTAGGCAAGTCCCTTTTACATTCCCTAAAATTATACAACAAGAGCGATTCTCTCATGGAGAGTTCATAAAATCGCTTGAGGGTGTTCAAGAACAGTGTAAAATATCTTTTGCCCCTACTTTGCACTAGAATTTCTGAAATTTGGGTAAAAATAACCAACTTTTACTTTAGTTCATTTCTATAGCGTTTAAATCTGTGTTTTCCTAGAAAAATTGCATGATCTTAAGTGCAATAAGGCTAAAGACCTTTATTAATTAAATAAATATTTAATTCTATTCTTAATTAACCCTTTGGTCACCTATTCTGCAACATTTGAGTAGCAGTATTGAAAAAAAACTTTTCTTCCTGCATTGAGAAAAATTGTCAATTTTTCTCAAATTACGCTGAGTAAAAGTTGGTTATTTTTACCCAAATTTCTGAAATTCTAGTGCAAAGCAGGGGCAAAAGATATTTTACACTGTTCTTGAACACCCTCAAGCGATTTTATGAACTCTCCATGAGAGAATCGCTCTTGTTGTATAATTTTAGGGAATGTAAAAGGGACTTGCCTAAATTACGATTATTTTTATTTTTTTATACAAGATGAAATTTTATTTTCAACTTGAAATTTGGTAGAAATGTTCATTTTAAGAGTTAAAATGCTTTTAATATTTTTTCAAAAAAGTTTTCAAAAAAAAAATATTTTTTTAAAAAATTTTTTCACTTTTTTTGAATTTTGAAAAAAACTTTTTGAAAATGATGGTCATTATGCACACCAAATCAAAGACAAAAAATTAACGAACAAAATGGGACTGATTTCAGGCTTTTAAGTTGTATAGTTCTAGAGTTATTAGCTTTTTAAAAATGCAGGAAAAACAACTTTACATAATTTCTTTGAACATTAAAAAATTATATCTAACGAAAAAAGAGTGATAGAAGAATGGATCCTGAGACATTATGTCTATAACTATATTACTTCCTCATAAAAAAATCATGAGCAATATTTGAGAGTTTAATCTTTGGTTTTTTAGTTGTTTTGTAAAAAAGTCATCAATTTTTTCAAACTTTAAGTGCGATGCGGGAGCCTAAGATATTATCCAATCGAAAAACTATTTTACACCGTTCTTATTGGACCCAAGTGGCACCCTTTCCACGCTATTAGAACATAAATAAAAAATAAAGTGTGTTTTCGGCCCACCCTAATGCGCAGTACAGTAATACCTCGATTTACGCGAATTCTGAGTTACGCGGTTTTGAAAATTTTCAAATATCTATATATATATAATTCTCTTACGTGACGCCGAAATTTGGCGGTATTTGTTTTCTCCCGTTGGCAACAGTTGGTTTGTTTTGGTTTTGTGTTTTGTTTACGTTTCGGCAATCCGCGATACTTTTGCTAATGTTGTAAATTGTCTGAATTTAAGGATGGATTAAATTAAAGCTAGAAAGTATTATTGCGATCAAAATCGACGTAGAATTCTGAGAGAGAGAATGAAGCTCCTGAGGAAGCCAGCCTTCGTCGTGCCAATCGTGTACAGGCGGACATGTTGCGGCGTGCAGTATCGGCATTTGCGATATAGCGGTACTTACAGACCATGATTGCGGGTCCATGATTGAAATCTGTGAACATTGATCTGCATGATATTGGAAGAAGGAGGAAAATTCCAGCAGAAAATATATGCCAAATGTTACCATGGTGGCAAAGTAAAGTTGCCAGAACTTTCCCCTGCTCCGAAGTTACTCCAAGATCTGTGCAGTTTCCTTACCACTGTCTGGCCTCTCATCCTTTGATGTTTTAAAAGAACAGGCCAATTAGTCCACAGGCCCCCGTTGAAAAAATTTAGTGATTAATAACAGGCTGAATCCTCGTTGGTCGCTTGGTTTCGTCTAGACGCCCACATTACTCAGCTAAAATTCTCGAAAGCGGGTAGCTAATTTACTGCGCATGGGTCAAACATGTCGATTGGGTGGTTGTAAAATATTTATTAATAACGTTTTCTTTTTTAGTTAAATCTTGAGATAATGTGATAAATATCTCGAAAAAATGAGTGTCCTACAAAACTGGGGGTATGAACGGAGAGTCCCCCACTGCCAACATGTCCGAATAACGAGTTAAAAATATTTATTAATAACGATCTGATTTTTTTACACCGGCTTGGTAAATATTTGTTTAATTAAATGGCCACATTGTCCTACAAATTAAGGGGTAGGTTTTCGCAGTCCTACACTCGGAAAATGTCAATTCCACGACGATTTTTTATTCATTAATAACAACCTGATTTTGTTTTTTTTCTTTAGGGAATAACGTGTGAAACACGATTTTACAACTGTCCTACTCAAAATGTGGTATATATTGATGAAAATTAACTTATTCTTAAAAACTCCTTCGACCGGCTTGTCGCAGTTTGGAGTTGGTTGCAAATACTATTTTTAAACGGTAATTGAGCTTTGTACTACTAGTCCCGCTCACGAGGCAAGAGGAAATGTTCATAAATATTGTTATTTATGGATTTTCCTTTTTTTTATTCGACAATCCGTGACGATAATTTTTTTACATTTAATCATTGTTAACATTAATTAAATTCAATAATTTATTTTTTTATCAATAAGCAATCAATTTTGTTCGAAACGACATCAGAATTAATTTTACAGAATCATTGAGCCGAACTGATGTGAGTCGAATAAAATGATAAAAAATTAAAAAAAAGTGGTTATGGAAAGAATCTAAAGAACTTTAAAATATCCGGATCTTACCACCATATTACTAACACTGCTTTTTGTGCACACTATTAAGTAAAAATACAAAATTTCGCAAAAAGAGAGTAAAAAATTTTCACAGGCAATTTTACTCTCATGTAAGAATTATTTGAGGGCAAGAAAGGAATGCAATCATACATATAAAGATGTTGTACTCCCCGATAATTCCTTTAGTTCCTAAAGAAAATAATCTAAATCAGGTTGTTGTTATTAATAAAAAATATCGTCTTTGAATTGATATTTGAATAACGTTTGGAACACGATTTTACTACTGTCTTACTCAAAAAGTGGTGTATATTTGAGGCGAGCTTACTCACCACTATAAGAGTCAGATTTATTCAAATGGCTACAATACAAATTACCATCTTAAAAACTCCTTCGACTAAATAATCGCAGTTTGTTGCAAATACTATTTTTAAACTTTAGTAAAATTCAATAGAGCATTTTCAATCACATGACTCTGCCTAACAACGGCCTTAGCAACGTTGTTTTATTTCTCCAGTGACATCATGTGCGAATGCTGCTATTGGATACTTCTATGTCCCACCCCTAACAACAGCCTTAGCAACGTTGATTTTGTCCTCCAAGTGACGTCATGTGCGAATGCTCCGAGTGACGTCATGTGCGGCGGGACATAGAAGTATCCAATAGCAGCATTCGCACATGATGTCACTGGAGGAATAAAACAACGTTGCTAAGGCCGTTGTTAGGCAGAGTCATGTGATTGAAAATGCTCTATACTGAAGCTTTGAACTACTAGTCCCGCCCACTCGACAAAGAGGAAATGGACAATAATATTTATATTTATATATTTTTCCCTTTTTTATTCGACAATCCATAGTTACTCCTTGTTGCTGTAAGCACCTCAATAATTATAAAAGTCGTATTTCAATCAATTCTTGTCGGACTAGCGGTGGATACCCTTATTTTTGTCGGCCACTGTTATTTCCGGGGAGAGGATACACTAAACTATCATGTAGTATCTTTGTCCTACAGTTATTAATAAATAAAAAATCGTCGTGGAATTGACATTTTCCGAGTGTAGGACTGCGAAAACCTACCCCTTAATTTGTAGGACAATGTGGCCATTTAATTAAACAAATATTTACCAAGCCGGTGTAAAAAAATCAGATCGTTATTAATAAATATTTTTAACTCGTTATTCGGACATGTTGGCAGTGGGGGACTCTCCGTTCATACCCCCAGTTTTGTAGGACACTCATTTTTTCGAGATATTTATCACATTATCTCAAGATTTAACTAAAAAAGAAAACGTTATTAATAAATATTTTACAACCACCCAATCGACATGTTTGACCCATGCGCAGTAAATTAGCTACCCGCTTTCGAGATTTTTAGCAGAGTAATGTGGGCGTCTCGACGAAACCAAGCGACCAACGAAGATTCAGCCTGTTATTAATCAATAAAATTTTTCAACGGGGGCCTGTGGACTAAATTCTAAAATATACAGGAAAAAACTTAATTCTGAACAGAAAGAGGTTTTTGAGACTGTATTGGTGGCAGTATAATATAACAATGATGAAGATTCCTCCAAGTGTTTTTTTTAGATGGACCTGCAGGAACCGGCAAAACTTTTTTCTACACAACTATTTTACATTACATTTGGGGGAAAGGGGACATAGTAACGCCCGTTGCTTCAACCGGCATTGCTGCAACTCTTTTGAGTGGTGGCAGAACAGCGCATTCCGCCTTCAAAATTCCTATTCTTTTAAATGCTACTTCTACTTTCAACATAAAACCCTATAGTAAAGAGGCACAAAGGTCGCTTAAAACCAAATTGATAATCTGGGACGATGAAACATGCTCATGCCTTTGTTGTGGTCCATAGACTGTTGTGTGATATCACACATTTGAAACACAGTGAAAAACCATTTGGTGGAAAAGCCATTCTGCTTGCTGGAGATTTTTGTCAAGTGCTACCAGTGATTTTATGAGGTTCCTGATCCCTGACAGTAGCAAGCTGCCTTAAAAAGCCCAATATTTGGTCGAATGTCACGAAACTGACCCTTTCACTTGCCATGCGTGCTCTTGACACCGAAAAGGAATTTTCAAAATGGCTTTTGGATTTTACAAGAAGTTTTAGAGGAGTAATGAAATAATTGGGTAAGTATAAGCACACCTAACTCTAAACACTATATATAGCTACATGTAGTATCTTAAACATAAAAATTGCTACTGTTGCTTAAAAGGATGCAAATTTCCACCAAATGGTATTTCACATTGTGTGATATCATACAACAATCGACAGACTGCATCAAAGCCATGAGCATGTTTCATCGTCCCAGATTATCAATTTGGATTTAAGTGACCTTTGTGCCTCTTTACTATTTGGTTTTATGTTGCAAGTAGAAGTGGCATTTAAAAGAATAGGAATTTTGAAGACGTAATGCGCTGTTCTGCCACCACTCAAAAGTGTTGCAGAAATACCGTTTGAAGCAACGGGCGTTACTATGTCCCCCGTATGCCACCATGGTAACATATATTTTCTGCTGGAGTTTTCCCTCCTCCTTCCAATATTGTGTAGAGCAATGTTCACAGATTTTAGTCAAGGACCCGCAATCATGGTCTGTAAGTACCGCTATATCGCAAATGCCGATACTGCACACCGCAACATGTCCGCCTATACACGATTGGCACGACGAAGGCTGGCTTCCTCAGGAGCTTCAGAAATTCTACGTCAATTTTGATTGCAATAATACTTCCTAGCGCTACTTTCTTAAATTCAGACAATTTACAACAATAGCAAAAGTAGTGTGGATTGCGTGTTGAATTTACGAAACAAACAAAACAAACCAACCATTGCACCTAACTAATTACTTATGCATGTAATCTTAAAAATAAATTGCTACTGTTGCTTAAAAGGATGCAAATTTCACCATGAGTTACAAATTATTTAACATAATTTAAAGTAATAACTGAGATTTGAAGTATATCAACTTTTAAGTATAACATATACCTGTTAATAGTATTTATCTGATATATTATACTGCTTATGGTGGTTTTTATTGGCTAATGCAACAGTACCCAATAATTTTATAAACACTATGTATACATAGTTTTCACACACTGTATTTAATGTTTCCCTGCTGCATATTATTATTTATAAATTTCTATTTTCACCAATAAATTTAGTTGGTAATGAGAATCTCAGCTAGGCTGTCAGCGTATGGCGAGCGAGCGAAGCGAGCACAGGATTGCGAAGCAATCCTAGGGGAACTGCGTGAGCAGTTCCCGGGGGTTGGCGAGCGATAGCGAGCAGGGGGCGATAGCCCCCTAGTTTTTCCTAATTGTCTTAAAATATCGCACAACTCCCAACCCTTTATCTTCTCAAATATTCTTATTTCATATTCCTTTTTTTGTCAGCCAAGCTCTTTCCAGCTCTACGGAATGCAAACATTATAGAGCATTTCCAATCACATGACTCGGACCTAACAACGGCCTTAGCAACGTTATTATTCGTCCAAGTGACGTCATGTGCGAATGCTTCTATTAGATGCTTCTATTTCCCGCCCCTAACAACAGCCCTAGCAACGTTGTTTATTCGTCCAAGTGACGTCATGTGCGAATGTATCTTAAAAAATAGTATCTTAAAAAAGGTAAAAACTTAGTACCTTAAAAAAGGTGAAACTAAAAGAATACTAGTTCTCACTTGATAAAATAAATTCCGATTGAATCATGTTCTGAAACATAAGGGGCTAAGGAAAGAGAAATTCGTGGGTAAGAATAGAATTGTAATAGTTTTTGGTTTGTTGACCAACTTTCTTAAAAACTACAATATGATCATCTTTTGATTTTACATTCCCGTTTCCATGGAGACTATTTTAACAACCATGCTATTCCATGAAAGATCTCCTTCGAAGAGTTGAAAAGGAGAGAATTCGTGGGTGACTAAAGTTACACCACAATAGCAATGGTTCGATCCGCCGGGGGTCCAGATCCACAAAGATCCACAGATCCGATTATTGTATGTTATTTTAAAGCATTGCTTTTCTCTCTTGCACAATAATCTTACAATTCAATCCTCACCAAAAATACTCTTAACTCTGGCGGCATATTTTTATCAAAAGATGACCAAGGCGATCAGGCAGGCTTTCGAGGGGCTGCAGCGGAAAGAGAACGGGGAATTCATGGGTTATTACAACACAAACCCCGTTCTAGGTTGAAGCATGGACAGTACTGCCGTCCTTAGCAAGAAGGGCGTATCTCGGATTTTGGCTATTTTCAGGTTTTTGCATATCTAGAATCTTTGGAGTCTTCTGCACCTTATGATACCTCATTCATGTACCTATGGGTACGAAAAGGTACACAAAAACGCTAGTGAAAAAGGGCGAAACAATGAAATTTCTTGAAATCCTTAGGCGAAAAGTGCTTGTACTGAAAATCTTGATTTTCGGAGATGCGCCCTTCTTGCTAAGGACGGCAGAGTAGTAGGAGTTTGTTATTAGACGTTTTATTACATTAAGATTATGTTATCGATCAATCCTGACATCAGCACTGATGGCCTAGTGGTAGAGTGTGTGTCTAGTAACCCAATGGTCCCTGTAAAATAAAATTGACTGACGTGGGACTTCAATGATCAGAGCCGACGTTTATTCAACGTAATTTTATTCAATCAATCAACACGCATTCCAATATACAAACACTTTTATGTACAATACACAGTTTTAGTTACAGTTAGCCCGTTTCCAGTTTAACTCTGCGCTGCAGCGCCACCTATAGTTTTGGGGTTTTTCTACATTCCCCCCATGCATCTCTTTAAGAATGCATCCATTAAAAATAAACCCAAAACATAAACACTCAATACAGATAAACTACTCTAAAACATAGTTATCAAACTTTCAATAAAACAACATATTTACACTTTAAACATTCGAACACAATAACTTTTCAAACAACTCCAAATTTCACTACCTCACAATAAAAGTTTTTATTTACAAGTCATTTCTATACCTCCAAATTATACACTCCACAACTATATAAAATACACTTTACAAACTGACAACACCTTATAATCCAATATTTTGATCTCACCTGAACTAAGGTTTCATTGATACCACCATGAAGCACACGCTCATGACAATCCATAACAACTAATCTTGAGAAATGACCCTGAGGTAAAATAATAGGACACTTTTCGTCCACATCAAAGGAAGAAAATCCTAATCTACTTTTTACTCTTACAATACCCTCATCATCAATAATAGGATTTAAATCACATAACTTTGAACCTTTTTCAAGGGGTTTGTTACACTTGATAAGATCAATTTCAGAACTAAAATTAGAAGCCTGTACAGTTCTAATCCAATATTGTAAAGATCTATTAACCTCACACATTTTAAGGTAACCCTTTACTTTTACTTTAGATCCCAAATTGCTAATGAATCTCAAAACATAACAAGTTACTCTTAATAATTTTCTATAGTTGCTGTATTTGTCAATGTCAATCAAAGGTTCTACAGCCACTTTTACATGGGCTACCTGAATCACAGCACTCTCCAAGAGTTCTTTCTCCACAGCCGCAGCACCTGGAGAGTCACTCCGGTTCCAAGTTGGCCAGTTCTCAGGAGCCAGGGTGATCCAGGGAGGACCCTTCCACCACAGTTGGTCACTCAAGACATCCCCGGCACAAATTCCTCTGGTCAGTTTATCCGCAGGATTCTCAGGACCAGGACAATGGCTCCATTGGCTGGGTTCACTCGTTCTCCGGATTTCTTCAACACGATTTGCAACGAAACGCTTCCACTTTTGGGACGAGCCTGTGATCCAGTGCAGCGTTATGGTAGAGTCAGTCCAGAAAAACACTTTTACCCCTGCAAACTGATGCTGTATCGAGCTGATGACTCTGGTTCCAATCACTGCAGCCATCAGTTCCAGCCTGGGAAGTGTCAATTCCTTCAAAGGAGCAACCCGACTTTTGGCCATCACCAGACGAGAAGATCGCCGAGACAAATCATCAGCTGCTGTCAAGTATACAACAGCACCGTACGCCTTGGGGCTTGCATCACAGAAGCAATGTAACTCTACATTCACAGGATCCGGAACCATAAACAACCATCTAGGAATTTCTACGGCTTCTAGGTTAATCAGTCGTTGGTACCAATTCTTCCATTCAAGAGAAATGTCCTTGGGCAGCTCTTCATCCCATTCTATCCTAAGGATCCACAGTTTCTGAAACATCATCTTTGCCTCTATTACCACTGGCGACAACCATCCGAAGGGATCGAAAATTCTTGATACTGCTTGTAACAATGTCCTTTTAGTTGGGGAATTCGAATGTATGAATTTCAATATCTCTTTAGTCTTGAATCCAAAACTATCATTTGCAGTGTTCCACTCCAGACCGAGAACCTTATTACTTTTTAGCGGTTTAGCCTCCGATTTCTTGAACTGGTTATTTAGCTCGTCAGAATTAGAATTCCATTTCGCCAGGTTCATTGAAGCTTTTTTCATTATGTCCACAGACTCCTGATGTATTTTAAGAGCTTTTTCTTCCGAATCTGTAGAAAACACAAAATCATCAACATACAGATGTCCCAATCTTTCAACTGTTTCCGGATACTCCTCCCTGAATTTTTCCAGATGGTGTTTAATACATGCCCCGAGTAGATAAGGACTGCAAGTAGCTCCGAAAATCAAGCGACAGCATCTGTACAATGCAATTTTAGGGTTCTTCAAAGTGCTTCTACTGTCAATCCATAAAAACCTCATGGCATCTCTATCCTCTGGAGAAATTGATATCTGTAGGAATGCCTTCTGAATGTCAGCGGTTACAGCAATTCCGTGTTTTCTGAAACCAAGCAATACCTGTAATAGGTCAGGTAACAAATTGGGTCCTTGAAGAAGGCAGTCATTCAATGAAGCTTTACCCCGCTCTCTTGAAGAAGCATCATAAACGACTCGTAATTTAGTCGAAGCGTGATCAGGGCGAACCACTGCCTGATGTGGCAAATAGTAAACACGATCACCAACAGGATCTTTCAGATTCACCTCCTCCACAATGCCCTCCTTAAGCTGCTCATCTATCACTTGCTTATAGGTCTCGTAGAAACTAATATTTGCCCTAAACTTCCGAATAAGTCCATTTAGTCGTTTTTCTGCAACCCTGTAGTTATCATCCAGATAAATATTTTTCTCCTTCCAAGGCAGCTTTATTTCGTAACGGTCATTCCTTAGGTTTATTGACTCCTCGAACAGCTTCGAAGCCTGCTCATCCTCAGTCCCGTAATCTTTCTCCCCTGCTGTAATTCCAATCGCTTCAACATCCCAAAAAGCCTCTACTTTCTTTAAAAGTTTTTCTTCAATTGTTAAGTTAGCACATACATTCATCTGTAACAGATCCGAACAAGGAAATCGTCCCTGCACACACCAACCAAATATAGTCTCCATGGCCACAGCACTTTCATTAATTCTTCTTATTTCTTGGTTAGCAATACTCCACAAATAATCAGCTCCAATCAGCACGGAAATTTCTTCCAAATTTGAACCTTCATCTTTTGGCCTTGTTAAACTTATTCCCATATTTTGAAGATCTCGTCTCATCACTGTATTTGGTATTCTTATTTCAGCCGATGTAATGACAGGCACCTCAACAGCTTCCAGTACAATAAACTTGCCAGGATCCATAATATTTCTCAGCTTAATTTCAACCTTTCTACTCTGGGTGACCTTGGCCTCTCTTTCTCCGAATGTATGAATGTTCAACTTTGCCCCTTGATTCACCGGTAACTGCAATCTCTTAGTGAGATCCCCTCGCACTGCTGTGATCTGACTTCCTCCGTCCAGAAGGCACCTGACTACACAATTTCTTCCGTTGTTGTTGTTTTCAGCAACTGCATATACTGTCTGGAGTATCACATCAGAACCAATTTGAGATGACGAGTACTGGCCGATCTCCAAAGAACGATCCGAAATCTGAGAAACCTCTCTGGACTGGGGCGGTGTGCTATTCGTACCTCTAATACACACCGATTCGTGATGCTTCCCCTGACACGATTTACAAGAGAATCTACTTCTGCACTCAAATGCTATATGCCTCTTCCCAAAACATAAGAAACACCTTCCAGTTCTTTTTAAGATATCTCGCTTTTTAAGAACGTCAAATTGTAAACAATTATACTTCGAATGATTAGATTCATTGCAGAAAACGCATCTTATAGTCACAGTAGACAGAGCCGCTGACGTAGGAAACCTTGGTTTGACATTCATGCTTCTGGGAGCTCCTCCGTTGTTTTGTTGACAGATGAGGTTTGCCGATTCCCGGCAATCAACCTCTTTCCTTATAAACTCTGTCAATTCCTTCACGTCAAATTTTTCCCTCCGGCTGTAATTATACTTGATATTTAGTTCTTCGGGTAACTTCTGCAAAATTATAGGGCATAACAAGTTACCGTAACTTCCAGCAGTGACATTCAGAGATTCCAGACTTCTTATTTGAACTTCACACTGATCATAAAGTCTTCGTAGACCTCCAATATTTGATAAAGTTTTGACTGGCTCAATAGCCAATAGTTTGTTCATGTGCGAGCTGATAACAATATCCAGTTTCCCGAACCTTTCCTTTAGAATTTCAATTGCCGCATCATAGTTTTGATCACTGAACACAAAACCGGAAATAGCCGTCAAAGCGTTTCCTCCAAGTAGTGACTTAAGGTAAACAAACTTTTCTGTTTTGGGAATATCGTCATTTTCATGAACAGTAATTCTGAATTGGTTGAAAAAATCCAGCCACTTACTTGGATCTCCATAGAACGTTCCAATTTGAAGCCGTGGAAGATTAATACCCGAGTGTTCGTTACACTTTCTTTCAAATGTTTCTTTTTTCTGATCGGCCGGCGGATCTGATTTCACGGATTTCTTCTCAATAGTTCGTAACTTATCAGTCAAATTTACTTTCTTGTAGCAAATTTCTTCCTTATAGTCACTAGCTCTTTCTACTTCTTGTTCTATTTCTTCCTCAGCTATAGACATCAATATTTCATCATCGAGTAACTTCAGTTCCGCTGATTTCTCCTCAAGGAACGCCAAAAACTGTTCTCCAGCAAGCCTTGACACATCATCTGATGATAAATACTTGTCAATCTTGGTTATGAGCTTACTTGTGCTTTGCCTAACGCCGGCTCGAATCTTGATCTTTTTTTGTAAATCCTCATTCGTCGTCATCATCACTTTTTCATCTTTCATCTTCGATTAGATTTTAAACCTAAAGCTTCCGGTTCAGTTTAGTTTCGGCACCATAAAATAAAATTGACTGACGTGGGACTTCAATGATCAGAGCCGACGTTTATTCAACGTAATTTTATTCAATCAATCAACACGCATTCCAATATACAAACACTTTTATGTACAATACACAGTTTTAGTTACAGTTAGCCCGTTTCCAGTTTAACTCTGCGCTGCAGCGCCACCTATAGTTTTGGGGTTTTTCTACACCCTGGTTCGATTCCAGGCTGCTACTTTTTAGTATTTTGCTTCAATTTAACTTGTAATTTTTCAAAAATAGTGAGATTAGTTAGAGTTGAGTTGTTACTTTCGTGGAAATAACCTGTGCCAACAAAAATTATCCTAACATAGTACTTTATTGTTCATTATAATATACCAAAAAAAAGAGCAAAAAAATATCAGAACAGTTAGAAAAAAATTATTTTAAAAAATGAAGCGATTTGAAAGCCCAAACGAATATTCATACTGCCATTGACTTGGTTTTTGGTTATACATATATTTTCCGGTATGTGTGCTTGATCTCAAGGATCCGCTTATACACCTTCGTCAAGTAAGACAGACACAACAGAAATTTTACTGACACAAAGAAGGAAATTACACCCAGGGGCGAGGTCAGAATCGAACTGACAACGGAGCAGTGCGCAGACTGCTGGCGTGAAGGGCAGGTGAGCAAACCCAACGGGCCATCCATCCCCCGCCATTGACTTAGCATTGGATCATTGCATTGCTGAAAAGCATATTTTGTTCCTAATTTAAAAGCATGTGCTTGCAAATTTTTTTTCCTTGAGGTTCATATTACCTTCATTTTTTAAGTAATTTTTTTATTGATTATTTGAAGATGAGTAACTGATCAAATATTACATAGCCCGTTGCTCTGCATTTTTGAGGTAGTCGCTTTTTTTTAAAAAAAAAAAAAAAAAGAAAAAGAAAGAGAAAAAGACGAATTACTCACTAGCTCATGTTCATGACTTCGAAGCCTGCTGGAGTCCAAACTCCTCTCAGGAGCCTCTCCAGAATTTTCAGGAAGGCCGTTCCGTTACCTGGAAGAGAACATTCCACTTTAACAAAGATGTCATTTTTTTTTGTCACACTCTCTTACCAGCAATACATCTAGCATAAAGTTTAAATCATTGAGATCTTTTTTTTTTTTTTGATCATTTTGATGAACTTATTATGCAAAAAGTTATGAAGAATAAAGTTCCAAGTACAAAAGGGGGATGGGGGAGTCTTTTTACTTGTTTTGGTATCCATTTTCAGGGGGGGACAGGTCCCACTTATTATTAATTCAATTTCAACAATAAGCAAAGAGAGAGAGAGGGGGAGACTTGCCCTTGATGACCCCGATGAGTATCATGGCGACGTATCCGTTGGGGAATATGCGGGCGGCCGTGTTGACGCCGTCGAACACCTTGCGGCACCTCAGCACCTCCTTCATCACCGACAGAAGGATCTTGACGGGCAGGAACTTGACCACCTTGAAGCCGATGTCGAAGGGCATGTAGTTCACAAAGTACCTGCAATAAACACCCAAAACACTGTTAGTATACTATATGGCACAGGGCCGTATCCAAGGGGGGGGGTTAGGGGTTCAAACCCCCCCCCCCCCGAAATTTTGACATCAATTTTTATACTGCTATTTTTCATGAAAATTATGTCTCACAAGGAACGATCCTCTTCGGGTAAAACCCAAAGGGTCTCAAAATGAGTCAAAACCCTACTCTTGGGGATAAAATTTCCAAAATGTTTCTGGGGGAGGACCCCCAAACCCCCTCAAAATTTTGAAATCTATTAGGTGCGGTTTTTCCTTCAAACTTGCGTGATTTACAAGGAGTGAATATCTTTGATGTAACCTAAAGTGTCTCAAAATGAGTTAAAATGCCACTGTTAGGGGCAAAATTCAAAACATTTTCTGGAGTAGGAACCCAAAACCCCCCTCAACATTTTGCCATTTATTACAATATAGTACCTTAGTTTTACCTTGAAAATTCGGCCACTTACAATGAGTGGTGCTCTTTGGGTGTAATCTAAAAGGTCTCAAAATGAGCTAAAACACTCTTTTGAGGGGCAAATTTCCCAAAATTTTTCTGGGGGAGGACCCCCAGACCCCATTTTACTTGGAATTCATATTGTTTATACATTTTTTAAATTTAGTGCATCGAAATTTCAATCCATTCCATTGTTGCCATCTAATACTTAATGTATAAAAGTACCCGTAAGGAGGTACCTCAGAATATATTTCAGTCTAAACCCCCCCCCCCCCGAAACAAAAGTATGGTTACGGCCCTGATATGGCAGGGATCGGCAACTAATTTTATGTGGGGTCCAAACAATTTCTAAAAATTTTTCAGAGGTCCAGAGAAAAAAAGTTTTAATTACTTTTCAATCATTTTTAGATGCACATATTTTTACATAGATCTAATTTAAAAGTAGTGTATTCTTATCTTCTTAAATAAATTATTACATTAAAAAATTTAAATTGTCATTAAAACCGGTTTACATCACATAAGCACTATTTAAAATATCAAATTTACATATAAAATACATTAAATGAGAAACACTACTCTAAAAGATAGAGTTATTGTATTTGAAAAATTGTTCATAACTTGGGATATTTTTACGTAACTCTTTAGCAACTAAAAAAAAAATTTAAGTTTAAAAAAACATGTTCAGATTAAAATCATTGCTAATTGCATATGGTATTGGTTTGGTATGTATAGTTTGCTTAATTTGCTTTTGAACTTTTTTTTTAAAATCTATGATTAAGTGTGGTAAGTGTATTTCTTCTATTTTTTTAAATTACAGGTACTACTTTCTAAAAATCAAAATTGTTATGGTCTTTTATCTGTTTAAAAAATTAAAAAATGATTTCATCACTTTTTTTCTTAAAGGTTGATGTTTATATTCTCAACCTTTTTAGGTTGATAAGCGCTATAAAATAATTATAAGTGGTACACCTGCATTTGAAAAAATGCTTCACTAAAAGTACTTAACTTTATAAGTACCTACTTTATCTGTTTTAAAAGTGCCTACTTTATCTGTTTTAAAAGTGCCTACTCTTTTTCAAGATACTTTACAAAAAAAATATTTATTTCATTCATTTTTCAAAAATTACATCAAGATTAATTAAATCAAAACCATAGGATCATATTAATTAACCAGTGAAATATCTTGAACTAATTAACCGTTGAAATCGTTTTAGAGTCACTGGGAGTTAATAAATAACAACACTGATGGTGTACTGGCAGTGTTTCAAATCACTGGCACCTAAATAGCTTGATGATGACTTCGCGATAGGAGTATACTACTATCCGCAGGGTATAGCCCCGGAAATCCGGGTCTTTATCGAAATTTTCGTAAATCTAGAGCTCAACAAGAAAGCATAAAATTAGGTCTAGTTAAAAAAAAAATAAGCGCAGAGCATTAATAGCATCTTTTATGAAGAGTCCGGTCCCAACATCGGTTCTAAGCGCGATTACCGTAGTAGCTACGTCATTCTGAAAGAAATTATGATTAATAAGCAGTAGCTACGATCGAGTTGCGTTTAGGGAGAAAAGTTCCGGACCATTCTGGCTCATCAAATCAGGTATGTGGGGAATGGGGAAAATACCTTCAGAACAAGATTTTTTCTTTTTAAATCTGCAAGCCTTCCGGATTTTGGAGCGTTCCGGAGTTAGGGATTCCTGATAAAAGGTCCGTTAGTTACTCTAATAGTTTTCTGGGATTTTGAGTCGAAGTCAGTAGCGGGCATAGGCGCCGACTCCATAGGGTTTGAGGGGGCTTGAGCCCCCCCCCAATGTTGGCAGAAGGGGGGCTAAGCCCCCCCCCCAATATTTTGTGATGTTTGGATATTTCTGGTTTGGAATCCCCTTCAAATTTTCGAAGAATCCCCTTCAAGAGCAGTTTTTTGGGGAAGAGTAACCCAAAAGGTCTCAAAATGTGAGTTAAGATTTCTTAATTTTCTTGGGGAGAACCCCCTAAATATGGATACATATTTATTAACTGTAGGTTTTTTTTTCATATAAATTTGGTGGCTTGTTAGGATAGGAGTGACCCTCTTCATTTGTAACCCAAGATATCTCAAAATGAGCTGAAATGCTACTTTTAACAGAGAAATTTCTAAAATTTTCCCAGACCCCCCCCCTTCTTATTTCGGGCTCACATTGTTACACAAAACTTTTACATTAAAAGGTTATTTTAAAATGTGGCACGTAAACTTCATGTTTGTGTTTCCTTAACTTTATGTTTTTTTCGTCTAGTACTGGCCCCCCCCCAATATTTTATAAAAGTCGGCGCCTATGGTAGCGGGGCCCGACTTACAAGTTTGGGGCAAAAGACCCTTTTGGGGGCCCCTGACATGTTTTAAAATCAAACTTAAATTTAATTGACTTAAAATAACAAAATCAATCGTCTTTAAACCAAGTGTAAACGCTGCGTAAAAATTGTTTGTTCAAAAGCTTTATAAGCTTAGTAAGTTTATTTTACACTTATTTCACATTTTCTTGAAATGGGGGTCCTGGGGAAGTGCCCCTAATGCCCTTCCAGAAATCAGGCTTTGAGTAAAATATAATATGATTACGAGACCATCCCATTTAACTTGCTTCCCTTCTTCAACTATCAATTGGTAGGCTTACCACTTACCATACGTCCTGGGTTTCGGAGGCTGTCCTGGGAAATGTCCTGGGTCCCAAAATGTCCTGGGTTTTCGTAATTTTAAGGCTGGACAAAAATTTTTGTGAAATTTTCGATAAAAATTTTTTTACCTATTTCTGCGGCTTCACTTTACTCATATTTAGACTGCTGAAAGGGACAGACTCTCTATTTGTACTGTCAAACACCTTTTAAATGTGAAAATTAACTCTGAACTTAATTGTTGTGAATTTTATGATTTAATTAAATCTAACAAAGAATTTTTGAAAAAAGTGATGTCAAGTGAAAAGTACAAATGATTAAATAAAGTACCTATGTTATTTCAGTTTAAATATTTAGGGGTTTTTTTTAGTTTGGGTGTTTATTTAGTTTTTAATCTTTGACGGACCGATAGGTCGACAAAGTGTCCTGGGTTGAGCTCAAGAAAATATGGTAAGCCTATCAATTGGATGGTTTGATTCCACGTTCAAAGCCTTTGTTAAACTCACCACGATCCTGTGGCCAGGAGCAGGCTGTTGGTGCTGGTGAAGCAAGCGAGGATGGGCTCTCCCAACAGGAAGGATGACAGCAGGACTCCGGCGTAGATCGACACCATGGCACTGATATAGTAGGCCAGAGGGTTCTTCCGGCTGAACTGGTGGGCGCCTGCAACAGGAAAATGGTAGTTTTAACTTTTAAAGGTTCCAAAATATCCTACCATGGTATTATTGGGTGGCAGAGTTAGAAATTGGGGGAAAAAAAACACTGGTCCTGCCAGTGATATTTTTAACTCCTCTGAGAGAGTATTTCACTCCTTGAAAATCGGAAATACTCTTTAAAAAACTAGACAGGAGTATTTTTACTCTTTGAATTTTTCACAAAGGTTTAGCTTAAACTTAGCTTAAAATGCACCGTGTGCCTCACCGAAACAACAAATAATATTTTTCTACTCAAAATACCAACTGATCTCAGCGGAGACATTTCCGCCCGACTTCTGGCCAAAGCCAATTGTCAAAAACTACTGCACCCTAATCATCATACTTTTTAATTGTGTTCTCATACAGCCGTAGTATTTTTTTTTCATTTATTGTTTCTTAAGCAGTTTGATTGCAGTTTTTGTGTCTCTGTATATGTAGTTTATGCTATTTCAGAATTTCACTCCTCATAATTTAATTTCACTCCTCCTAAAAAAGTCAAGGAGTATTTTTACTCCTCCAAAAAAATCCTAGGAATAATACTGCTACCATGGTATTATTGGGTGGCAGAGTTAGAAATTTTGGGGGGAAAACACTGGTCCTGCGGACCACTACCTTGCCAATGTTACTGGTCCTCAACCAAAGCAGTGGCGGATCCAAGGGGGGCACTCCGGACAGTGCCCCCCCTTGAACCCAAAAAAAAGTACACAAAATGAGTTAAAATCCTACTTTTACAGGTCAAATTTCAAATTTTTTTCTGGGAGAGAACCCCCATACCTTACAGCGGTACCAAAAGGGGATCTTGAGTGATACTTTTTAGAAAATCCCCAACATTTTGACATTTTTCTCAAAATAAGGTAAAGGTGAAGGTCTGAAAAAGTGCCCCCCCCCCCTTGGAGCCAATTCTTGAAGCCTTTTGTCACAGATTGACAAACCCTTTCCCTCTAAGCGTGACATCATTTATGAACGACCCCTAACGTATTAAATTTCAATGATGTAGGGGGGGGGAGAGAGAAATGAAGATGTTTATAAAAATGATTTTTGTAATTTTTCCCCATCAGTTAATTTTATTCAAATTTGTTGCATGTGTTCATCATACTTTCGGACAAAATAGAAACTACAAACTAGGATGAATATAATCCATAATCAGTAATGCACTGAAACCACAATTTGATGTCATACAATGACCAAAGAGAAAAAAATGAAGCGGGCGCGAATCATGGGCGCCCATATGTTTGAATTCAGGAGGGGGCCCAAGAAAATTTTTTGCAAGCTAGCCATCAGTCAAGCACGTGCAAGTCAGCAGTTCTTTTTAAGGGGGTTGGTTGATAATTATTTCAAAGGGACCCCTTCACGAGTTCTTAATGCAAAATATTTTGTATAAAAATACAGGAGTTTCAAGCAAAAAGGGGTATCTAAGAGTCCTCCCCAGAAAAGGTTTCGAAATTTCATTCTTAAATGTAGTGTTTTAACTCATTTGGGTAACTTCTAAAATAGGATCGCTCCTACGCCGAGCCGCAAAATTTCAAGTCAGAAACTAAAAGGAAGATTTTACGTAACTTTTCCGGTGCAAGGGGGGGCCCTTTGCCCTTATGTATGGGCCAGGGCCGTAACCAGACTTTTGTTTCGGGGGGGGGTTTAGACTCAAATATTTTCTGAGGTACCTCCTTACGGGTACTTTTATACGTTAAGTTTTAGATGACAACACTGGATTTAAATTTTGATGCACTTAATTTCAAAATTGTGTAAACAATATGAATTCCAAGTAAAAAGGGGGGTCTGGGGGTCCTCCCCCAGAAAAATTTTGAAAATTTGCCCCTCAAACGAGTGTTTTAGCTCATTTTGAGACCCTTTAGATTACACCCAAAGAGCATCACTCATTGTAAGCGGCCGAATTTTCAAGGTAAAAAGAAGGTATTTTGTAATAAATGGCAAAATGTTGAGGGGGTTTTTGGGTTCCTACTCCACCCCTAAAAGTGGCATTTTAACTCATTTTGAGACACTTTAGGTTGCATGAAAGAGGACCACTCCTTGTAAATCACACAAGTTTGAAAAGGAAAAACCGTACTTAATATATTTCAAAATTTCGAGGGGGTTTGGGGGTCCTCCCCCTGAAAAATTTGGAAATTTTACCCTTAAAATTAGGGTTTTGACTCATTTTGAGACCCTTTGGGTAAGAGGATGGCTCCTTGTGAGACATAATTTTCAAGAAAAATAGCAGTATAAAAATTGATGTCAAAATTTCGGGGGGGGGGGGGTTGAAAACCTAAAAACCCCTAAAACCCTAAACCCCCCCCCCCTTGGATACGGCCCTTATGTATGGGCGCCCTTGGCGCAAATCCAGCAGGGCTCCAAAGGGGGGGGGGCACTTTTTGAAGATCACCTCTACCTTTGGACGCAAATTGACAAAATTTTACTTTTTTCTATTAAGATCTCTCCAGATCCCCCCCCAGAAAATTGTAGGGATTTTGACCTTAAATAACTCATTTTTTGATCAGCACTATCACTAACAAAAAAGTTTGAACAATCTGGGGAAAGTGACCCTCTTGGCTTCTTAAAAAAGGGGGCTTATTGACTGAAACATTTTTGGTCTTTCCGAATCTAATTTCTTCTTTCTAAGACTTTTTTCTCCTTTCTCTTTCAACCCAGGAAGAGGCCCTTATTGGAGTGCCCCCCCCCCATTGAATCCGCACCCGAAGGGAAAATGTTTAATTAGAGTGAGATACCGGCGTTCGAAATCCACGGTGGTCCGCCGGACCAGTCATGAAAAGAAAAGCACTTAATTGCATTTAATCAAGAAAAATACTAAATATTTTATAATTTATTAATTCCTTATTTTTTACTTTAATAATATTTCCTTTTGTTAAATTGATAATTATTGAAATATTTCTCTATTCTTAAAAAATATTTTGTGATCGGTTTCCAGGGAAAAACCTTTTAATTAGTGATCCGTATCAAAATGTATCAAAGTATATGTATGGTATCAAAATGTCCGTATTCTTTCGAGGATGTGCAAAAGGCTGTTGGAATTTTTTTTTAAAAAATTCTCAGTTTAAAAATATTTCCATTTTTTTAGTTTACGGATAAGGTCGCAGTTACAAAGCAAGTACTGTCAAACAACTTATTATGCAACCAATCACAACGAACAATTGGCGCCATATTTATGGTGAAACACGTTTCCTTTCACGTTTTTAAAAAACGTACTTTCTAAATTAAATATCATTCGAAGACTGATAAAATGCTCTAAAAACTAAAGAGATATGCGTTACTTCATACTTAAACTTCCCACATTTTATCTGAAATTTATCATTTTTAGTCTGATAATCGAAATTAATTGTAAACATTGACTGTCATGTAGGTTTTGTCTCTTATTATTTTCAGTGCCTTAAAAGGTATTGTTTATCAAGTTTGGGTTTAAAGAAAAATATGAAAGCCTTTCATATTTTTCATGTTTGGTAAAAAAAAATTAAAAACTCTTCAACTATAAAAACGTGAAATTTTTGGCTTATTTTTTTCGTAACTTTATTTTCTCTTTCATCATGTCCAACTTTCTAAAAAAAATACTAATACTATAGAGCATTTTCAATCACATGACTTTACCTAACAACGGCCTTAGCAACGTTGTTTATTCGTCCAAGTGATGTCATGTGCGAATGCTGCTATTGGATGCTTCTATTTCCCGCCCCTAACAACAGCCTTAGCAACGTTGTTTTTGTCCTCCAAGTGACGTCATGTGCGAATGCTCTATAGAGCATTCGCACATGACGTCACTTGGACGAATAAACAACGTTGCTAGGGCTGTTGTTAGGTCCGAGTCATGTGATTGAAAATGCTCTATATCTAAATTTGGAAAAAAAAAGTTTAAAAACAAATTAATTTTAATAAAATTTCAATTTAAACAAAGTTTAAATAAAATTTCAATTTAAACAAAGTTTTAATAAACTTTTAGTTTCAAAATTTTAATAAACTTTTAATTTAAATAAAAAAAAATATTTTAATTTAAATAAAACTTTTTGCTTTTTACTTTTTAAAATAAACACATTTTCACCAAATTTCACGTTGAAAAAAATGCATTTATAATCATCATGGAGAGAAAAAAAATTAAATCAATCGAAGCATGCCAATATTATTAGGACTTTAGTGAAATTTATAATAGTTTCACATGATATTATATTACATACTACTGCAAGCAAGCAACAACAACAGGCAGCTAGCTTTATTTTCAATTATTAATTTAATTTATTTAAAATTTTAATTTAAACAAAATTTTATTGCTTTTTAAATGAAATAAACATTTTCACACCAAATTTCACGTCGAAAAAAATCGCATTTAATCATGGAGAAGAAAAAAAATTTAAATCAATCGAAACATGCTAATATATTAGGACTTTGGTGAAATTTATTGCTGTTCCACATGGTATTACATAGCGAGCAAAACACAGGCTTACCCGCTCCGATTTCATCCTTGAGGTAGAGGCAGGTGAGCAGGCAGTGGGAGAGTTCGAAATAGGGGAACATGTTCATCTTGGACACATAATTGGCGATTTCGAGGAATTTTTCGGAATCCATGATGATCGTTTCGCTCGCTGCCCCGTCCACGCAAAGAAAAAGATTTCTCTCTCAGCAGCAGCAACCCATTGTGCTTGTGCTCCCGGAGCCGCGGCCGAGAATAGCTCCGTCCTGGCACTGCGCCAGAACTCGCTTTTTTAGAATCGTACCTCCACGAGGAGTAGGCCAGTCGAACGGAAGGAAAGCCACGTAGTCCAGTCAATCGGTGCGCGGTTTTTTTTTTATTTTATGTGTTTCGGAGGGCGCGGATTACGAATATGAAGTTAGCGGTCAGCTTCGTATGGGGACATCCATAAATTACGTGAGGTCAAAAAGGGGGGGAGGGGTTTGCAAAAATCTCCCCAAGGGGGGAGGGGGGGGTCGATTAAAATCTCACGTTAACTTTTTAAGTTAGAAATTATACGATGTTTTTTGTTTTTTAAGTGTGAGAAAGGAAAATCATTTTTAAAAAGTTGTAGGTAAATCTCACGTGGGGGAGGGGGGGGGGGGGTCCAGCAAAATCTCACCAAGGGGGGAGGGGGGGGGTTCCAGATTTTGGAAAAAACACCTCACGTAATTTATGGATGTCCCCTCACGAATATGAAGTTCGCATAATCAAAAATCGCAAAATTTTTGCTCTTTTTCTTCTTTGATCTTTTTTGCTTATACAGTCGACTCCGCGTAATGTGATCAATCGGATAATGTTTTCAAAATTGACCGGTCCCGATAATTCCCATTTAATTTAATGTAAAATGCCCCGCTTTATGTGATTGATATTCCGCTTAATGTTATCAAAATTTGTTGAAATCCCCTAAAAACCTCCTTTTTTCCCGTTTGAAGGCCAGTTTTAATACATATCTTACGGGCAATGTGATAAATCGGGCATTATTAATAATGCCCGAAGTGGAGGCGGGCAATGTGAAAAATGCAAAGGCATTTATCAATGAAATTTATCACTTTGCCTGCCTTCACTCCGGGCATAATTAAGAATGCCCGATTAATCACTTTGCCCGCAACACATGTTCATACAAAATGAGTCATTAATTTATTAGTAATATGTGTTCCACTCCCATATTTTTCTTTAAGAATTTGAAAGTTGCAAAATACATACTAGAACTAGGTAATCGGTTAGGTAGGGAATTTTTATTTGGCCTTTCCGCTAAAAAATGAAAAGCGCGCGCTTCTAACCTCTACAAAATAAAAATATTCACGTTATCGACAAAAATTTTATACCACGTGAAAGAGCATTTAATTGTCTATAAATAAAGTACCTTAATATTATTTTTTGTGAAGGGGGAATAGGGAGCGAAGCCAGGGCCGCCGAGAGCCAAGTCGGGCCCCGGGTACAAGGTTGAGAAGCGGGCCCCCAATGACATTCTCATTTCGAGGTAGGGGGCGCTTAAAAGTATCGTTTTCTTGATAATACGATGAGTACCAAGTAATAAAGGGGGTCTGGGGGTCTTCCCCCAGAAAATTTTTGAAAATATGCCCTAGAAAACTGGGAATTTACTCATTTTTGGACCTTTATGTGAACAAATTAATTTCCAAAATATTCAAAATGATATCCGTCTTAGTACTCAATATGAAAAGCTTTGGGTACCGGGCCCCCTACCGGCCCGGGGGTATCATACCCCCTCGCCCCCCCCCCCACTCTCGTCAGGCCTGAGCGAAGCAAAGATCGAAAATAAAACTTATGCGCCTTACAGCCAAAACGAACTTTTGCAGTTGTTAATATCCAATCTGCGCTTTACCTCCGGTATATTACCAACGAAATAGGTTGTTTTGGATGAAATGATGACTAGGCATGTTTAAAAAAATATTTTTTAATTTTTATTTATGAAATATTAGATATTTTAGGCGGAAATTCAATAAATATATTAAATTATGGGAATAAAATTACAAAAATTTTAAACTTATTTAAAAAGTCTCCTTCACATCAAAAAATGCAAAAACATCTCAAATTATTTCTCTTTTCTATTTTTTACTGATTTTTTACTCAGAAAATATTTGTTTCTCAAAAAATAGCAGTGCACCAAATTAAAGTACGTAAAATTTCCTATCAGATGCATTGGTTTCGTTTTTATTTTTCTAGGAGCAGTGTAATAAATAACCTCTTGTCAGTTTGGAAAAGGGAAGAAGTCCAAAAACCAAGTTTTGAGAAAATCGAAAAAAAAAATTGTAATGGAATTTTCATTGTATAAACTACAAATTTTACTGGAAATTCAGGACCCATTTTAGAATACACAAACGCTCCAAGAATTAAGTTACGTTCAAAAATATTGCACAGTTGAAAAAAGTTTGACTTACTCCCTTTTTCAAACCTATAAAATTCCAGCTGAAAAAGTCTTTAAACCACTTAATTGACAATTAAATTATAGTTCACAGAGCTCAAAAGAAGTGAGAAATAGGAAGACTGTAAGACAAATTCAAAAGTATTATAAATTTGTAATAGTAATTTACTGGAAAATTGCATTTTTCTGCTTGAAAAAATACGGAATACGGAAAAATGCTCATTTTTACTAACAAAAGGAAAAATAGAACGGGGGATCAAGAATGACCAAAAACATACTTTTAGCTTTATATGATTTACATTACATTGAGAGCGCTACTGACAAATATCGTTCCTCTTCAAAGTTGTGGTGTGAGTGTTTCTTCTGTGATCAAGTTCAACTGCTGAAGTTGTAAAACTACTAAACTGAAACCCAGAACGAAGTACAAGGAAGGAAAAAGACGGCAACCCTACTATTACTACTGTGAACTTAACAGGAAATCTTATTTTCATATTTATCGCTCTTTCCTTGCCATTTCTTGCAAGCAACCCTATGGATTTGTAAACTTTATGTTTTGGCGAATTTATCGCTATTTCTAGATGCTTTACCAAAGAATAGCTTTACATTGAAACAAAATCTAAAAATTCTTTACACACAAAAATTATGGCAATTTCTTTTTAATTCTGTAAATTAATTAAAATTTGAGTTTTGATTGAGTATTGTAGATCAGCATTTTATCGAATTGTGTTGTAAATTCTAATTTTAAATTTAGCGTTTTAGTTTAGAAATTAATATAAATTAATTTTTTAAATTCACTTTTTGCTTAAAATTCCTTTTAAATATATGGTTAAGTGGAGAAAAAATTTCAATACCTCCACATTCTTGTAGGACAACATAAAATAAATTTGAAAAATAAGAGGATGAGTAATGAAATAAAAAGGTTTTATATAAGGTCTTCAAACTACTTAAACAGTGTTCAAAGTAAATAGTATTGAAATTTATTTAATTAAAATATGTGTAGGAGGTATAACAAAAAATCAAATGCCACTTTAGAACTATCTGATAGTTTCACTGCATGCATAAAACCATGAACTGTGTGAAAAATGCTTCAAAAAGGTTAATTTGCTTTAAAAAGACAATATGGAAAGCTAAATACAAAGAAAAATAATAAATAGTTAATTATTAGGTTATTATCAACATTAATAGCATTCTTTTTAATGTTTCTTTAAGTTTTACCAAAAGTAACACATCCTAATTTGAGTTATAGTTAGTTGACTTAAGAAATTTAAAGTTTCATGTTGAACTCCATTTTCTATAAATACAAAAAAAAAAAAAAACATAAAATTTCTGTTGGTAGCAGGTTATTAGGTTATTGTTACATAGTTTGTCATATTTGACCCTGTAATTAACATTACCTATTGTATTGGAATTCTTAAATATATATATTTTTTAACAAATATATGCAATTATAAATATTGTAAAGCAAAGGATTCCAATGTTTATTTGAAGAGAAAATTGCATTAATTTGTCGGTTAAATTATAGTATTAACATGAAATAGGTAAATCCAGTCTCACATTTAAATTACACCCTCTTTCTGTACTAAATCTTACTTAAGTTTAGATCTTACATTTAAGATGGCAGCACGAGCGTAAGCATTTCAATATTGACCAATCCGTGTTTGGTTCATAGTCCATATATGGGAATTTAGCTCCACCCCTGTGATATTGACGGATCCGTGTTTGGTTCGTAGTCCATATATGGGCATGTGACTCCGCCCACTCCGTTTTTTTTTTATTTAAGAGGGAAACGGCGGACGACAATAAAACTAATTATTAGAAAATAAAGACATTTGGAGGAAAAAAAAGGTTTTCTTTTCGAATTTATTTTCACAATTTTGAATGCAAAAACACCTGAGGTTGTACCTTCGGACACCATTCGGGTTGTACCTACGGACACGTTCTTGTGGAGGTGGCTGTAGCTAATCGTTGCTTTTAAATCAGGTTTTCATTAAAGTGAATACATTTTAATGCATCTTTAATTAATTCTAAAGGGTTATCTACTTGTCGACGATTAGAATAGTAGATTTATAGATGAAAAATCAAATATTTTGTGTGCTAAACTACTTTTTTAAATTTTTGATTCCAGTTTGCATTTAATATAAAATATAATGTAAAATCGTAAGCACCCTATCGCATTTCAGTATGATGATTAAAAAAAACTTAAAATTTCCACCGACGAAGATTTGCGAAAGTTACCAAATGCTTGCACAACTAAGTGGCGATCGAATTGATTTTTTGGACCAGTGAAGTGATCAGATCAATCAGCACTATTGATGAAACTATTACCTTAAATTTGGATCTGAAAATCCCATGTGATTTATTTATCACTTTTATCAGTCAACTTCTTTTTAATGATCATTTACATTTCCAATTTTAAAAGTGCTCGAAATAGTTTATTAAAAGGTAAAACATCAATAAAAATGTTCATTTTTAGCTCTTTTCAATTAAAACCTCCCTTTCAAAGGGTGTCCACAGGTACAACCGGGTCTGTCCATAGGGAGAGCCGGGAGCCGGTGGTTGTACCTATAGACACAAATTTCGTCAAGTTATTATTAAAATTAATAAAAAATCCAATTTTCATGATTTTAGCTAATAAAAAATATCCTCCTACTCACAAAGGTTAGGTCTATAGGTTGGGCACTTTAAATAAATAATCAAAATATGATTTTTCCTGTCTTAGAAAAATCCAAACGTTTAGTTTTGTACGAAGGTACAACACTCTCCCCTACAGTGTGTGTACTTTTTCGGACCGCCTCACTTTGAAAAACACTCCTGCAGTTTGTCCAATTCGACTGGTCACTTCTGAAGGACTGTTCTACGTTTCGCCCACAAATAAATTTCCATCCCCCCTTTCTTCTTTTTCTTCCTTCCCTATGGGGATATTTGTGGGCGAAATGGAGTCGCTGCGATAAAAACCAATCTTGTTAAGAATCGATTCTCAACAAGGAATGAATTGACCCAAAATTACCAAACTTCCTCAAAATCACTCCAAAGTACATCTTGTTTGTACTTTTTCGGACCACCTCACTTTGAAAAACACTCCTGCAGTCTCGGTTTGTCCAATTCTCTCGACTGGTCACTTCTGAGGGACCTTGTTTTCCTGGACCACGAAAAAACAAAAATTCCTCAAAATCACTCCAAAGTACATCTTGTTTGTACTTTTTCGGACCGCCTCACTTTGAAAAACACTCCTGCAGTCTCGGTTTGTCCAATTCTCTCGACTGGTCACTTCTGAGGGACCTTGTTTTCCTGGACCACGAAAAAACAAAAATTCCTCAAAATCACTCCAAAGTACATCTTGTTTGTACTTTTTCGGACCGCCTCACTTTGAAAAACACTCCTGCAGTCTCGGTTTGTCCAATTCTCTCGACTGGTCACTTCTGAGGGACCTTGTTTTCCTGGACCACGAAAAAACAAAAATTCCTCAAAATCACTCCAAAGTACATCTTGTTTGTACTTTTTCGGACCGCCTCACTTTGAAAAACACTCCTGCAGTCTCGGTTTGTCCAATTCTCTCGACTGGTCACTTCTGAGGGACCTTGTTTTCCTGGACCACGAAAAAACAAAAATTCCTCAAAATCACTCCAAAGTACATCTTGTTTGTACTTTTTCGGACCGGCCTCACTTTGAAAAACACTCCTGCAGTCTCGGTTTGTCCAATTCTCTCGACTGGTCACTTCTGAGGGACCTTGTTTTCCTGGACCACGAAAAAACAAAAATTCCTCAAAATCACTCCAAAGTACATCTTGTTTGTACTTTTTCGGACCGCCTCACTTTGAAAAACACCCCTGCAGTCTCGGTTTGTCCAATCCCCTCGACTGGTCACTTCTGAGGAAAAAAAATGGCTAAATGGTCAAAAACCGATGGTTTTTCGTAAATTTCTCTTTAACCAAGCAAGGTAGAGCTTAGAGGTTACTAAATTCGAATTTTCGGTTCCAATTTACTCCAGAAAAGTGTTACTACACTATCCGGAGAGTCCTGGAAAAGGAGCTAATGGTCCGGGAGCGTTTTGGCGGGAAAAAGTAGGAATTTTAATTTTTACATACCCCCTAATGCGATAGATGGTTCGATTCCTTAATTTTAGGGTGCACACATACCGAAATTTCAGAAGCCTGGAGCAAGCGGTTCGGATGCAATCTGGGAAAAACGGAGTTTTTGGAATATCGGTTTTTCATAAATAACTCACAAAATAATTATCACACACCTCAATGATTTACATATTCGTAATCTGTGAAAAATTACCGATTTATCCATATAAGACACTTGAGGTGGGGTCCAATTTTTTCCGAAACTCTCCTGACACGACTTGCCCCAAAAAATGGAGTGTTTGGCATTAAATGTAAGTACGCTCCATTCTCGTTCTAAAAATCCTGGATGACATAAATATCATTGTGGATTCCCGTAATTCTGGAAAAACTTTGCCATAACAATTTGTTACTAGAAAAAATAATAATAAAAAAATTAATATTAATATTTTCGGATTTATAAGCTTTCTTTGAACTTGTGTTTTTTCGTCGAAATCTGAACTTTTTCTTCTAAGTCCAATTACTGCCTTAATTACTAACCGAATTTCACCAAAATTGAATATGAGGTATATGGTAGGGTATATTTTAAGATTTTAAGGTAAAAAATTCGAAGTCGTTTTTCGATTTTGATAAAAATCGCGACTTTAGTGCGACTTACGCTATAGTCCAGGGACCCTAATTTTGGTCCTAAATCACTAAATTCCTGATTCTGCAAGCTTATGGAAATGTAATGAAAGGTATAAGGTCGTCGACGCCGACCCGATGAAAATTCATTTAATTGGTTTTTGAGCGATTCTCTACTACACTTTGAATGTTTGAATTGCACTTTGGAAAGGCCCCTATCACGTAATTCCTGGTTCCCGGCTTAAAAAATTCGATATGTTGCTCGGACTTAAGTGTTTTACTAGAATTCTTTGTCAAAATTCCTTGGAAAGCCATGTTATTATTATTAAGTATATTTTAAGAAAACCCCTGTTTCTCAACAGTGTACTGCAGTACGCAAAACAGGGTCTATCGTATTATATTTTCATATCACATTCTGTATTTATATAAGTACTATATTATATTTCTTAGTTACCTGGACGGGTTTGTCCCCCCCCTTGGTAGTAAAACGTTTTTTTCCCTAATAACTGTATATTATGCTGTTGTTCACCCATAGTGAAATAAAGATTAATTATTTTTGTGTGGGATTTAGTATTTTATAAAACTTTCCTGAGTGTAGAAAGAAACAGGGATACTTATATATCCCCAATTAATTTCCAAATTTATTTCTTTAATTTGCATTGTAACAATCGTAAACTGACAGATTTTCCTTGTCTTCAATGGTTTTTAATAGGACATATGGCTATTATGTTTAATGAATTGTCCATCAGGGAGGACAGCTAATAAGAGAAAATTTTACATGTGATGTGCATTTCAGTGCAAGTGCACGGCCGGCAAGAGGGGAAAGCATTGGCTGGTGGGGGTGGGGACGTGGACAAGTACTTTCCCACGGAAGACATCCCCAGCGAATCCTTAGATTTTATCTTAATGGGTACATTTATTTCGACAACTGTCAATGCTGCTGGGATGTGCGTTCTATTTTTGTCTTCGTGGTTCTGAGCCGAATTCGAAGTAGGGAGAGGGAGCTTATCTAGGGAGCTGTAAATTTCAGGAAGCAGAATGTCCAACATCGCACCATAGTAGACTCTCGATTAACCCGGATTAGATTATCCAGGGTTAGGTGCACCGTAGACTTTTTCCACTGGATGTAATAAAACACTTATCTCCAGGAAGAAACCTAAGTTTAGGGCGCCGGGTGTCTTGGTGTGGTCAATTTTCGACCCCTCTCAGGCGCGAGTGCGAGGGGAGATACAAAGAGATTGAGGGAGATAAACTGCCGGTGGTCCGGCCGCAAATTGTTTTAGTACATCCAGCTGAAAAGTTTACGGTGGCCCTTACCCCTCATCGCAAAAAAGGACTGAAATTCTGGTGTGAGTAATGGGAAGATCATTCTTATATAATTGTCCCAAAAAAATGTGTAGTAATTATTTCAATATTTTTTACAAAATTATTTTCTATTTCTTTTTGCATGAAGTTGATTATTCGAATTGCAAGCAACCCTATGGATTTGTAAACTTTATGTTTTGGCGAATTTATCGCTATTTCTAGATGCTTTACCAAAGAATAGCTTTACATTGAAACAAAATCTAAAAATTCTTTACACACAAAAATTATGGCAATTTCTTTTTAATTCTGTAAATTAATTAAAATTTGAGTTTTGATTGAGTATTGTAGATCAGCATTTTATCGAATTGTGTTGTAAATTCTAATTTTAAATTTAGCGTTTTAGTTTAGAAATTAATATAAATTAATTTTTTAAATTCACTTTTTGCTTGGAGAAAAAATTTCAATACCTCCACATTCTTGTAGGACAACATAAAATAAATTTGAAAAATAAGAGGATGAGTAATGAAATAAAAAGGTTTTATATAAGGTCTTCAAACTGCTTAAACAGTGTTCAAAGTAAATAGTATTGAAATTTATTTAATTAAAATATGTGTAGGAGGTATAACAGAAAATCAAATGCCACTTTAGAACTATCTGATAGTTTCACTGCATGCATAAAACCATGAACTGTGTGAAAAATGCTTCAAAAAGGTTAATTTGCTTTAAAAAGACAATATGGAAAGCTAAATACAAAGAAAAATAATAAATAGTTAATTATTAGGTTATTATCAACATTAATAGCATTCTTTTTAATGTTTCTTTAAGTTTTACCAAAAGTAACACATCCTAATTTGAGTTATAGTTAGTTGACTTAAGAAATTTAAAGTTTCATGTTGAACTCCATTTTCTATAAATACAAAAAAAAAAAAAACATAAAATTTCTGTTGGTAGCAGGTTATTAGGTTATTGTTACATAGTTTGTCATATTTGACCCTGTAATTAACATTACCTATTGTATTGGAATTCTTAAATATATATATTTTTTAACAAATATATGCAATTATAAATATTGTAAAGCAAAGGATTCCAATGTTTATTTGAAGAGAAAATTGCATTAATTTGTCGGTTAAATTATAGTATTAACATGAAATAGGTAAATCCAGTCTCACATTTAAATTACACCCTCTTTCTGTACTAAATCTTACTTAAGTTTAGATCTTACATTTAAGATGGCAGCACGAGCGTAAGCATTTCAATATTGACCAATCCGTGTTTGGTTCATAGTCCATATATGGGAATTTAGCTCCACCCCTGTGATATTGACGAATCCGTGTTTGGTTCGTAGTCCATATATGGGCATGTGACTCCGCCCGCTCCGTTTTTTTTTTTATTTAAGAGGGAAACGGCGGACGACAATAAAACTAATTATTAGAAAATAAAGACATTTGGAGGAAAAAAAAGGTTTTCTTTTCGAATTTATTTTCACAATTTTGAATGCAAAAACACCTGAGGTTGTACCTTCGGACACCATACGGGTTGTACCTACGGACACGTTCTTGTGGAGGTGGCTGTAGCTAATCGTTGCTTTTAAATCAGGTTTTCATTAAAGTGAATACATTTTAATGCATCTTTAATTAATTCTAAAGGGTTATCTACTTGTCGACGATTAGAATAGTAGATTTATAGATGAAAAATCAAATATTTTGTGTGCTAAACTACTTTTTAAAATTTTTGATTCCAGTTTGCATTTAATATAAAATATAATGTAAAATCGTAAGCACCCTATCGCATTTCAGTATGATGATTAAAAAAAACTTAAAATTTCCACCGACGAAGATTTGCGAAAGTTACCAAATGCTTGCACAACTAAGTGGCGATCGAATTGAATTTTTGGACCAGTGAAGTGATCAGACCAATCAGCACTATTGATGAAACTATTACCTTAAATTTGGATCTGAAAATCCCATGTGATTTATTTATCACTTTTATCAGTCAACTTCTTTTTAATGATCATTTACATTTCCAATTTTAAAAGTGCTCGAAATAGTTTATTAAAAGGTAAAACATCAATAAAAATGTTCATTTTTAGCTCTTTTCAATTAAAACCTCCCTTTCAAAGGGTGTCCACAGGTACAACCGGGTCTGTCCATAGGGAGAGCCGGGAGCCGGTGGTTGTACCTATAGACACAAATTTCGTCAAGTTATTATTAAAATTAATAAAAAATCCACTTTTCATGATTTTAGCTAATAAAAAATATCCTCCATATATACTCCAAATATACATTATACTTAAGGAAGTGACATTTCTGTCCATGTGGGTTATACTTGAGAATTTACTGTGCATTTATAAGGTAATACATAAAAGGATTTTTTTTCTAAAGCGCACTCTCAATCATTTCTTTGGGAAAATAATAAATGTACAATGTACGCGCTATACCCATGGGCTCCAGGGGGAGGCAGCTGCTCCCCCCTAAGTTCCCAGTTTGTCAAAAAAAATTTTAAAAACTTTATTAAAGCAATAGTACATAATTTTCCTTGAAAATAGTGTGGCTTACAAGAAGCGGTTCTGTTCGGCCCAAAGAGTCAAATTGAGCTAAACACTACTTTGAGGGGCGAATTTTTATAAAATTTTCTGGGGGCTGACTTTAGAGTAGACCCTCCATTTTTAAGCTCACATTCATTACCCAATATTTTTGCTTTAGGTGTGCAAAAGTTCAAATCATTTGTGTAAGTACCCCAAAATCTAGCGTTAAAAGTACTCGTCATGGGTATGGATTTCTATTTTTGTGTCGAACATTTTTCGTTAAAAGCCCAAGTAAAATGAAATATTTTTAAAACTAATACGAATTTTTTTGGTTCTTAATGATTTAGTAGAGGGATGAGATTTTTCAGACTTTTTTGAAATTATCATGAAAATTTCAAACATTTTACTTTTAAAAAACTCAGCTTATGATACCAAAAAACCCCATTTTCCATGCAAAATATTGCACTTTACTAGAATTTCTGGAGAGTTAATAGTTGGGTTAAAATAAAACATAAGTGCCAATTTATATATCAGGTAGCTTTTTATTAAAAACACTTTTAAGTTTTTGCATTTAAAAGGTCATCTTCAAAATTCAAAAATAAAAATACAATAATAAAATAGCTATTACCGTTGTGTTTTGAAGATGAACTCTTGAGGAGAAAATCATATCATAATTTTAATCTCTCATATAAAAGCCCACGTCACTCACTGACTCACTGATTCTGGAATGGAACGCTCGCACACTATGATGCCATCTCGCAATAATAATCATAATCATCAGAAAAATATAAAAGCCCACGTCACTCACTGACTCGATGCCATCTCGCAATAATCAGAAAAATAAATAAATAAAAGTAATTAAAATTTTAAAATAATATAATAGCTTTTAAATAAATATCTTTCAAGAAAGTTGGTTTACTTAATAAAGGTTAAAAAGTTACTTTTAGGGAAGTTGGTTTCTAATTCAACAATAATAAATTATTAAAGTTAAACTTCTTATTTAATGTATAATTAATAGGAACTTGAAGTAGTAACGAGCGAAGCTCGCATAAAAGGCTAGCCTAGCTGTAAGACCCGGCTTTGCCGGGTCGTAACAGCTAGTTTTAGAAATAATTATTAATAAATATGGTTTATAAAAACTCTGAATTATTCCCTTTTATATCAAATAAAAACTTTTAACCACATTTTTGTCTCAATTTTTGAGTATTTTCAAGCATGAGGGTTTTTTCCCTTCAAATTCTTACTTAATTGACTGCCAATTTGTAATGGAGAGTTGGAATTACAAATGCTAAGCACTAAAGAGGATGAGCCGTTACAACAGTAGTGGGTCGTTTTTAAAGGACAGCTTAATACATGTTTTTATACCACAGAAAATTTTTACTAATGCACACGACGTGTTTATGAAATCATGTAACAAACTTTGAGGTATGATGGGATGTAGTACTTTTAGGATAATTTACACCAGTCTTGTTATGATAGTGTGATAAAAAAACACAAATTATATACACAAAAAATATATTGAAGAATTCTTTTCTTTTTCCAATTTTCTTTTCAACTGGGAAGAGTTTGAAATTGATGCTGTTCTGTTATAACAGCACCGAAATTCAAACTCCACCCGGCTCTTTGGACTCTTGATTCTTTTGAAGATTTACACAGGCTTGGAAATTTCCTTCTTTTCAGCTGTTTCCCTGTTTTTACTTACATTTTCTTTTCTTCACTAGAATCTTCCAGCTGGAGAGCATATTTAATTTCAACAGAATCTAAACTCTTAAATGTATGTTTTAACTCAGTCTGGTCCAACCTTTAGTTACACGAGGGCCAATTTAACTTTTTGAAGGGAGTGCCAGACAATAAAAAGCGAAAATTACACATAATCTATTTTATATAACACGGGCAAGTCAAGCTTATTTCAACCAGGGTTGGAAAAAAACATGTTTTTTTCTAAAAAAAAAACAAAAAACGTGTTTTTTTTGTTTAAAACGTTTTATTTGTTTTTTTTCCCTCGACACAGAAATTCTAAAAAAAACCCATGATTTAAAAAAAAATTAAATTAAGTTTTTAAAATTGAAAATGGATTAACAAAGCTACCCCTGACATCAGATGGCATCTTGAGCTTTTATAGCACCTGTTTCTTGGGGCTTGGCCGAAGTAAAATGATTGTTTTGGAAATATGTTACTATGTCAACAACTTCAGCTTTAACATTATAAATGTAAATATATTTTGCTAAAAGGTTTAAGATACGATCTGAACATTTATAAGTTATTATATGCATATTCTTTTCAGTTCATTGCATATTTTGACGACATTAGCAGCATTGATTAAAATATTAAAATAAAACATTAAGAACAGGTCAATTATAAAAAAATATGATTTTCAAACAAGTTTATTTGTATTTTTTATTAAATAACTTTCTAGAAAAAAATCAAATAAAGTCAATCAAATAAAAATCAAAATCAGTTGAAAGTAAATACTAAGTTTTATAATACTAATGCCATCTGTTCATAGAAAAAATTACTAAAAAAGTACATGTGTTTTAAACAATGTTTTTTTTTTTTGCTTTGTTTTAAACGCGTTTAAAACAAGTGTTTTAAACAAAGTGTTTTAAACATAACAACCCTGATTTCAACACTGGAGCATTTGTTCTCGATTATGATTAGATCCGTTTCACCTAATAGGCAATGCAAAAATATCGACTGGGTCATTGAAACTCTTCTTATGTATGCAAGGTGAAATAGCTGGTGCCATATTTTAAGAACTTATTTTCCCGAGTGTTCATATTTATTAAATTTAATTTAATAACAAATTTTTCTTTCTTAATCGAATTGAAAATATGTTAAGAATAATTAATCCAAAGTAAAGAGATAAACCTTTCTTAGAAATTAGGCTATTCACAATGTTTTGAAAATGAAAGAGCTGAAGTGTGTTTTAAGTTTACTGGTAAAAAAGGGTTAGAAATGGTTGAGTGTTTTTTTCTCAAGAGGTTAGAAAAAAATACAACACTGAGATGTAAACTCATAAATAGACATTATAAGACAACTGCGACCCTATACTGAACATTAATGAAATAATACTTTATAGACATAATTTTAATTATAACTCACAGTATCTACTGATTTGATAGCTCCTTTCAATTTGATGGATACTTTTTAATAGAAACTAATTAGTTGTTGAAACGATATAGCCATAAGTGAGGATAAAACAAAAATTTATAAACTATTGCCCCGAACTGGAGTTTCTACTGATGTGATTTTACTTGTCCCTTTTTAATTTTAAGTAAAAAAAAAACTCCTAAGGGGGTTCAGGGGTTCTCACCTGAATTTTTTTTTGAAAATTGACCTGAAAAAGCAGACTTTTAGTTGTTAGACTTTAGTTAAAAAGTGATATGTGGATTATATTCTATGAAGTTTGAATAAGCTTTTAATTTTGTGGTTGAGTGCCATAAAAAATCTCTTTGAGCCTGCAGGTTGGACCACACTGTTTTAACTGATAGTCATAATTGCGAGCAACAACATACCTTAGCTGCAATAATCAACAATTCATTATTCCTCAACTAAATTGCGAAAAAAAAACTGATTAATGTAAATAACTGATGATACTTTTAATCTAACCCTCCAATCAGATTAAATTTTATGAAATTCCAGTGTCTTGAACTAAATGCTTTCAATCACACAGCAAAAAGAAACATTGACATAAATGATCAAATAGTCTATTTGTAAGAAAAATGTTTAAATTTTACATAACCACCATTTTCTTTCAAAATATGAGGGAGGGAATAAAAGTAGGAGGATCCAAAAAAAAATCTAAATTTGAAAACATTTCAATAATAAGGTAAGGTTTAAGAGGTAGATCTATGCAGTTGAAATTTATCTTTCTGGGTGCTAATAAGTGTGTTGTCAAACACCAAAGCTTGAAAGGGAGGGAGGGGGTACATCCATCTGCAACACTTCATGACATAGGGGGATTCAAGAGTTGTGACATAACAGATTCAGATTGGAAATCAACAAAAAACCAAATAACATCATTTTTTCTGAAAAATGTACACATTCTTACCAGCTTTGTTCTAAACAAGTTGTTCAAGGGCGTCATTTCAGTTTTTAGTTAAGGAGGGGGGCAAGGATTTTTTTAAAGGTGAACTGGGGTATGCTTTAACACCAGACTTTTATTTTCTTGTGTGAAGGGGTTTGACCGTCATTTTTAAGGTACCCCTTACGAGTACATTTTTATATTTAGTTTTAGTGACTTAAAAGTAGTATTTAAACAACATCACACATAATGTTAAAATTTTACGAGAGTTCCAAGTAAAAATGGGAGATCTGGGGGTCACCCCCTAAAATTTTTGAAAATTTGCCTCTTAAAGTAGTGATTCAGCTCATTTTGAAATCTCTTGGGTTACAAATAAAGAGGACCATTCCTCATAACCCATATAATTTTCAAGAAAAAAATAACAGAAAGGGAGGGAGTCCACCAATCTGACACTTGGTGGCATAGGTGGTTCAATAATTGTGACATCACAGATTCAGATTGGAAATCAATAAAAAACAAATAACATCATTTTTTTTCTGAAAAATGCACATTATTCTTTTACCAACCTCAACCTTATTCTAAACATGTTATTGTAAGGAGAGCATGAGGTGTGACAAAGGGGGGGGGTGTGAAGTGTGACAAATGAACATAAAAGTTGCATTATAAAAGCAATATTTTTACAGTTTTACTTACAAGGAAGGCCTGTAAATTTTGGGAAAATTCCGAAATATGGTTATATAGTGTCATAAACAAGACCATTAATATAGTTACCCAATTTTACCCCAAAAACGTCACCCAGTATTCACCCAATTTTATTTTACATACAGTGAACCATATTTTTTTTGAAAAACAAAAGAAATATTTTAATTGAAATAAATTTTGTTTAAATTAATTTTAAAATTTTCGAGTTTAAATTAAAATTTAACTTACACATTATCTACATCTCATTTTTAAATTGGGAGTTAAATCTAAATGTGTTACTGAGAAACAAATACACGTGAAAACTCTTAGCGAACTTTAGAGGGAAAACATCTGTTAATAGGATTGTTGTCCAACAAATTCTTGATACCACAAACTATTTTGTGCCCTTAACCTTTTTAAAAGTCACAAGCAATTCGTTTTTACAACAGAATTATCACTTAACCAAATAGTACTACAGTATATCCTTATTATCTCGAAAAAATATTCCCCCCCCCCCCCTTGAAATTAATAACTGATGCCACTTTTGAGTAAATGCATGAGGTTTTTAGGGGTAACTATGGTATAATAAATGAATTCTCTAAACTTTTCGACATCAAATGAGGACATATAAGAATAACTCATAAGGTTTTGATAGCAATAAAAACAAACAAAAACTCCACAGTTAAAGCTATCCTGTTGTTTTTTACATGCAGGAACATTAACTTTCAATACATAATGAGGATAAATTTCCTTTAAAACTACTTTCCAGAAATGTAATATATTGTTCAATGCCATATTAATAGAGTTCCTAAGAGAATCCAAAACTTCAATTTCAATTTGAAATTTTTCTTGGTTTATGCTGCAGATTAATAAAATCCAATGGCACCTAACATTGACAGGTATAAAAATGAGTTTGTATTCTAGACGTAACATTTTATACACTTCAGGTGGGACTGATTTTTTTCTTAAGATATGAGCTGATAAGTAGGTTGGGATAGATAAATAATTATTATACAGTAACGGACCTCTTATCCGTGTCCCGAAAATCCGTAATGTTCAAAAATCCGTAAGGTTTTCCGAAATCAGGTTTTTTTTTTTTAAGTTCCGAATCCGCAAAAATCCGTAAGGTTTTCCGAAATCAGTTTTCTTTTTCAAAGATCCGAATCCGAAGGGATTCAGCGTGTCCCGAAGTACTCCATGTCCGATCCCCCTCCCGTTTCCGCGATCCACTCCCGTCCTTTGTAGAGCAGAAGGAGCGCCGAGACCGATTCTCGGAATGCGGACGGAGTATTGTTTCATATCAGTGGGAGGGAGAGGAGAACAATTTGAAAGGGACCAATCGGATGCATTTTTCTACGGTTGTGTTCTAGGAATATTGCGATTGAAAGAGGGAAAGCCGGTGCCGAATGCATCGTTTTCATGCATGCAGTAGAGCTGATTTTGGAGAGAGCGTATTAGTTTCAGTTTCGTTTTGTTCCCGTTGCAATACGATTAAAATTTAATTTTCAGCGATGTGAATGATTTAACTACGAGGCAGCAGACGATCGGGAGGATTGTTTATTTCTCCTCGGCTTTTAAGAAGGGGAAATGTTCGGGAGGGAAATGCCGGAGCCGCGCGCGCGAGATTGGGAGATCGTTTTTCTTTTCATTCTTGCGCGGCTCCGCAGATCTGCGTATTTTCGTAACGATACACACGCAATTCTGTTAATGCGGTGTTTTGAGGCTGGAAAACCGGTTTTACCCCGGTTTTCGGGAAAATGTTCAAAAATCCGTAAAATTCGGAAATCCGAGATGACGCCGGTCCCGAGCTTTACGGATAAGAGGTCCGTTACTGTATTTATTTAATTTTATTATAAAAGCATCAATAATACTGTCATACAACCACCCTTTTCTAAATGCTGAGGAGGCTGACTTAAGAATATTTTCCTCCTCGGGTGAAATTTTTAGATCTAAGGACTTAAACATATATGTAGTGATTTCAATATCATTAATAGTAACCTCTAAAGAATTAACATTATTATAATCTATGAAGTTGAATTTTGAAAAATTACACTTTTCCCCTGGTGAAGGTATATTAATATTTGGTGAAGAATTACGTACAAGAGTATCACAAATTAATTGCCGAAATCCTTTTGGATTAAATTCAACATCAGTACTTATATTATAAATTAACTGATGGACATAATAACATATAAAAACCCCACAACTTAAATTATCATTTTGTAACACATGATTTGGCGAAATTGTGGTCCAGGTATCTTTGACTTCTGTAAAATCCATAATTTTATTGATGATACTGAAATATTTTACAAGGACATTATTTTCATTGTTTGAAAGGGGATCATAGACATATAATTTTTTATCCTTTGGCTTTACCATAATTAAAATCCAATGGTTACAGTGACAAATTGGGAATAGAATATTATCTGCAGATGTCATTATTTCATTACTTGTTGGAATGCCATTAATAATTAACTGACAAATAATGGAATCTACAAATGAAAATTTTGTGTTATTTTTAATTATCACATGAATATACGAATCGATAATGACATCATGTAACCACCCTTTGACGAAATTTATATCCTTAGATTTTAGAAATTTTTCTTCATCATCGCTCAGATCAATATCTACAGATTTAAATGAAATTTCCTCAATTTTATAACTTCCTACATATTTTGGGAAGGCAGGTACGAACTCTTGACAATCATAGTCTTCTTCAATCTTAAAATTGTCATCTAAAGGTACAAATTTTGATCGAGGGATTTCAAATTTAATTGTATTCATTAGGGATTTACAAGTAATCATATAGTCACCCTCCTCTAATTTTTCAATTACAAGAGGCAATATTTCAATTTCGTCCCACAAATCTATTTCTTCGCTAGGGAATAATTGGGGAATTTCGGATTTTTGTCGTTTTAGAGGGGGAGCAGTAGCATCACTCGAATTCACCCTTTTTGAATAATTTGTAGTATGCTCTTGATGCTCTAACTTTTTATTTGGGTAAACTTTTTCTCGGGGCAAATCATCTAATTTTTCATTTGTTTTCAATTTGGACATCAAAGCTCTATCCTTGTCCGGGAATAACAAATTTGATGGTTTGCTAGTTTCTTCGAGTTGTGTAATAATTTTGGATCGTCTTAGTGGGGGAGCAGTAACATCACTCGAATTAACCCTTTTACGCCTTTTTGAATAATTTGTAGCATGCTCTTGATGCTCTAACTTTTTATTTGGGAAAACTTTTTCTCGGGGCATATCATCTAAATAGACACTACAATGGGCTACCCCCTGACATGCACTAACCAAAGAATTCATTGTGGTATACACACTGTCCAGCATTGCATCTGATACATTAGGAACATCGACAATTTTTGGTAATGCCTTACACAATTCTTTAACAGCATTTATCTTATTAGTTCTTGGGGAGAAAAGGTTTTTTTTAAAAGGGATAATAGATTGCTCTGCCAAAACATTATATTTTTGGGGGGTTCCAAAATTATCTAAATCATCTGAGGTGGTCAGGTCATGGCTTAAAAAAGAATGAATTTTGTGAATATGTTTGCAAAGGGCAGACTTGTCAGGACAATTACAAATGTATAAGTGCACACATAAATCAGGGCAACTTCTATTGAGACATCTATCAAAGCAATTATCAGGTAAAGGGCAATTTAAATTTTTTCGCTCAACCAGATAACTAAGATTTTTTCTACTTTGCGATTTCACTGACCAATCATTTTGTGAAAGAATGACTACATCTTTATCCTGAATTTTAACACCCTTTTTGTGTCTCAACTCTAAACTCTTATTATTTTTATTTTTGGGAACTTTGTAAAATATTTTGGATCTTCGTTTAAACAAATTGTCTTTCTCAATTTCCAAAAGAACTTTAACAAGGCTGTCCAATCTTCTATTATATTTACGTTTTAAGTACACAGTTTTCAATTGGTTGTGGAAAGATTCACAGTAGTTATTAGTTTCTATTCCCCCATGAAAGTACCTACGATGCGATTTAGCCCACAATTCACAACGAGAGGAATAATTTTTCTTAAAATACTGAATAAAACTGCTACAACTAGAAGAGTTCAGGAAGTCCTCATGAAGTTTTTTAAATTTTGATAGATCTTTCTCATTTAATAAATTTTTTAATTTTTTCTTTATCTCTTCACGAATTAATTTATTTGGTATTAAACTATTAACATTTCTAATCCATGTTCTGAACACGTGCCATGAGCACAACAAATGCCTAACTTCTGAGCCAAAAACTGAGCGAAAGGCGGTAATGGTTGTATGGTCGTCATCTGTCATGATACAGAAAAAATCTTGGATGGATGATCTGTCCTTAAGACTTTGAAATAGACAGGTCATATACTCCAATTTAAGCGAGCTGCAAATGAAGTGGGCAACTGGATAGCCGCGACCAAACTCATCAGCAACGATCAGACTTAATAAAGGATACTTTAGTTCATTAGTATTGAAGGTAGAATCTATACAAATTACACTACAGTTTTTTTCCAAAACAGTATGTTGCTCTTCTGATTGTATCCCAAGAGCAAATGCGTCCAAGTTTAAATTATCTAAACAAGAAGGACCATACTGAGTACAAGAACCTCGAGGTTTGAAAATCAAAACTGGATCATAATTATTAGATTTAATTTTGATTTCTTCAACAACTGCGGAAACGGAAACAGAGTCCATTTTAGGTCTTGTATTAAAGGAACGCTGGTATGATCTAATTGTTTTGATATCAATGAAGACCTCTTTAGAAAGATCAAAGTCTCTATTATTTAGTTCCCCATAATCGCCTCTCAAAAAACTCTGTATTTTTTTAGCTGGTATACCCATTAACAATTGTTGCTTAATTATACTACGAGTACTTTGATTTAGACGGTAAAACTTAGAATTTTCAAATGTCACAGGGTGGTTATGATTAGGATTATAAGAGATGGTAACCAAATCTTCCTCTTCACACACATTAATTTTTGCTGGACAATGGAGGGAAGGTGCTATGCCTTTTTTGTTCCTACGGCATGTCTTTCTATTTTTCTTACGTGGAGAAAATAAACCAAACAAACATGAAAAGTAATGAAATGTTTTGTGTTTGTAAGACTTTGAACCAGTCCTTTTAATAAATGAAGAGAATGTGGATCTTTGTTCATTTTCTAACCATTTGTTGAAAGATAGCATTGAATCAAAACTGTAGCTCTTATTTGAACCATGTTCATAAAATAGGTGTTCATTTAACTCGTGAATAGTTTCAAATTTAAGATTACTACATTGCAAAGGGCAATAATGACTTTTAACAGATAAGTTAGTGTTATTAGAAACATTATCCTCTACAGTTAAAATTTGTTGGTTTTCATTACCACTAAGAACTCTCAGATTAGGTACTATACTGTCATTTTTTAATGAGATTCCCTGCATGAAGGATTTGCAAGTACGTTTATGTTGGCAAAATGTAACCTTACTCTTATACAATTTCAGACAATTAGAACATTTACGGGGATATTGTATTTTATTACCACACATAGGAACATGCCTGATATAAGTTCTTCTAGTTTTATAAAAAGTTCCACAATTACTACAAGTTTTTGGGAATATTTCTAACTCATCCTCTCCCCCACCTGTTTTTAAACACTCATTTGACTGATTCAAGGTTTTACATGATACAAATCTACAAACTGAATGTGGTAAAGTTTTGGGAAGAAAAGGTTTAGACATAGCTTTAGACTTAGGAAAAGGTTTGGGAACAGAAAGTTCAGAGACAGATTTAGACAAGGTAAAAGGCTTAACAACAGTTTTAGACGAAGGAAAAGGTTTAGGAAGAGAAGGTTTAGAGACAGATTTAGACGAAGCAACAGGTTTGTGAAGAGAAAGTTTTATGACAGATATAGACGAAGCAAAAGGTTTGTGAAGAGAAGGTTTAGACGAAGGAAAAGGTTTGTGAAGAGAAGGTTTAGACGAAGGAAAAGGTTTGGGAAGAGAATGTTCAGACGAAGCAAAAGGTTTGGGAAGAGAAGATTTATAGAAAGTTTTAGACGAAGGAAAAGGTTTGGGAAGAGAAGGTTTAGAGACAGATTTAGACGAAGGAAAAGGTTTGGGAAGAGAAAGTTTAGAGACAGATTTAGACAAAGCAAAAGGTTTGGGAAGAGAAGATTTATAGATAATTTTAGACGAAGGAAAAGGTTTGGGAAGAGAAAGTTTAGAGACAGATTTAGACGAAGCAAAAGGTTTGGGAAGAGAAGATTTATAGAAAGTTTTAGAAGAAGGAAAAGGTTTGGGAAGAGAAGGTTTAGAGACAGATTTAGACGAAGTAAAAGGTTTGGGAAGAGAGAGTTTAGAGACAGATTTAGACAAAGCAAAAGGTTTGGGAAGAGAAGATTTATAGAAAGTTTTAGACGAAGGAAAAGGTTTGGGAAGAGAAGGTTTAGAGACAGATTTAGACGAAGGAAAAGGTTTGGGAAGAGAAGGTTTAGAGACAGATTTAGACGAAGCAAAAGGTTTGGGAAGAGAAGATTTATAGAAAGTTTTAGAAGAAGGAAAAGGTTTGGGAAGAGAAGGTTTAGAGACAGATTTAGACGAAGTAAAAGGTTTGGGAAGAGAAGATTTATAGAAAGTTTTAGACGAAGGAAAAGGTTTGGGAAGAGAAGGTTTAGAGACAGATTTAGACGAAGCAAAAGGTTTGGGAAGAGAAGATTTATAGAAAGTTTTAGAAGAAGGAAAAGGTTTGGGAAGAGAAGGTTTAGAGACAGATTTAGACGAAGTAAAAGGTTTGGGAAGAGAAGATTTATAGAAAGTTTTAGACGAAGGAAAAGGTTTGGGAAGAGAAGGTTTAGAGACAGATTTAGACGAAGTAAAAGGTTTGGGAAGAGAAAGTTTAGAGACAGATTTAGACAAAGTAAGAGGCTTAGGAACAGTTTTAGACGAAGGAAAAGGTTTGGGAAGAGAAGGTTCAGACGAAGCAAATGGTTTGTGAAGAGAAAAAGGCTTAGGTATAGAACAAGAAGTAAGCAAGGGGAAAGGTTTAGGTTTAGAAACAGAAGAAGGTTTGAGGAAAGACCTATTAACACAAACAGAATAAAGTTCGGAAGGTTTAGAAACAGAAACTAAGTTAGGTGGATCAGAAGGAGAGGAGGAAGGAAGAGGAGGAAAATCAGTGTCATAGGAGTTAGTAAGAGTAATAGGATTAGAGACCAAATAAGATTTTGGTTTAAGAAGAGCAATAGTAGAAACAGCAGAAGGAACAGTAAAAGGTTTAGAAACATAAAGAGGTTTGAGCAAAGACTTAGAAACACAATCAGAATAGAGATCAGAAAGGTTTGAAACAGAATATGAATTTTGCAGGTCAGAAGAGGAGGAGAAAGGTAGAGGAGGAAAGTCGACATCATAAGATAAAAGATTAGTAGAAGAGGTACAGGAAAGGGAAGATGAAAGATTACTCGCCTTGAAGGAAGACTCCTCATCATCTTCCATCAGATTCTTCAATTCTCGGACAAACATCTTGGCAAGGTGACAGTTCCCTCTGCGGTTCAGGTGTAAGCCATCACGTCCCCAGAGGCCCTCCCATGAACCAAAGGACTTTAAAAAATAGGTCCCTTGGGACTGACAAGAAGCCTCTAGTTCTGTGTTCACCAGTTGTGTTTTCTGGTTCAGATGGTACATGTAGGGGATCTGTGCATCAAGCGTAGATGGCGAGAAGTAGTTCAGGCCACGAGGTAGGACACCCGATATCAACACTTTGGCAGAAGGATGATGACTGGAGAGAACCTGAAACAGATCACAAAATTCCTCCCGAATTTCTGAAACGGAACTCGAGAGGTTATTAGTTCCAACATGAATCACGATCCAGTCATACTTACCTACCTTTCTCAACCTATTCTTCAGATCCCCTATCTTAGCTCCTGGAAAGGAACGTAGTTCATAATCATCCAATTCCTTAGTTAAATAATCGTTAAGATATTTAACCATGGAATCGCCGATTATTAGTACTTTCATTTTATTAGCACAGGATAGAAAACTATAAACTATGAATCAAATTTTACTTAGAATCAAAACAAGAACTAATTAACACAAACAAACCAAAAAATTGAAATCTATACAGATTTAATAATATTATACGAATCTATGCACGAATATTATCACGAATATAAGTAATGAAAACTATTACGAAAGAACCGCAAAGAGAAGAATCAGTGTCAAAAGCTTTGTCCAATGGTTGAACCAAAACTGAATCAAATCAAAACAAACACTTGGCGAGATTTGAATAAGATCTCGTTTTCTCGCCAAAGGATTTTATTTAAAAAAAAAACCATGCCAAATTGAGAACAAAACAAAGAAAACAAGATCTCACAGATAGAACCGACCAATGGGTATTAGGTTCATAGTAGAAGTAGTTGAAGTTATATTTTACTGTATTGTGTAAAATCGTTTCATCCATAGCAAAAAACCAGTTATACAACCAACCAACCAACCAACCAACCAACCTTTTCATCCATTTTGAATTCGAACAAAGACAAAGACAAGTTTCTATCGGGGCGAATAAATTCCTCAAAGACTTGGAAGTTTGTGATTAAAACATATGAAATGTCGATGACATTTATTGCTTTTTGAAAGGAGTGCTTTAAGGTTTATTTTTGCTGTTAAACCTATTTGTGAGTACCATAGAATTCGTAATGTCTTAATTAGTTGTTACATTGAATTTTAAATCTTGAATGTAATTATACTGACATTATTTAGAACGTTGGAAATTTATTATGGTTTTTAAAAAATTGAGGGTGCAAAATAGGGAAGTTACATATGACGTCACGAGCTCAAACTTGGAGAATGATCACGTGACCATCCTCGATTCTTCCACCCGCTGGAAGTAAACAAACCCAGTCCCTACCCTATGGAGTTTTGCATGGGGTTTTAAGATATTTTTTTAAAAATATTATTCCTCATCTGATAACATATAGACCCCTTTCCCTTATAGTTAAAGGTATGGTAATCATTAAAAAATAATCAAAGTTTTGATTTTTGCTCCACTTTTTAAGATTTTAACGAAAACTTTTTCAGGTCCATTGGTTTACAAAGCGAGTGTGAAACGATGTAAATAGTACCTGTATTTTAAATATCAATCATTAATTATTAGCTAAAACTACTTTTCTGCATAGTTGGAGGTACGTTGATCATGAAAAAGTAAAACAGTGTGATTTCGTGCTCCCTTTTTTTAAGATTTAAAGACAAAAATATTCAGCTCCCATTCATAACACATGAGTGTAGAGAGAAACCAAATAAAAACTGACACTGAACATAAACAAACTAAAGTGTCTATTTATTTTAACACAAAATATTAAAGTATTTTTCTTTGAATTAGCCATTGCCTTTAAGCATTTTTCGGAACAGCTAAAGGTTTGTTTTTTTTATCACGATATCACCAAATGTTTGATTTTAGGCTTCATATTTTGTGTTATGATTTATCTACTCAAACTGCCTATAATTCATGGGAGAGCAAGGGCTTGTTCACACTATATTAAGAAGCTTTTAATTTATAAGAAATCTGGTATTTTAGTTTAAATATTGTTACACTTCAATTCTTATAAATTTTATACCCTATTTGAATACCCTAATAGAAACATTTGAGCAACAATGAGTATCAATTAGCTCAAAATTGTTTATTATAGACAAATAGAGTGAACAAGTTTTTCCCATTCTGTTTTAGGTTCTATTTATTTAAATCGGAGAATTGCATCACATCCAAGTTCCAGCTCACAGGACGTTTTACAAATGTAATGAGAATGACCAAATGGCTTTTGGTTTTGGTGACCACTTTTGTGGCATCAATTCTAAACGTTTTTTGGTTGATCATTTAATTTGTAAATCTATTTCTTTTTCTGTCTATGGTTTAATAGCTGAATTAACCCAGTCTACCAGATGTTTTTTGGGAATGGCGACTTACAATGGAGTTAAGGTAAGCATCTTATTAAACATCCTATGCTCTTTCAAGGATCTGCTTTTGCATTCCTTCTTTACCTATCTGTAATCCTCTAAAATAAGCAATCATATTTTCTTTTTTAATATCTAGGATGTGGGAGTTTAGTGTATTTTAATTAATCCAGATAAGTTAGATACCCACAAGCTCCTAAAGTGTGGCCCCCCAGTAGCTGACTGGATCTTCTCAGTATCTGGCTGACATTTAAAACTGATTACTATCCATAATGACAGATATTTATTACTTAGACCATAAGTGATTGATTTGTAAATAACTTTAATAGTTGAAAATATTCCCAATTCCGTATTTTGGAAACTTCTAAACATACAAAGGAAATACTGTTGTTCCTTAAACACTTTCTATCTGAAGCCTCCCAAGGCTAACATTGAATCCAATAAGAAACCACTTACTTAAAACCAATCTATGGATTTACTCTCACCTTTGGCAGAATCCACTTTGGTTTCTTACTTCAAATTAGCAATAAATATTCATTAACATGGAGATCCTATAACATTCATTTAAACTAAAACAAAGACACTTTTAGAATCATCAGTAATGTTTCAAAACTGAACCTGTTGAATTGAAAAGTTCAAATATCCTGTCAAAAAATCCTTATCCTATACCGACCCCAAATAATATGTAATTGCTGAGTCAAGCAAGAAAGAAGCTGGGAATGATGCAGAATTACATAGTCGGCTGGAAGAAGCAGACGTCACTTGCATGGGCGTAGCCAGGTTTCATGTTAGGGGGGGGCAAGGATTCTTACCTGTGCTCTTGATGTTGCGATTGCGAATACTAGTGACTAGAGGTTGACTCAATATTTCCAAGGCCCCCCCATACCCCATGGCGAGTACTTTTACACCCTACATTTTAGGATACTTATACTTGAACTTTTTGATTTGAACTTTTGCCCACCTAACGTAAAAATATGGGTAATGAATGTGAGCTTAAAAATGGGGGGTCTGGGGGTCCTCCCCCAGAAAATTTTTTAAAATTCGCCCCTCTAAGTAGTGTTTTAGCTCATTTTGAGACTCTGGCCGAACAGAACCGCTTCTTGTAAGCCACACAGTTTTCAAGGATAATTATGTACTATTGCTTTAATAGTTTTTCAAAAAAATTTAACAAACTGAGAATTTAGGGGGGGGCAGCTGCCCCTCCCTGCACCCCCCTGGTCACTTGAACTTTCAGTCCTAAAATTTTCATTAAAATGCAAGACACAATTTTAATTATTGGATAACTTTAATGTTTAGTCAATTACAATAATAGCTTGATGCAGGGGCGTTGCCAGAGGGGGGGATTTAGGGATATATCCCCTTCGAAACTTTCCTTTCTTGACCATAGAAAATCACTAAAACTACCTCATATCCCCTCCCAAAATATCAATATACCCCTCTGAAATTTTTTTTCTGGCTACACCACTGGTCCCATGTGATACCTTAGTATTGGAAATATATATTTGTGGAATGGCATATATGTATCATGCTTTATTTTTATAATTTTAATTAAAACCTTCTGCAAACGGACTGGCCTAGTATCTGAGAGAGAGAATCTATATCTAGAGCATCCGATTGGTTGGTTGGATCGTTAGTGTTTTATGGCGCATGATCCACTTTAGGATATTATGCGCCAGACAAGACAAAATAAAACTACTAGAGCATCCGACTCTGACTGCAAAGCCGTACATCTGGGGTTCGAATCCCTTTTGGCATGGATGTTAGTTTCTGTCATTGTGTGTGATGAATGAATGTGGCCCCCCTGAAAAAGGGGCTGTGGCTGTGAATGTGTGGCGTGGGCAACAGTACTTCACCTCTGTGGCTTCGGTCCACAGGTAACGCAAAGTAAGTATGCTTCCAGCATTACTTGGGTTAATGAACTTAGTTCAGCTGTAACTGTTCAAAATTACCTGCCATTAGAAAAAAAAAATTAAAACTTCTATATTGACTGAGAAAATATTAAAAATTTTCATGATAAATATAATCGAGAGGTTGACAAAAAATCTCGTTGAAAAGGATGGGCAGTTACCGAGAAAATTCAGTCAGCTAATGGGGGCCACATTTTAAGAGTTTGTGGGTATCTAACTTATCTGATTAATTAAAGTACACAAAACTCCCATATCATAGATATTAAAAAAGAAAATATGATTGCTTATTTTAGAGGATTACAGATAGGTAAATAAGGAATCCAAAAGCAGATCCTTGAAAGAGCACAGGATGTTTAATAAGATGCTTACCTTAACTCCATTGTAAGTCGCCATTCCTAAAAACATCTGGTAGACTGGGTTAATTCAGCTATTAAACCATAGACAGAAAAAGAAATAGATGTACAAATTAAATGATCAACCAAAAAACGGTTAGAATTGATGCCACAAAAGTGGTCACCAAAACCAAACGCCATTTGGTCATTCTCATTACATTTGTAAAACGTCCTGTGAGCTGGAACTTGGATGTGATGCAATTATCTGATTTAAATAAATAGAACCTAAAACAGAATGGGAAAAACTTGTTCACTCTTATTTGTCTATTATAAACAATTTTGAGCTAATTGATACTCATTGTTGCTAAAATATTTCTATTTCAAATATAAAATTTATACAAAGCATGGAAACCAATATTTTTTAACAAAAACTATTTTTAAGATTGTGCAAAAAAAGAAGTGGTATTAACCAATTGGTAATAAAAATTAAGTGTGTCAGCCATGATATATGTAAAATAAGCAAATGTCTAAAACTTAGAATTTTACTAACTTGCCAAAACTAACACAATGTAAATGCTAATTTGTTTAAACTACATAAATAGTAAATTGTTCAGAACTATCCTGATAATATTTACACGGGTTGTATGTATTTCATTCCCTATTCATGTTGAGTTTCAATTCTAACTAAATTATACACTTTCCAATTAGTGCCTCAATCCAATAATAGAAAGAATTTCAGTTTGCGAAGTATTCTTGGAACCAAAATTTCCCTGATATGGGTATCAAATTTTACATGACTATAGTCACAAAATTACATATTTGTGGAACAGCATTTTGAATATTAAATAAATACTTTGATCTAGCATAAAGACTGAATGGTAATAAAGTATTTCTAACAATGAAGTTAACAATATTAAGATGAAACTAAAATAACAGATTTCTCATAAAAGCTTCTTCAAATAAAGTGTAAACAGGCTCTTGCTAGCCTCTTATCACAAAATATGAAGCAGAAAATCAAACATTTGCTGATATCTTGATAAAACAAACCATACCTTTATCTATTCAGAAAAATGCTTTAAACCAATAGTTAGTATTCAAAGAAAAATACTTTAATATTCTGTGATGAAATAAATAGGCACTTTAGTTTGTTTATGTCCAGTGTCTCAATTTTTATTTGATTAAGAAAGCGAAAAACAATCAAAATTTTGAATCAGATAACTTCATTAGAAGAAGAATTCACTTATGTATAAAAGTGCTGTGTAAGCTTTAAATTCAGATGTATAACAACCGATTAATATACGAGGTAGTTCACCGTATCTATGTATGCAAGATCTGGAAAACGGTCCTTTACAGTGGATAATATTCCGCTTTCGGCACTGTATATGGATCAAATCCATTAAGAATCTTATCTTGTCGATATAACGGGCCTTAGCATGAAAATTTATGACATTAAAGTATTCAGAATACATCTTTAATCAACTTCGAACGCAAATCGCAATACTAACTCTATGGAGAAATCCATGTTGTTTGTCTTCCAAGAAATTTTCTCAGTTACGGTTTACAGGAAAATCAGCTGATTGTAACTGCCCTATGCTTCAGGGTTAAAAAATTCGGTACTTTCGGTTTCGTATTATTCTGTCGACTGCCGCTGAAAACGAAAATACATAGCCAAAGTATTTTGTGTGTATTTGACTGCCTCTTAAGCTGACAGTCGACGGGATAAGGCTATGCAAGAACCTGAAATTCTTTTAGTACGAAAGCGAACAAATAGATTATAGATCAAGGAGGTTTAGCAAAATGCTATAATTCTTATTTGCAGCTTAGAGAACTCAGTTTTTAGTATTTTAAAGCAGAAGTGTTAATGAACTAAATAAATCTGTTAAATAAATCATAATCCAACTTTAAATTATTGAATTAGTGTGAAGGTATTCAAAGTTACAGGCTTTATAAATGTTATCTGTAACCATTAATTAAGATTAATTTTAGCCTGAAATAAAATTGTATGTATTGAAAATATTATGCTACTTAGTAGGCTCAAGGTGTATTTCCATTTTGAATCAATGCAGTTCTACACAGGCCTGACGAGAGGGAGGGGGCGAGGGGGTACGATACGCCCGGGCCGGTAGGGGGCCCGGTACCCAAAGCTTTTCATATTGAGTACTAAGACGGATATCATTTTGAATATTTTGGAAATTATTTTGTTCACCATAAAGGTCCAAAAATGAGTAAATTCCCAGTTTTCTAGGGCATATTTTCAAAAATTTTCTGGGGGAAGACCCCCTTTATTACTTGTTACTCATCATATTATCAAGAAAACGATACTTTTTCAGTTGAGTGAAACTCAGATCTTGCCTAGAAATATTCTAAAAATTACATTAACCGCTTGCCTGTTTTGCCCGAGCACCGCTCGGGCACTCGCAAGAGGTACTTCTCTGATTATCCCGAACGGTGCTCGGGCAAGGTCCAACGGCGCTCCGTCTGTTGATTCTCGCTTTGTATGCTAAGTTTTTTCCAGATTTTTTCATGGTTTTAGTTTCTCTTTTTCTACATAGATGTCTCTACTTGTCCATAGGAGTCTTTTTTACTCTTATCAGTTTTAAAATTAACTGTGAAGGACAAATTGGTCAAGCATTCCTTTATGCTTTGGTTGGCCCTTCCTTTCTAAGAAAAAGGGGTCGGGGCAGCATGTTTCTACACCAGTTTCTTGCCATCACGGGGTGCAATTTCCACTGCAGCTGTTTTATTGCTAGAAAACCAGCTAGTACAAACATTCTTTTATTTTCAATATCCACAAACCGAGCCGAGCCACAACACGTGGATGTTGGAACGTTTTGCTTATTAAAATGAGATTGATAGGTTGCGATTGATATCTGATCACATAAAAGTGTATTTTTTGAATAAAAAACATAAAGAATTCACTTCATAAAACATTTTATTTACCATCCTTTCCTGTAAAATCTGCTTTCCGGTTGAAAACGATGTTCGGAAGAAAGCCAACTTTAAGTAAAAGTGCCGCATTTTCGCTAAGTTTTAAAACGGAAATATAATGTTAAATTCATAATTTATATGAGTTTTGATTATGTTTTTGGTTTGAGTTAATTAATCTAAGTTCGAATATTGTTTTGAAAAATATGATTTTTTTTAGACCTATTACGCCAAAATAAAGTAACAGTTAAGTGGTTAAGCCTATGAATGCATGGGTGGAGGTACTTCAGAAAATTTCGCCCCCTACCTCGAATTGAGAATATGTCATTGGGAGCCCGCTTCTCAACCTTTTACCCAGGGCCCGACTTGGCTCTCGGCGGCCCTGGTTCTACATTTATAAGATGAAAGGATTTAATAGTCTATGTTAGGGATGCACAACCTTTTTAGGAGGAGGGCCACTCACATCGTTGATTGAGACATGGAGGGCCGCAAACGAACGTACAATAAAAATAATTATGGAGCTAATACCAAATTACGTACTGCTGTTAAAGAGCTGAATAGTTTAAGAAAAATAATTACTCAAAACAGATAAATAAAAGTTTCTTAAAAATCTTTAGAAATGGATGAACAATATTGTGAAGGTTAAAAAATAAACAATTTTTAAAAGATCTAGCAATGATCAAACCTTTAAAATTACTAAAGAATGTTTGTCACAAGAATATTATATGTAAAAAACATATTATTAATGTGTTATAAATTTTAATAACATTAATCTAGAAGCATTAAGGAGAAGTGTTAGAAATTTTAATATCTGTAAAATAAAAATTACAGGCTCCCAATATATTCAATGTCAAAGTATCTTCTACTAAGGGAGTCCAAGGGTCCTCCCCAGAATTTTTTTTTTTTTTTGAAAATTTGACTCTTAAAAATCAGGCTATTAACTAGTTTTGGTACATCTAGTCCAAATTTCGGAAATTTTTAGTTTGATTTGTATTTTGATAATCTTAATATAAAAAAGTTGTGAATAAGAGAGTTCCAAATACAAAAGGAGGTCTGGGGGTCTTCCCCCAGAAATTTTTTGGAAATTTGACCCTAAAAAACAAGGTTTTAACTTGTTTTGAACACCTAGCCAGATTTTTTTTTGGGGGGGGGACTCTCCTGGCTCCCCCCTTATATCTATCCTATCTGAAACAGGCTATAATCTAACAAGATTTTAAAAAACCTCTGCATTATTATCTTACCAAGTTTCTACAAAGTGACCTTTCAGTAAAAATTAACAACTTGGAAAATCCTTAAAATAAGTTGAGAATACTGACTAAAATCAACAATAATGTGATCTGAGAGGTGCCACATCTAGATAGGCTCCTAAGACAACGCAAAAGTTTTTTCTGCATCGCAATTAAAATGAGAAGACAACTTCAACTAGGCGCCGCCGGAAAAACGGAGCTTTCGCGAAAAAATCGCTATTTTTCGACTTTTCAGGAGAATGTGATCTCGAACACCGGACTTGTTGGCTTCTGACCACTGTAAAGTTGTTTTATCTACATCGCAATAGCAACATAAGAAGCCGACTTCAACTTGGCCCCCGCGGCCGACCGAGAAAGCAGTCGCGGGAGGAACAGAACATTCCGCAAGCAAAACGAAACTTGCGCGAAAAATCGCGATTTTCCCGACTTTTTTCGCGAAAAATAGTCATTTTTCTTAGAAATAATCTGGAAAGTAAGGATTATTTAAAAAAGGATTATCTGGAAAAATTCAATTCAGTTCGCGGATGAAAATGATGAAATGATGCGGAAATGATGACTCGCGGGCCGCAGGTTGTGCATCACTAGTCTATGTGATAGAACTCGGAAACTTGCCTACTAGAGGCAGTGGCGGATACAGAGGGGGGGCCCTGGGGGCCATGGCCCCCCCCGAGAAACCCTAATAAATAGCTTAAAAAACACTTTCTTAATGCTAAAATTCAAAAATTTTCTGGGGGAGAACCCCCAATCTCCCCTTTAATATTTTGACATGTGACATCTGTTTTAGAGTGTTTTTTCCTTGAAAATTCTTCCGCTTAAAAGAGGCTGTTCTCTTTTGGGAAGTTTTAAAATAGATGAATACTATAGTTTAAAAGGGCGCATTTGCAAAAATTTTCTGAGAGAGGACCCCCAGCCCTTTTCAAAATTTGGCATCTATTTATAATTTCATCCTTGAAAATTCTGTGGTTTACATGCTTTCAAAATGAGCTGAAACTTTATTTTTGGAGGCAAAGTTTCAAAATTTTTCTCGAGGGTTACCCCCCAGACCCCCTATCAATTTCTCATGGTTACTTATTTACTGTTTTCTCCTTGAACTTATTTCTCTCCTCTCCTTTTAGGAGTACAAGAAAGTTGCCCTCTTTAGGTGTTATCCAATGGGTACCAAATGTACAAAAATTGAGTAAAAAAACTTACTATTTGTAGCCAAATTTCAAAAATTTTCTGGGGGAGGACCCCCAGACCCCCCTTTTGCTTTCGAGCTAGTATTACCTGATGAAATCTTTTTACCTTTAACAAAGTTTCGCATTTTATTTATGTTATACTCGGAAAATTGGGAGCCAAACACCTCGCGAAACTTAAGTATTGTTATGCCCCTACAAAAAGGTTTCATCCCCCCCCACTTTCTAAAACAATGGCACGGGCCCTGGATATCCTCTAAGTTACTATAAACCCCTAAAAAGCTGCTTAAAAGCAAGCACTCTTCAAAAAAAAATTCTGAGGCTCTGAAAATTTCGAATGTAATACCCTCCGACTCTGACATGGCCCCCCCCGAAAATCTGGTCTGGATCCGCCCTTGACTAGAGGTGCAGTTAGCCATGGAACTTGTTTTGTATTATTATTTAACTGGAAATCAATTTCATATAGCTTTAGGCCTTTTTTAAAGTTTATCTAAAACACCTTGCATATCATGACCTTTATGACTAATTGGCATACTCTTCTCGTTTATCCATCGAAATGACAACATTGGAAGTAGATAGAAGGTTATGGTTCAAATGAGCAAAATTAGTATATTTACAGAACTTTTACAAAATTAGAGACGGGCTATTCTAATACCTAAACAAACTTGCTCAATTCTACTCTATTTAAAACTCAATATAAATAATCAGTAATCGTGCATTGATAATAAACTCATGGTGGATGTCTACAAGAACAGCTAGAATAGAACAGCTTTAGAAAGAGTCCTCTGGCTCTAACAATAATGTACTGTTATATTAGGATCTAACTACACTAGGATCTTTACACTATATAATATGGAATTTTATGCACCAAAATGAGTTAAAACCATTTTATTTTAAGGTCAAATTTTCAAAAATTTTCTGGGGGAAGACCCCCAGACCCCCTTGGTACTTGTAACTCTATTATTACAACTGTACTTTATATTAGGTTTGTCAAAACACAAAAATTCTACCATGAAATCTTTTTCCGAAATCGGATGAGGCGTACCAAAACAAAATGAAAAGTGGAGTTTTTTTCATACTTGCCAACTCTCCGGATTTTGGTGGGAGACTCCGGATTTTCGCTCTCTCCTCCCACCCTCCGGATTTTCCCCGAAAATCTCCCGCTTTCTCGGTTTTCTCCCGCTTTTTTTCGGAATTCCTGGTGTTTTCGAAATTACGCCCGAACCAACCAACCCGCTTAAGCAAAAGATCGAAAGTTCAGCAGGGGTGCATCTAGAAAGAAATTGGGGCCGAAAACGGTCCCTTCACAAAATTCGGATCTGCAAAAACGGCCCCTTCACAAAATTCCGACCCTCAAAAACGGCCCCTTCACAAAATTCCGGTTCCCAAAAACGGACTTTTCACAAAATTCCTAAGACAGAAATTCTCACGTACCTTTTGTCTTTTCGTTTCGCGCATACCTATAACCATTATACGCATTTTGCGGAATCATTCCGCAGTTCGGCCCTAAATTCCGGAATTGCGAATAGAGCTAGAAAAACTACGGAAACTACGCTATTGTATTTTAAAGAAAATGTATTTAAAAATTTCCTCTCAATCCTCTGTTTTTGCTTCAATCCTTTCAATAAGTATATTTTTGGGGGAATCGGAATACTCAAATTCGCGGGGATGATTCATCAGCGAAAAGGCAATGCAAAGGTTTTTCTTTTCTTCGCTAAGATTTTGTTTACGTTAAGTTTCGTTTCGTAACTTATCGGAATCGCTTTTTCATTATTCTTTTTGTATTTTTATTTTCACCCTTCTGAACTATTCCGATCTTTTTCCTTTGCTTTTTCGCGTAAAATTTTTGTTTGCGGAACCGAAATCTAAGAAAAAGAAAATCCGATTGTTAACAGATCTGAATTATAGCGAAAGGTCACGGATCGTGCACGGATTCTTTGTGCACAAGCGACTTTATGGTGAACGTTGGTGGAAGGACTGCCGGACATTCCCGTCCGGCTGAACAAATAATTATATAATTGAAGAAATTTTTATTCAAATTTTTGCGTTTTCTGGACTTTTCTAAATTTTATAAAGATCGGAACACTTCGTAGCGCGTAGAACCGGAGCCGCGGTAGAACGCGGGGTGTAGACAGGCCACGTATACCACGCCGACTTGCATATCAAGCTATATGCATTCGCTATAGTGTAATTTTTTAAAGGAAAAAATTATATATTTACAGAAATAGGACCTTATTTTAGAAATAGGACATTATTTTCACAAAATTCAATTCCGTTTTTCACAAAATTCCCAAAACAGGCCCCTGGGAAAAAAACCTGGATGCACCCCTGTTCAGTAGAGAGCATTCCCTGTCAACTGTGATTGGTTGCGAAAACCCCAAAATGGACTTTAATTGCACCCAAATTGGACGAATTCAATTTCGGCGCCATGTTGGACCCCCTCTTGAATTCCTCCTCTCCAGGGGATCACACAACATGTCTAAAACTAATATTTTTTGAATTTAGCATAGCCAAAAACCCAAAAATCGACTTATATTACGCGCAAATGGGCGAATTTGATGCCGGCGCCATGTTGGACGCCATCTTGAATTCCTCCCCCCCAGGTGGTTGCACAACTTGGGTACGCACCCGCACTATTTCTATACTTTTATATCTTTCAATAACTATATACAAAAATTTTTAAAACGGTAAAATTTTTATTTTGAGCACATTTTATCTTTTTATAATTGGTTTGCAATGGGCTATACATCGATAAAAATTTCTCCTGATTTCTATGGAAAATCTCCTGATTTTTGACATTCAGAGGTTGGCAAGTCTGTTTTTTACTTAAATTTCCAAAAAATTTCTGGGGGAGAACCCCCAGACCCCCCTTTTAGTGGTTGGAGCTGGATAATTCCCTACCTTTTCCACATATTAAGATAATCAAGCAGATGCAATTGAATTATGAAAATTCTTAGCCCCCCGCCAAAACCAAATCCTGGATCCGCCACTGGCTGTGGGTAAACATGGCAGCTAGAGGACTCTTTCTAATGCTTTAACCTAACGATTATACTGTAATAGAGCACTAATCCAGCCAGTGACTGTGGACTGGTGATGCCTGGACTCTCATCAGAGGCATATGATTGTTGGTCGCACGAGACTATTTGTTTTTGTAAAAGGAAATATTGATAGAATTGAGCAAGATGTCTTGTTTTTGTATGAAAAAGAGAAGGGTTGTTTATGGTTCGATAATTTTTATTCTGCCTTGTATGTAATTTTCTGTACATAACTACATTTTCTTGTAAATTCTATTATCTTTTAAAAAGTACTTCTGCTTTGCTCATTGTGTTCCAGGGTGGCCATAGACCTGAAAACCTGGACCCAGACAGCAAAAACTGGTCGAATACCAGTAGAATAGACGTCTATTCCACCAGTTCCGCTCGTCTAAAACTGTTCCAAGACTCATCGAAAACTATTCTATAACTCGTCGACTTCTCGTAGAAATGTCACTCCAATAGCCGTCGATTAGACTAGTCCAATAGACGTCTAATCGACGTCCTCCCATGGATCACTACGTCCAAAAGTAGATGAGTGTGGTCTTATTATGGAACAGTGGACTCCTCCAAAAGACGTCTAATAGACGTCTATTAGACGACTTAAGGGTGACCATAAACGGCCCCGCCCCTTTTTTCTTACACTACTGATTGTTATTGTTTATTGATTTAAATTAATTTTTTTCTAACTTAAACCCCTGTCAAACTAACTATTATACTTTTACCAATATTTTTAATTATAAGTAATCTTTTCAATAATAATTTTAGGGCATTTTGAATCCAATATCAATGTCATTGATTGGATTCAAAATGGCCTAAAATTATCAAAAGGTTTACTTATTATAAAAATATTAGTAAAAGTATAATAGTTAGGGTGACAGGGGTTAAAGTTATAAGAAAAAAATTAATTTTAATCAATAACAATTAAAAATCAGTAGTGTAAGAAAAGAAAACCAAATCTATTAAATTTTGTTACACTTTAGTAGTATTAAATTCTTTAAAATAACTTTAATCCCTGTTAAGCGAAATTCCACACCTTTACTGATAGTTCTTACCAAGAATCATAAAAATCAAGCCTTAAAAAGTAGTCTACAAAATGAAGAAAAAATTGGAAACCTAAATAAAAACATAAAGATTTATAGATGAAAGTATGGGTTTTTTTATTTTCACGTATTTAAAAACATTGAAATTATACACATATAAGTAAAATACGTATACATTTCAAAAATCACTGCTTATATACATATAAAGAAGTTAAGTTCATGGAATTTATGAACTTCATTTTAACAATATTTCTTCTATGAGTTCTTTTATCATACAATTTCCAATAAGAATATATGAAGATAATTCCAGGAATTACATCCCATCAATTATAAGTTAAAAAAATCATCTTATTAAGGAAAAACACCTTAAAATTTAAACATTAAAACTTTAGACAATTTTTAAACATACAGATTATTTGATACATATCCAAAAATAGTTTATGTCATTAGGGTTACAGTTTTTTTAAAAGTGTTAAAATATGAAAAGAAAATCATCTATAACATTAACTTCATTAGTGCTTTTTCAACAATTCATCAAAAGTTGAAGGCCAATTTTCAATTATATTGTTTTAGTGACAATGCCTTGAATACTGAGATTAGTTGGAAAAACTTAAGCACATTTAATTAACATTTCAAGCCTATATACTATTGTATTATTCAGCTAAAACCATCAGGTGTATCACAGGGATGTGATTGACCAAAAGAAAATACATGAATACACAAAGTTGATTTGAAACAAAGCATGATATAACATACAATGCAAAAAAGGTGCATATAATTTTTTTATGTAAACCTAAGCAGCACAAATGTTTCAGATTCGTCCAATTTTGTCATGTATGGCCAAATTTCACATACTTCTATCTGCAATTACGTAAACTTGACATATTTGGTAGGAGCTGTGCCACTAGGGAAAAGAATCTTTACTGAAAAAAAAAATTGCAACATTGTTAAAGTATGAACTGGAATTAGTAGGTACTTATCAAATTAAACTGAGAATAAATCTTGATAATTATACTTTATTGGATACCTTCAACAAATTAGATATACATGTCAATGAAAAAAAAACATTTAAAATTGTTTACTCTGTTGGTTAAGATATTTTACATGTTTTTTATTTAAATAATAATTGATTTTCAAAAGTTACCCAGAATTATTTTTAACTAATAAGTAAAACAGCATAAACTTTTTGATCGAATAGCATAACAGTTAATTTTAAAGATATTATGGTATATTTAATATTCTATGATGAAATATAATTTATAAATAAACGAGAAATTAAACCTACATTTTAGGATTGCTGGGAAATTTGTGAAACCTTTTTTAGGATTTCCACTTCTCGGTATACCGCAGATTGCACATTTGCATTGAAGACCTTTAGATCTAGAAAAAAAGAAAACTTACTTACTTGTAAACTTACTTACATTAATACAGTAAAACAAAATATGGAGATAATCTAATACAAAAGTACAAAACTTACCCAGAACTTGTTCTGGCAGATGTATCAATTGAGTCCAGAATATCCTTGTTCTTGTTGGTTTTTTAGAGATATTTGCTAACTTTGATTAATTTTATCGCGAAAGCGAAGGTAAACAAATAAAATGTCAATAGTAAGTTTCTGGATTTGGTTTCGAATTCAGTGCGGCACATGCGCAATATACTCACTTTACTTGTGTTGCCAGCTTACGATATCTAAAAAACTGTTCCACAAAACGTCCATTTAAGAACTAAATTTGGAAGATCTACAAAACATCTATTAATAGACGGCTAATAGACGTATTTTATGGACGAAAATTAGATATCCCAAAATGGCCGTCTAATCGACGTGTAATAGATGTTATCGATTTGGAAGATCTATAAAACATCTATTAATAGACGTCTAATAGACGTATTTTATGGACGAAAATTAGATATCCCAAAATGGACGTCTAATCGACGTGTAATAGATGTTATCGATGGATGTGGATGAGTTTTGGATGAGATTAGACGAGTTTAAGGTAGTAAAGTAGACGTGTGTGCTGTCTGGGGAATTGTCAGGAAAAATTAAAAAACCTGGAATTATCAGGGAATTTTAGAAAATCTGATAATAATCGGGGAAATTTTTAGGGCCGTATTCAGAAACTTTTAACACGATTATGAAACGAGTCGAATGCATATTAATTAGTGGGGTTGCAAAGCAAATGTTCAAAAAAGAGTTGCTTTGTAATAAAAGTCTGGTAATAATCTCATTTATATTCCTTTTTTCCGACTATACAGTCATTCTCCCGTATTCTAGAAGATTGGAATTTACTATATTTATAAAATATCAGGGAAAACCTTGAATTATCAGGGAATTTTGAAAGACGTTTTCTGTGGCCGTGTTCAAAATTGTAACAATACCATGTTTGGACTGGCTTATATTTTCTAACCGAAACTTTCCTTTTTTCCAGCTGGTGATGGCGGACGACTGCGACCTCCCCATGGTGTCCAACGTGGATGACGTCCTGGTCAAGCACTACGACTTTGACTTCCACTGCGACTTCGACTCTCAGCGCTTTGTCTGCTCCGCCGTTCTCTTCTTGAAGACGGTCGGCAGGGACTCCGAACTCTGCACTTGCAGCTCCAATCAGGGTACGGTACGATTTTTGTCAACTCTTTTAAAAACGTGCTCTTTCTGTGTTGTTTTCTTTTTATTTCCAAAAGTTTGTCCAGGGCAGTTTTACTACCGTTTTTAAGTACCTTCACAAATTCATTATTTGACTTAGGTACTTTCACAAGTTCAGTTTTAAGAAAAAAAAGTACCTTCACAAAATATCTCTAGTAAGCTATATTCTCTCAATATTAGTTAAATTTTTAGCCATTCTATACTCAACAGCAAGGTTTTTTGAACCCAGTACGTCACAAATGCGGAAGGAGTAATCGGTAAACACGAAGCCTTTTGTGTTGATAGGAGGAGTTTCGGTACACAAATCGTGAGTGAAAAGTAGTATAATATATAGATGGGTTTAACAAAATAATCATATTTTTAAATCTATGTTCTTCATTTTTCTCTCAAAATTCAGACAACCGCGATGTTTTGTTTGTTAGTGACGTCGTTGGGTCAACTTAAGTTGCTGTCTAGTATAGACTAAGTTTTATTTTGTTTTTAATGTTTAAAAATTATGTACTTGCTTCTATGTTGATTTGGCTCTTAAATCTTCATAAAATTTACAGAAACATTTTCACAACATAAGTACCTAGGTAATAGGTAAAAATACTGATACAGCCCCCTAATTTCTGCCCAAAAAAGTGGCTCAAATAAGTTTTAGTAGTGGCGTTTTAGCTAAACCAGAAGTTCTCAAACTGTGGGTCACGACCCACTGGTGGGTCGCCTGTCAGTTTTTGTTGGGTCGTGACAAGTTTTTGAATTTTCGAATTTCCTTAGGAAATGATGTTGTAATTGCAATTTATCCCAGATTACCAAAAAAACGAGTTAAAACCCTGTTTTTAAGAGTCAAATTTCAAAAAATTCTCTGGGGGAGGACCCCGAGACCCCCCTTTTCATTGTGGACCTCATTGTTGCTCCCACAATCAAACAATTTCATACGCTTAAGTTTGAGTATTTCTTTTTAAATTATTAAATACTAATACTTGCTTACATGTAATTTATTATAGTAACAAAATATTGGATGACCAAATCCCACGCGCGCGGAGCTAAAGTCTTGTAGGGGGTATGGGAAAATTAACTGAAGATGAGGTGGGTCGCGTTAGAGTTTGTTTATAAAAAGTGGGTTGTGAACGTGATGCTGGAAAGTTTGAGAACCCATGGGCTAAACTATATCCTGGCTATCGGAAAGCACTATTTTTCAGGTGCGGACCTGGAAAAAGTTGTAACCTTCCCCCGAACCTAATGTATTGCTCCTAAGAAGCTGGCAGGGGCTTCCCCCGAACCAGTTTTGTAGGTTCGGGAACTTTTTCCAGGTCCGTTCAGGTGCCTATTTAAAATGAATAGAGTATAGTTGAGGAAGAAATTCGCTGGCTCCATTTTTGACAACATCCTTGCTGTTCAGGTTCCCCGTTTGCGCTGGTCCTGGACTGCCACCAGCTGGATGTGGAGAGAGTGGAAGAGAAGGAGTCTGGAGGCGCCCTCTCCTTCTGCGTGAGCAAGTGGTGCCTGCGGGTGTGGAGGGGGGAGGGAGGCTGCAAGCACTGCTTCCCCTCGGCCGTGAGGGTCCTCTACCGCACCCGGCCCTCGTGCCCCTCGCTGCTCTGGACCAGGGACCAGGACGGAAAGTGAGCGACTCCTCTGCCCCTTGACAAAACTAAAATTCCTTTCCGATATGCACTCGTTTTTTTCACTGAAAACTCATCAGGGTTCCCACGGGTCAGGGAATTTTAATTTCACCTAAAAAGTCAGGGAATAGCATGTGAAATTGCTCATTTTCGCCAAAAACCTGGAAAATCATACAGAATAACTGGAAAATGAAAAATTTTCGATGTTTGCGTTTCAATTTTGGCCCTCGAAAGTGAATTTGATTTGGAATCGAGTGAGTGATTTGGAATATAATTTATGTAGTACTACTTTTAAGTTATCTAATACTCAACAACTCGTTAGGGAGTATACCTTAGCAGGGCTCACACACCTGCTACAATTGCTCCAAAACAAAAATTCTCCTACAAATTGCTTATTTTAGCAGTCTTTGCTCCAAAACTGCGCCATTTTTAATAATTTTCTTAGATCTTTCCCCGAATTTTAATTTCTAAAAGGCTTTTTCTTCTTCTTCAATCTCCTAACGCCCAGTGGCGCATGAGGCCGCAATTGTGGCACTCCATTCCTTCCGGTTATTGCCGCCTCTCTGGCACTCCCCCAGCTCATCCAACCATAGGTATTCCTCTCATTTATAGCCATTTGGCGCCAGGTTAGTTTGGGCCGCCCTCTCTTCCTTTTTCCATCAGGGCACCACGTGAGGGCTAAAAAAAAAGGCTTCTTAAAGTCCTGAAAAAAAAACCTGCATAACAAGCCGGAATTTCAATGAAAAATCCCAAATTTTCATTCATGCATCCGGTTTGCTGTAAAGTTGGTATTTTGAGGACGAGGATGCGAGCAGAGAAAACAACTTGACGGGAAATTCGCGATTGTGGTTTTCTGATTTCATCGACATCCTTGGCTTTAAATGTGATGAAATTCACTCAGAACTAACTTTTTGACTGCTACAAAACTTGTTTTTACCTGCTTGCTATGAAAAACATTTTTTGTGTTACAAAATTCATTTTTATCTGCTACAAATATTTCTAAGTGAGTGTGAGCCCTGCCTTAGGAATAACGTTGAGTCAACCCCCCCCCCCCTGAAACAAAAGTCTGGTTTGCGGCTCTGGGTGTTCAAAATCTTGGGTGGCCGCGATGCCTGGCTGTTACACAAAGGGGGGATGCGGCGATCCAAAGTTTAATAACCGCTGCCCTAATATTGTAATAACCTGTAAATATTTAAATAAAATTAAGAAGCTGCAGTCTGATATTGTCCCTTTGCAGGCCTTCAGTGTTTAGCCACGGAGCGTTCATCAACAATCGGGCGCTGTTCCCCTGCCAAGAACCCCCCGTTGCCATGGCGACCTGGGAGGCCAAGGTCTCGGTGTCGGAACCCGCCGTGGTTCTGATGAGCGGAGACTCCTGTCACATGGTGACGTTAGTGACAACAAGCGATTGGAAAGGTGAGCAGTATAAAGGTAAACAACATTTATTATTATACATACTTCTATACAGGAGTGCAGGGCCTAATATTTCCCTAGAACACAATTGCTTTTGCAGGGGTTGATCCAGGTTTTAATTTTTAGGGCCCTTTTTTATGAAAAAGAAATTGCTTTCTGTGAAAAACTGAAGTCAAATTATATTTTAATTCGAATTATCGAAGAAAACATATTTTTGATTTGAAGCAAATAAGATTTTGTGAATGTTTTCTTGCAAATAATCATTAAAGCTAATTTGAATTTTTTGAGTCGTTTTTATGAATTTAAATTTTGTGAAGGGGCCGTTTTTAGGAGGAGGAATTTTGTGAAGGGGGCAGCAAAAGGGCCCCAATTTTCGGCTGGATCAACCCATGCTTTGTCCAATATTTCCCCAAAAATAACTTCCTAAAATATAATAAGGATATCTTACAGTAATCAGAAGACAATCATTGACATATTTGCAAAGCACTCTTGAAATCTTTAAAAGTTATTATACCGTCTTTTCCTTCATCAACAAAAAATAATAAAATTTTTATTGTAAAAATACATTTGTTAGTACTTAACTTCTGTAAGGTTCAATTATTTCCAAATAATCTTCAAATTTTAATTTTAATGGACTTGGAGAAGTTGGAGGGTGTGATACAATCATTAGCCAAAATATTTGTTTCTAACTTTAATTACAACTGGACTGGTAGAGTGTTTCCTCATAAACTTTGCCAAATATTTCCCCACAGTTGCCTGAATTTCCCCTAAACATCGCTTGGACATATTCTGCACCCCTGTTTCTATATACATCATGGACGAATATAAGGGGGGGTTTAGGGGATCCAGACCCCCCCCCTAGCCCAAACCTTGTGTCAGCCAAACAGAAAGGTTCCTGTCCCAAATATCCAAAAAATGCATGAAAATACAACTTTTTCGGATCAAATTTCACAAAATTTTCTGGGGGAGGACCCCCAGACCCCCCCTTCTTTCCTTGAGAGCATGTACCTACCGCAAAAATTCACATTTGGCCTACATTTTACTCAAAAAAGGGAAAACTGTTAGAAACATTTGCAGTTCCAGAACCCCTTCGAAACAGTCTTAGTAACGGGTCCTAGAGGTCTTATAGGTTTTGCCCTCCCTCCCCCCGTCAAAAAGTTGAACTTACGCATACTCCATTTTGTCCCTCCTCGTGATAAAGGTTAATCTAAGCCTTTATAACCCCTTGCTACGCTCAGGGGGAGTTTCAAGGTATACAACCTCCCTTTTGAAACCTCAAACTTTTACTTTTTCTCCATAGAAAACGACCGACTAAAGCTATTCCTTAATTTAATAGGGGGTTTTCAGGGGTCCTCCCCCAAAAATGTTTAAATTTTAGTATGCTAAAAAGTCTTCTAAAGCTACTTTTTAGGGGGTTTTCAGGGAGCTTCGCGGGCCGCATGCGGCCCGCCAGTTGGGAAACCCTGTTTTAGCTACTTGTTCAGTGTCCCCTGTATGAAGTTTTTTGGACCCCCCCCTTGTAAAAGCTATAGCTACGTCCATGATATACAGTAAAACCTCACTGAAATACACTCTCAGAGGCATTAAAAATATCTCCGATTGCGTTTCTGTTTTGCAGAAGTAACCGACTACCTCTACCGTTCGGACAAGCCCCTCCCACTGTCCACTCTGAGCCTGGCCATTGGCTCTTGGAAAGAACGAAAAATTCGGACCCATTCAAAGTGAGTATTTGTGAGTGTTCAGATATTTGCTTTTGAGTTCGCCCATCTGTGTTTTCTCTTATTTTGGGTTCATCTTTAAGTAGTTCACAAAACATCAGTTTTCTTTATTTTCTGAAAAGAATTAGATAATTTAGGCATAGTTTGTATACATAAAAAATAGTTACGTTTAATGGGGTTTTTTTTTGGGGTAAACATGACTGGAAATGGCTGTATTTTTGGTGTTGATATTCAGCTTTTACTGGTATGCAGTAAGAATACTCTTCTTGAGTTTTATAAACACAAATCAAAGTATTAATATTAATTTTTTGAAAAAAACATCTGGCAAGAGCGGCAGTTTTGCAAAGGGCCCGTTAGCAGACTATTTCTGAATGAAAGTTAGCTACCTATCCTTCTTTACCCTTCTGCATGAAAGACTGCCCTAATAGGTTACTTGTATTTGCAATGCAATGAAAGTCATATGCAGTTCTATTGTAGCAGCAAAATACCTTCGGTCACTACTCTACTCAATCACAGATGCCAGTAAATAAAATTATCATTTATTTACACACTCTTTTCTAACTTATCTCTCAAATATATACAAGGTGTCTTTATTTAATCTCAAGTAAACAACAACTTAAAACAATTCAATTCTAGAACATTCATCATTAACTATTGTCAATTTTAAAATAATCTAAAAAACAAATACATATCTTAAAAATTTAATTAAAGCAAGCCCTTTCAATAAGTTAGTTTACAAAAAGAAATTTAATTATTTTTTAGGGAAGTGGGTTATAGTTCTTACAAAATAACAATATTGTTCTTTTAAGAAAGTTGGTCTATTTCCTAACATATTTCTATGGTACTGTTTTGAACTTTGCTTTATGTTGAACTCTGTACTGATTGTGTTTCTTCTTGAACAGGACGCCAACCTGTCGACTGTTTGCTTGCCAAGGTATGCTGGAGGAAGCTGTTAGGGTGAGTTGGTTTTCCAAACAGTTTTTACTTCTAGGGTTTAGAAAATATGCGTTTCTTTAGCACACACATGTTTAAGAAAAAATTTGGTAGTACTATTATGCCTTTTAATCTCAGACAACCACCTCTGTTAAATATCTCAAAGCCTTACAAAGAGATTTTGCATAAAAATTTTCTTTATCAGGGTCCATTCTTTTACAACAAACTGCCAATACCTCTTAATTCAAATAAATTTCTTTTAAAAAGAGTGTACACATATTTATTAAATTTAAAATACTGATTTATAGTATCTAGTGAGCCGTGGTTTAAGGTAAATAAAAGTGATTGAGAGAATTGATTTGTGCTCTACATTTTGCCAAATGTTTTTATTTCTTATTTATATTTTTTTTTTATGTTTCACTTGGAAGGGCCAGGGCCCCTTAGTGAACAATATTTGCATTTTTTTTTTTGTTGATGAATTATTATTATAGAATGCACACATTAGTCAAAACAAGGGGCCATTCATTCATAATAATTACAAGTAGTAGTATATCTCAAAAAGGGGTTCCCAAATTTTTTTTGCACCATGGACCTTGAACAATATTTTTGTTCTCTGTGGATCCCTTTTGAGGAATCATTCCAAAACACTTGAGAATTGTAATTTTTCAGGGGGTCTAGGAAGAAAATTGGTCCGTTTAAGGACCCTTCACAGAAGTCTTATCTTCAAAAAGGACCTTTCACAAAATTCCCTTTCCCAAAAACTGGAATTCACAAAAGTGGTTTGAAAATTGTGTTTAGGGAATGAGTTTCTATCATTTTGGGAGAGAATTTGCCAATTTCGGTCCCATTCCAGGAGTTATAACTCTGGTTGTGCTACAGGCCTTTCAGTTTCATAAAATTCCATGATGATTTTTCTCAAAATTCCTAAAACAGGAACCTGGCAGAAAAACCTGGATGAACCCTTGTTTTTTATATACACATGCTTTCCATTGCATAAAAAAAACCTCCTGCGTGTTGAATTGCATCATGGGAGTAAGTTACCTTACACAAATCGGCATACTTGGATAATATAGAAGCACACGCGGAGCGCAGCTAGTTTTAAAATTTTGCAGAAAATCTTTTCAAATAATTTCAATTTTTGGTAAATATATTGATTTTTTCTTGCTGTTGTTGCTTATGAAGCCTTATTAAAGTATTTAGGTAAAAAACGAGACTGTCATTATGTTTTTAAGTCAAAATTCAAACGACTAGGGGCCCTAATTAGTTCGCAGATAATATTTGATGGAATTTTTGTGCGCAGAGAGTTTTTTGTTTTATCCAACTATGCAAATCGGGGGTGCTACTCTTCAAGGGTAGCCCCAGAATTCCTTTTTTTAACAACCCAAACCCCAGATTTTTGAGTCCTATCAAAGTTTTGAGCTCAACACAAAAGCACGAAATCTGCTGATCAAACTGTTGCTGCAAGAAAATGTAGGATGCTAATCAGAAAATTAAACAGCATGCATTTGAAAAGTCATCGTGAAATTTATAGTACAATCTGAGATTTAAATGCAAATTTTTCTTCTGAATTATACTTTCATTGTCTTTGCTCACGATTATCAATCAACATAAAGGCGTTCCCTCGGTCCGACATCCCCGTTCCAAGGAAAAGAGAGCTTAGGCAGTATTGCCCATTGCTCTATCACCAGTTATTTCATTCGAAAAGCATTGTTTCGAGTGGTGTGATCCTTAACTTAGTTACTCTAAGTGGGTAGAATCCCCTAGTCCCGTTAGTTGTTTAACGTTGGCAGGGGGTTTGGTGGGCATAGATTTTACCTTACCTGTAGGTGTTTAGTATACATTAGGAACCCTATTAGGCCAGACATCCCTTTGCAGAGAAGGGCTTGATCGAAGCTGATGTAGGGCAGCCCAAAGAATTTGTTTCTGGGAACGGAAAACACTGGGCATCGTCCCACAAAGTGAAGAGGTGTTTCCTCTTCCTCTCCACACGCAGGGCAGAGAGGAGAGTCTACAAAACCACACCTATTACGATGCTTGGCCAGATTAGCATGTCCGGTGATGATCTGGATGACCTGGCGTAAATTGGTTCTACTGAGATGGATGAGTTTACCTGATGGGTTAAGCACATCCAGAACCATTTTAGAATGAGCACAATCTGGTTGTTTGGACCATGCATCATTATGTTTGCTCTTTATCCAGTTCCTTACGTCCTTTTTGATAGTCTGATATGAAACTGGGTGAAATGGCTCTGGACCAGACACTGTCTGATAAGAGGCATCTTTAGCTACTGTATCAGCTAGTTCATTTCCAGCGAAGTCGCAGTGACCTGGTACCCATATCAGATTAATGGTGTTGGAAGCCCGAGACAGCAGGTTCAAATCCCGGGTGCATTTCAGAACACAGCCCTGAAACTTAATTCGATTAGCCAAGGCAAGAATGGCAGACTGGCTGTCGGAGAGAATGTATATATTTTTTCCAACCTTCTGTGTTCATGAAGGCCGCTATGGTCACGAACATGGAGACCACTTGGGAACACAGCAGCAAAAGCGAAACGAGAGACAGAGATTTTTCTACGTCTTTCGCGACTTTGAACGCAGCCCTGTACGTATTCAGCTGCTTTATTTGAAGTATTTCTGGTAGAGGACTGATGGACAGTTCTTCGATGTCCTTGCAAAAGCAACGGATGAGTTTACTCCCTAGCTAAGAGCTCCTCAGCGACCATGTTGATCACCAGAATCTCGGCTTGGAAGACTGTTGTTAGTTTGCCAAGGTATAGATGAAATCTGGTGAAATCATCCCCAGAACCCTTGGTTCTTAAGATTGCTCCGGCACCAGCAAAGTTGGATTTAGAGCCATCTGTATAGCATTCAATTGATCCTGTTGGAATTAGGTCAATTAAATTTCCAATCTCATCTCGTTTTGGTACACTAGTTGAGAATAGTATATCTGGTATTATTGTTTTGGTTATTGCGTCCTTAGGCATAGAAATTGTAGGGATCTCACTGCCCAGCAAATGTCAATATGGCTTTTCAGATAGCCTTTACAGCCAAAACCTGACTTGTTGCACCAAGTGCCGTTTTTATTAAGCCTGTACATAGCTTTAATTGCTTCCCCGCTCAGAAACAGATTCAAAGGGGGAATTTGCAGTAGCATTTCTAATGCAGCTGTAGGAGTACTGTTTAGAGCCCCACTGATGCATAGGCAGGCCAGTCTCTGCACCTTTTGTAATATAGTGATGTATGAGCACTTGTTGATGACATTAATCCATACCAAACACCCATAAGCCACTATTGGACGAACCATGGAAGTATATATCCACAGAGTAGATTTAGGGTTAAGGCCCCAGTTCTTACCAACTATTCTCCTACAAAGTATTAGAACATTTGTGGCAGTACGAACTTTTTCTTTGACGTGGATATTCCACGTGAGTTTGCTGTCCAGGTAACATCCTAGGTATTTAACGCACTCTTTACGATTGATAATCCGGTCACCCAAATACAAATCATCGAGTTTCCATTTTCTATTCCAGGTAAAGACAATGACCTCTGTCTTTTCGGCAGAAAAAGCCAGGCCATTCGTTTCACCCCAGTGTAGGACTTTATTCAAGATCTGCTGGGCTTGGTTGTGTAAGGTTCCTATATCGAAACCTCGCAGTAACACAATTAGGTCATCCGCATAGGCCTGGGACAAACCAGGCTCTTCACGCAGAAGAACTAGAAGTGAGTTGAAGACCAGATTCCAAAGGATAAATAAGTTTAACAGCAAAAATGAGCTTATTTGCACCTATCCCAGTAATGACGCATGATTTCACCCAAAAGCGGATACAGTCTTAAAGCTAGTGTAAATACATCAGTGTCTGGGGGTCATTCCACTGTATTTGGATTCACAAGCTTGGAAAAAAAATTTAAGAAAACAATTAAGTGTTATACATCAAATTAAAGCCTGAAATCTCTTCTATTTAAGTTTATCAACAGTAAATCTCCATTTTTAACCTAACAAAAAATAAAACATTTTGTTTGAAACAAAGTGGGGAAAATGCGTTACGTACGGGACATTACATTTTAATTTTTAAATGAAAAAATATTTTATTTTGTTTCAAAATTTTTATGTTTTATTAAACCTTTTTGATAGTTGCATTAAATGAAATATTAAGAAACAAGTTTTAAAAATATTTAATTACAAATTTTCAATCATTAATTTCATCTTGTCCGGTACGTAACAATTTTAAGTTTATTTTTAATTTTTTAACCAGTAAAACTGATGACAACTGAATAATTTTTTGTTTTCTCTTCAACTGGGTTACTAGCTTCTTAAATAATTCAATTAACATATTTTATCTTTTAATTTAGATGCTGGGCATGATAAATAAAAAGTGTTACGTACGGGACAAATCTGTTACGTACGGGACAAAATTGCAAAAGTTTCAGTTAAAACTAGGAAAAAATTTAATTTTACAACCATGTTAATATTTTTTTAGCCTCAGGAGTCTTATCTGTTCTCAACTTTCACTTTTTTGGATACCTTTGGGTAGATTTTTTGACCTCAGAAGCTTATTTCATTAACTGAAAAGAAGCTAATTTCTCTTATTGTTCCTTGCTATTAATTATGTATCTAAGTAATCAGAATACTATCCCCATATCCAGATATCATATTCCCCACAGAAAATTTTGAAGATTACCCATCTCCTCGTTAAAAACTAGATATTGGACGGTTGGCAGGAAAAGCTGCCAGTAGATAAAAAGCCTTATTATTGACAATTTAAATACTACTATCATTTTAACAATAATTGGTAACAATATTTAGAAAGGAATCTTGTAATAATAATGCCACAATAAAAAAAAATAACAAAAACTATAGAAAGGATTATTTTAGCGTTTTCTAATTTCTGAATGATCTACCTGCAATCTCCAAAACGTGGTAAAACGTTCTGATTTGAACAGCGATTCCACCGCTAAAACACCATGGAATGTATAAATTTCTATTTTTATCTGAACAAATACATTCTTTAGAAACAGTTATCATTCATTTAAACTTTTAATGCCTCTATTAGGGTCAGTTAAAATGCAATGTGCTGTGGCAGCTTTTCTTACCAACCGTCCTTAATGGGCAGGGAATTTTTTTTTACCAATTAGATGAAATAGAAGATATAATTTATGTCCTCGGACTTGAATAAAACATGCATTTCATTTTTGAATGTTTATACCTTTTTTTAAATGGAGCTATAGTAAGAAAAATCCTAATTAACATAACACCAATTACAATACTTAAAAAATCATTAATTGTTATAATTTCTATAATTAAAAATAAGTTTGAATGTTAATAGGGCTATTAAATTCATAAAATAAACATTTGTATTACATTTAAGTTCACAATTCCTGGTTACTGTTACTTTAATTCACATGTCCCGTACGTAACAAACAGCCTTGTCCCGTACGTAACGGACATAATTAGCCCTCATCAATTAATGACACAATTTAAAAATATGATTTAAAAGGTAATTAATAAAATGTATATTTCTGCTTCTACTCAAAAAAAAATTTTGTGAAAATATATAATAACTTCAGAGCAAAATGGGAATTTCTGAAGGTACTTTTAAAAAAGGTTTTTGTGATGTCCCGTACGTAACGCAAATTAATTGATTATTAGAAAAAAAACAATTGTCCCAAACAAAAGGAAATTTTGCAGGAATTAAGCTGAAGTGGTATATATTAAATAAAAAATAATTGCAAACTTCCTCATTTATGTTTGGATATTGAAAACACTGCAAATGTCTTAAAATTTTGCTGTGAATTGTCCCGTACGTAACGCACGAATACTGTGGAATGACCCTCTGGAGACAAAATATGGACCTGATATCCCAATTGTGAAGCATACATTTCATGGTAAATGATTATTGTGTCTGCTTCTTCATGATTGGTTTTTAAGTTATTGAGATTTGTGATATTAGACCTAACTGCTGTTTCTGTTGATACAATTATTTATTTTTTAAAGCTTTATAAAAATCAATTACCTTCATTGAAAGGAGTATTCAGTTAAACATGCTTCAACCTGTACGAGGACAATATAGTAGAAATTACTAGGGCTGGGGTATCTGCCCATGGTACTATTTAGTTACAGACAAGACTCGTCTTGAACACGACATCACCATCATGCTTTGGTTTTAGTATTACTCAAAAATTAGATAGTCCTGTTTTAATAGGAGTTGTAGCAGTGCAAATAAATGCTCTACTGTCATATTGTTTTCCCATGCGTCCCCTACAGTTGCTGCCTTCAATGACATTTCCACTGAATAGTGGTCAAAATCTAAGTGAATGGTATTATAATTCTTTGTTACATTATTTAAAAGTTGCAAGTCATTGCGTGTATAAATAGTTCCACTCATTTGTTGGACTAACACTATTCCATCTATAATAAGTGCAGTTTGGCCAGATATTTCAGAATGTTCATTCTTACTTAAAAAAGGATTTACTTCTTCCAGGAGGGGCAGAAGTTTACTCTTATCATTACAAGGTAATAATGATCAGTCAGTTGCAAAAAATACTCAACTTATTGTAGAGAATTCATATATTCCAATAGCAGCTCTTATTGATGTCTGGTCTGGTCTGTATTTAGCAGCAAGAGCCATTCTAGCGAATAACGACCTGTTCTCCTTTAACTCCAAAACTTTTTTGTTGATTTCCGTAACAGATACTTTTCCAGCTGATTTCCAATTTAATCTTCATCATTTTAGCCCACACGTTTGTACTACAAGTTGGTCCATATCAATCAACTTAGTATCATAAAAGTGTATACCTATGTTTACAAAATAAACTCTTGGTTTGCAAAGGCCCTGTCCGGTATGTATTATGGGCATTGGAACGGATAGTGGCGGTTCGCTGGTTTCGCGTTTTCTGCGTTTTAATTTTCGCCATTCTAAGGAAGGCAAGACTGCAAAATTAACTCCAAGACTTTTTATATCATTACTCAATATATCAATAGAATTTACTATGCAAAAAAAAAGATTATTTTAAAAAAAATTATGAAAAATGCAAAAAATTTCTAAATTTTAAGTTTTTTAATTTTTTTAAAATTTGGTTTTATAAAATGAAAATCAAAATTGCTTAAAAACATATATACACATTTCTTCACTTTTTCTGACTATTTACTTTGATTATTTTTTTTATTAACATGCCCAAAATTCAAATAATTGAAATACGAAATTTGACCTTTGATTTGACCCCTAGACCACAAAAGTGAAAAGAAAAATTGGCACCAAACTTTTTCTTATTCTCCTTAACCTATAGAACCAAAATAACCTTGGTGCCAAAAATTTACACGAACTTTTTAGTGATTTACACGAGAGACCCCACTATTAATGGGTTATGCGATGGTTCTGATGCATGCTCATCACAAGCAGAGGGAACACTATTGTCCCCTAGGTGAAAATTCACCATGGTCGTTAACGCATCCTTTGGACTTACTGTAAAATTACCGTCAGGCAATTCAATCGATGTAAGATGGGATTCGTGTGATTTCTTGAGAATTTTATGCACTCTAACAGTTTCATGGAAAGACTGAATGTCAGTACAAAAGGATTTCCAAGAGTTGGATTTAGTTTTCCGGATTTCTTTTTTAAAATTCCTTTGCAGGTTTTTAAAATTTGACCAGTTGTCATCAGATTTATTCCTGATTGCTTTCCTATGAGCCTTCCGAACCTCTATACGGAGGCGTTCCAGCTCATTGGTCCACCATACCTTGTTACCAGTGGGGTACTTTCTTTGCTTGAGAGGACAAGCTGTATGATAGGATTCAATAATAATTTTTGTCAACTTACTCGCTTGGGTATCGAGCTCTTCGACAGAATAATTATTGTTTAATACTTGCAAGTTGTTAATATTAGTCACCAATGAGTCCTTATACAGGTCCCAATTTGTGTTCCTAATGTTTCTAAACGATTCCACCGGGATTTCATCCACAATGCGGAATTGTATGAGACGATGGTCTGAAAGTGAAGGAGCATCACTGACATGCCAATTTTCAATAAGATTGGATATTTCAGATGAAGTTAGCGTGAGGTCAATGACCTCTTCTCTCCTTCTGTTAACAAAGGTGGGACGGTTCCCTCTGTTGGCCCAAGTTAAATTGGTATTCATTATAAATTCCAGAAGCTTTTCTCCTCTGGTATTAGTGTCTGAGCTGCCCCATGATGTGTGATGAGAGTTGACATCACCACCAATAATCATAGGGATACTATTGGATTCACAGAAGTTTACAAGATCTATGAATTCTTGTGGAATATCTAGGTCATAAGCCATGTACACCGAGCAGAAGCAAACACTACCTCTCAGTGAACTGCTCAGATCCTTGATCGTAATAGCACTCACATCCTCAGATGCAAATTGAGACAACTTCATAGCCTTTATATTCTTCGAAATATAAATACTAGCCCTAGGTCTTTTTTCTGGACCCTCCGAAGCAAAGAAGTGTGCATTCGCGGGTTTACCAAGGATTTTACCCTTGTATACCCAGGGTTCTTGAACTAAGGCAACAAACGTGCCTTGTTTACCCAATTGAGCAGCAAAGTTGTACGATGCTGCTTTGCTGTGTTGTAGATTCAATTGACTTACCCTAACCATTAAAGTGAGTCAAATGAAAGTAATTACTTACCCCTAGGGATAAATAGGAGAGGCTTAAGCAGAAGCCGTCTCCGTCTCAGTCCTTTGATTGGTTTTGGCCTAATCAGAAGCCGTCACCGGAGACTCCGAAGAGTGCTCTGGCTCCAGCTCCTTTTCAGCATCTTCATCTTCCTCCATTGGATGTTCTTTGAGAGGAGGTGAACCGGTTAGGGCCAATCCCTCATCAGCGGGAGGATCCTTTCTTGAAGTCTCCATCTTTGGTGGCCTGGGCGTGGACTCCTTCAGTTGGATGGTGCCCCTTGCCCCGCAGAATAGACGGAACTCTCGAGCCTTCAGGAACTCGAGAAGTTCTGTGTCCACCCCCAGGACTAGAGTGTTACCTCCTTTCCCAGGGACGACCGCCCTAACGACGATTTTTTTAACATCCAGGCCCTTGTTGCAAGCGCCCAAGAGCTTGATGTTTTCTACTGCAGTCCTTTTTCCGGGGAAAAAGGCGTAAAACCGTTTCAAGGGTGGCTGATCCCCAGGCGCCATGGCGAGATAACCAGGGTGGTCTTCTACATCCGAGGGGCCGGGGAGTTGGTTGATTAGTGCCTTAAGGGTATCCACAGTTTCCTGGTCCTCACAAGAAATGATGAGGCCGTTCCGCTGTAGATACGTCCTGTGAACGCAGCACGTGGCGATGGATCCATCGATGAGACGGTCATCTATCACGGATGTGATGTGATCCCGATCCACCGATGATATTTCTGCAGTCGTCTTTGCAGACAACCCTCAGATTCAAAGCTTTTTTGGCAACCTGGCTGTAGGTGCCTTGCCGTTGCTTCTTGGCGGCCATTTCTGGGGTGTCCCCAGCGGTGCGCCCTCTCTTGCGAGAATCTTCACCGCGTGGGAGACTCTCTTTCGCCAGTTTGGGGGTCGCTCCAGAGGTTCCGGCATTGGCCATCACCCCCGTCGCTTCCCCCGCCCCAGCAATTGAGATCCCTTTCAGGGCCTTCTCCAGTTGCAGTCGCTCCTTTCGGCGGCGTCTTTTTAATTGTTTTTTGTTAATCACCTCTGTCATCGGTGTTGAATCGTCCGCCAAAGCATCCGAAGCTACATCTCCGACAGAGAGGTTGGATTCCATTTCCACCGGGTTCAAGGTGTCCGCACCCGAAGGCACATTCACCCTTCCGCCAGTGGATCTGGGCATAGTCCCGGAGAGAAGAGCGTCCATGCCCGAAGACACTTCCACTCCCTCCCCAGGAGCTACGGTTGTTGGTGGGTTTTCGATGATGCGTTTTTCTTTGCAATTCCTTTATTTTCTTGCATGAGGTTTCGTTTTTTTTTTTGAAGAAGAAGAGGGAAGAAGATCCTCTCCGATTTCCAAAGGGCCAATTTGGAGGGGCTCACCCCGGATTCAACAGCCAGCAGTGACCTCGAAAGAGCCCCCCGCACTGCCATGCAGGACCCCACCCAGGCACCACCTGGAGCTACAAGGCAGGCGGGATTATACACCGGCTGATAGAGCAGCCAGGACATGCTGGTTAGGCTGCCCCGGGCTCCTGTACTATCCGGCGGCCTGAGACGCAAAACTCAGCTTTTCTCCTGTATTCTCTACATGGCTGCTTCCTCCAAGACCCCTCCTCCTCAGCCCAAAGGTCCTCAGAGGTTCAACTCCTCCCCCCAGGTGCCGATTTTCCCAGGGAGAAATGGTCCGTTGGGTCGTCATAATCAAATAGATGAAACATCAGACCGAACCTCCTCCCATTAAACCCTGGTATGCCACAGGACTTAGTGACAGATGCCCATTTAGCACCACCCAGGGAGCACGTGTGACTTATGGATTGTCACGGACGCGGGCACCATTTCCCGGGGGAGACCCCCGGACCCCCCTTGCTCACGATTAACTATAGATTATTTGAATCCTAAATTGTTACCCAACTTAAAAGTGTTTCCTTGATCCAACCTATAATCCTAGGTGTTGCTTACTCTCAGGGTTGTTATGTTTAAAACAAGGCAAAAAAAAAACATTGTTTAAAACACATGTACTTTTTTAGCCATTCTTTTTTCCATGAACAGATTGCATTAGTATTTAACTTAGTATTTACTTCCAACTGTTTCATTTGATTTTTTCTAGAAAGTTATTTAATAAAAAATACAAATAAACTTGTTAAAAAAAAAATCATATTTTTTTATAATTGACCTGTTCTTATTTTTTGATTTTAATATTTTAAACGATCAATGCTGTAAAACACTCAATGAACTGATAAGGACTGAAAGGAATATGAATATAATAACTTGTGAATGTTCAGCTCGTATCTTAAACCTTTTAGCAAAATATATCAAAATTTCTAATGTTAAATCTGAAGTTGTTGACATAGTAACACAGTTCCAAAACAACCATTTTTCTTCAGCCAAGCTTCAAGAAACACGTGCTAAAAATTGCTCAAGATGCTATCTAATATCATGGGGAGCTTTGTTAATCCATTTTCAATTTTATAAACTTGATTTGATTATTTTTAAATCATGGATTTTTTTAGAATTTCTGTGTCGAGGGTAAAAAAACAAAATAAATAAACATTTTAAACAAAAAAAACACGTTTTTTGGGGTTTTTTTAGAAAAAAAAAACATGTTTTTTTCCAACCCTGCTTACTCTATTTAAAAACTCTTCAAAGGATGTCTGAAACAAAATTTATGTTTGATTCATTAATGTGGCACATGTGGTTAAAAATACAGCATAATTTCGCTATCTTAAAGTTTGATTTCTGAAAAACTTTTGTGTTTCGAATAAATATTCTCCCCTTGAAATTTAGTATTTTTAATGAATTAACAATGTATTGTTAATTTCAATTCCTATGCTATTGTATCACTTCTACACTGTTAGCTAAATTGCATAAATCATTGGTGTATTATAACGGTATGATGGCTAATACATTATATGTTTGGTTACTCGTAACTTTAAGTGATTGATTTTTTTGGGGGGATAATCTTGTTAGGGGCTGTTCAAAAATATTACATAAGCATGTTTTTGGTCATTTTTGACCCCCCTTGTCAGCAAAGATAAGAAAACTGCAACCCCCTTCATAAAACTGCCTGGACCCCCCTTTGTTTTTTAGTAGTGCCTTAAAAATGTAAATTTTTTTGTAACATTAATTTTTGGATGAATTTTGAAATTATTTATGCGAGAAGCGATTTTTGAAAATCCAGTGTTTGTAACATCTTTCGTAATCCCCTCCCTCTTTGTCAGGAAAAATTAGCAAAGAGCAAACCCCATCCCCCTTAAGTGCTTACGTAATATGGGAACAGCCCCTTGTAAACTTGCTATCTTGAAAAAAAAATTTGGGTTCCTTCATTTTTAAGATATACAGTAGAGCCCCGATTATCCGCGAGTGCCACGAAAAAAAAATTAGTGATTTAGATGTATTTTTAGTGATTTAGATGTAGAGCAAAGGTTTCTGCTGCACTGTACATATTTTAAAAGTTTTGCATATCACGTTTTTTGTGCAATAAAGCATAGTTTTTATGCTTAAATATTTTTTTCGTGATTTCACCTCATTTTTAGCCTATTTTCGGGTTATCCGCGATTTTCGCTATCCTCGGTACCCTTGCCACCCAATTCCGCGGATAATCGGGGCTCTACTGTACCTTCTGTATTATCTGATAATATATTGTATGGTTCTTTCTTGCGTTTTTCATTGCCTTGTATAGTATTGAAATGAGTGTTTTAATCTTCCAGGTGTTTTCTGACTACATCCCCCTGGCTGTGAAGAGCTGCGAGAAGTTGCTTGGCCCCTACCCCTTTCCCAGAATAGACTTCCTGGTGGTGCCCTCTACTTTCGGGAGCTTGGGGATGGCCAGGTGAGCATCCTGTCTTTATTTCTGGAATATGCATATGTTTTGTATAGATGGGCCTTGGGAAAAAATTGCTTTTTGGAATGTTGTTTATGTGCTCAAAATATTGTTTAATGTTATCAATAATTGGTAAAATCACTTAAAAACCTCCTTTTTTTCATGCTTGAAGGCATGTTTTAATACATATAAATAAACATACAAAATGAGTCATTAATGTAGAAGTGTTATACGATCCCCTCTCATATTTTTCTTTAAGAATGTGTAAGTTGCAAAATGCATACTACTACAGGGTGGCCACCAATATGGTAAATAGGGAAAAAATGGAATTATCAGGGAATTTGAAACTTCTGAAAAAGTCAGTCAGTTTTTTTAAAATTTAAATTTTTATAAAATTTATTTTATTACTATTTATAAGATTATAATTATTTTTTAAGGGGACTATAGCTGGGTTTCAAAGTTAATCATACATTTCCTAATATTTAAAACTGAATTCGTAAACCATTTTAACAAAATTGTAATTTGTATGAAAGTAATTTTTTTGTATTTCTTTGTTCTGTGATAGAGTAGCATTTAGTAGTGTACAACCAGGGAAAATTTAGTTAATACCTGGAATTATCAGGAAAAATTACTAAGCTCAGTTGGTGGCCACCCTGTACTAGTTTACATACATTGTTTCAGCCCCAACATGGTGTTCCTGTCACAGTCCCTGCTGCTGGGGGGAGGGGAGATGCTGGCGAGGGTGTCTCACGGGTGGTTCGGGCTGTCCTTGGGGGCTCTGGACTGGACGGAGGAGTGGCTCAGCGAGGGGTTCGCCACCTTTGTAGAGGATGTGGTGCACGCTCATGCCACGCAGGTGAGTTCAGTCAATGTTTACTAGTCAAGTTTTTCTGATTACAGTTGGTGGAAATGGATAAATACAAATAATGGAATATCCCTGTCAAAAAATCTTTTTTTAAGCACTTTAAATCAAATCAGGGCTGTATCCAAGGGGGGGGGTTAGGGGTTCAAACCTTTCCCCCCCCCCCCCCCCGAAATTTTGACATCAATTTTTATACTGCTATTTTTCTTGAAAATTATGTCTCACAAGGAGCGATATCCTCTTCGGGTATAACCCAAAGGGTCTCAAAATGAGTCAAAACCCTACTTTTAAGGGTGAAATTTCCAAAATTTTTCTGGGGGAGGACCCCCAAACCCCCTCAAATTTTGAAATCTAATAAGTATACGGTTTTTCCTTCAAACTTGTGTGATTTACAAGGAGTGGTTCTCTTTAATGTAACCTAAAGTGTCTCAAAATGAGTTAAAATGCCACTTTTAGGGGAAAAATTCAAAAAATTTTCTGGAGTAGGAAAGGAACCTAGAAACCCCCTTAACATTTCGCCATTTATTACAATATACCTTCTTTTTACCTTGAAAATTCGGCCGCTTACAATGGGTGGTGCTCTATGGGTGTAATCTAAAGGGTCTCAGAAATGAGTTAAAACCCTCTTTTGTGGGGCAAATTTCCAAAGACCCCCCTTTTACTTCGAATTCATATTGTTTATGTAATTTTGAAATTCAGTGCATCAAAATTTCAATCCAGTGTTGTACTGAACATATAAAAGTACCAGTAAGGAAGTAGGTACAGCTGAGGAAAAAAAAAACGTTACAGTAGACTTTGCGGGAGAACGGGTGGGGTTAGAAAGATGCTTTTGGTGTCATTTTTCAGGATTTAGTGTATGCTTGAAAAAATTAATTGACTATTTTTCTCTCAGAGGTCGTCTTCTGGTGCAGCGCAATAAAAACTGCATCTTTTTTCATGGCGACCCTCAATTTTTATTTCATTTTATTAAAGATCATAGTAATTTAACCCTCATCACCGAGTTTCATTTAATTTGGACGTTAAACAAACCCATGGCAGACCGTCAAAATCTGAAAAATTCATATTAAAAGCCTGGAATTAGTCGCCAACACCCGACTGCCAAACACGGATTTCTGACAACCTACCAGTACTAGTGAACTGATTTTCATTAATATTTCAGTTTTAAACTGTCGAAACATGAGATAAAGGTTATTTTTAAAAATTTTAAGCTTTAATAAGCATATAAATATTATGATTAAATTATTTTAATTCTGTTTATTTATATTAGTTTATTAGTAATTTCAAAGTCAAAAATCGCACTGAGCTAATTTTCGTGTTGTTTGAAAACGCGTAAATAAAAACAAACACGCAAGAAGCGCCAAATCATCGATAAATTGCCAAGCCTAAAAAATAACTGTAACGTTTTTTTTTTCCTCAGCTGTACCTCAGAAAATATTTGAGTCAACCCCCCCCCCCCCCCCCCCGAAACGAAAGTCTGGTTACGGCCCTGAATCAATTAATAGGTTATATTTTTTTGGCATCCCATTCCCAATAGCTTTTCAATTTTTAGCAGGAGGAATTAGTTTAATTATTATTAACTGTGATGAGAATTGTCTTATTTTGAAATAGTCATCAGTGGTATAATCATTTTCGTTTGAATTTGCAGATGGAGGATGCCAAAGTGTTCATGGAACTCAGAGCCCTCATCAGACAAAAGACGCTCATCGATGAAGTCAGCAACACGAGCAAAGAATTGCAGATTTTGAGGTAATTTAAACTTTAGGTATATTTTATTTTATACACTGATTGCAATCATAGGCATAGCGTGACCTAAAATGTTGGTGGGGGGGGCACTGCTGAAAAGTTTTCAAGGACTCGAATTTGCATTTGAACCTTATAAACGGCCTATCGATGTAGAAAAATCTTTAGTTTTAACCACAGGTAAAAGAACTAGTAAAGATATAGAAATACTTAGTGCAAACTAAATCTGATGCAAAAACAAGCATATAATAAGCACAACTTTATAGATAAGCTTTATGCTTGATCATTGTTAGAAAAAGTGGACCTACTTTCTTTAAAGTATTTAAGTTACATCTGTTATAAAAAATAAGTTAACCAACTTCTTCAGAAGTGAATCTTGAAATCTTTTAAACTGCCCTTTTAAGTATAGTGTTTTTGCAAAATTCATCCCTATGTAGTGTTCAACACCCGTAATTCTGTCTTGTTTAAGAATATAACGCGTTATTCTTTGCAATGGCATCACTGATGTCCGTTTTTTTCTGTTGCAGACCCTCTCTGGGGGAGGTGAAAGAAGGCCTCGTGGACGGAACAAGCACCCCTGTTCTGAAGAACGGCCAAAACCCAATGAAAAACTTCACTCAAGTTCATTACATCAAGGTATGTTCATTTGATATGCAGATGTTAACTTGGTAACAAAAACCATGCACTTTCTGAAATTCCTGCGAAATTTATTAATTAAGCTTTTATTTTCAAAACCCCTTAAAAAAACTCTTGAACTTTCTTCTCCTGATATATAGTTATTTCTTGAAAATATGTTTTCATTTCCTTTTTAAAAATTTCTAAGTCAGTAATTCCTCGACACCAAGTTTCCGGGGTAATTCCCGGACACTGGCTTTTACATGTTTAAATAAAAACTCCAGCTAAATGAAAAAATCCTAGAAATGCTCTTAACTTCAGGGGTCTTAACTTAGCCCTTAATTGGCAGTAAGAAATTCACCAGAAGACAGAGCTTGTTATAATAAACACTTTTAATGAATAAATAAAACGTAATCAAGAAATGTACAGAGCAAAAAAATGGTGTTCCTGGTTAGGTAGCAAACAGTGATAATGGGGTGTCTTCCTACTCGGAAGATTCGGGAGAAAAACAATCAGTGGTGAGTTCACTTCAGTTTGTTGGCTGAGGTAAGAGGCTAGTCAGATGGATCAGTCCCGTCCACAACCCTTTCACAAAATTCAAATTAGCTTTAATGATAGATTATTATAATGATGCAAGAAAACATTCACAAAATCTTGTTTGTTTCAAATTGAAAATATGTTTTTTACGATAATTAAAAAAAATTAAAATATAATTTGACTTCAATTTTTCACAAAAACAGTTTCTTTTTCACAGAAATGGGCCCCAAAAAATAAAACCTGGATCGACCCCTGACTTTTATCTATTAGGTTCATTACTTAATGTATATTTAACTGGGTATTTACTTTGTGAACAAATGTTTGAAACTGCTTGTTAAATTTCTGTAAAATAACATTAACCTGAGTTTTTGCACTTTTTAACAAATAATGTTCTCAATGGCAGGTATTTTGAACCGTTAACATCTGTAACTTAAGTCCATTAACCCATGTCATGCCGAAGCAGTAGTAACGCAAAGTAAGTACGAGGGTTGTTTTTTTTTTTCAACTTCCGTTTTACTCCTGAAAAAAAAGTAGTAGGAATTTTGAAATAATTTTGGTACTGGTAGTTAGGTACATCCTTCAGGATCAATTAGCATCTTTACTGCATAAAAATCGGACATTTTTTCTGGTAGTTATCGAATTTACAAGCGCGCTCCTCGAACTTATTTCCCGCCAACCCATAGAGAATTTTGCTTCCTCCTTCGCGCAACCGCTCCGCTCGCCCAGCATTTAACAGGGTGAGCAGGTGAAAATCGCCGATTTTACACAATACAGTAAAATATAACTTCAACTACTTCTACTATGAACCTAATACCCATTGGTCGGTTCTATCTGTGAGATCTTGTTTTCTTTGTTTTGTTCTCAATTTGGCATGGTTTTTTTTTTAAATAAAATCCTTTGGCGAGAAAACGAGATCTTATTCAAATCTCGCCAAGTGTTTGTTTTGATTTGATTCAGTTTTGGTTCAACCATTGGACAAAGCTTTTGACACTGATTCTTCTCTTTGCGGTTCTTTCGTAATAGTTTTCATTACTTATATTCGTGATAATATTCGTGCATAGATTCGTATAATATTATTAAATCTGTATAGATTTCAATTTTTTGGTTTGTTTGTGTTAATTAGTTCTTGTTTTGATTCTAAGTAAAATTTGATTCATAGTTTATAGTTTTCTATCCTGTGCTAATAAAATGAAAGTACTAATAATCGGCGATTCCATGGTTAAATATCTTAACGATTATTTAACTAAGGAATTGGATGATTATGAACTACGTTCCTTTCCAGGAGCTAAGATAGGGGATCTGAAGAATAGGTTGAGAAAGGTAGGTAAGTATGACTGGATCGTGATTCATGTTGGAACTAATAACCTCTCGAGTTCCGTTTCAGAAATTCGGGAGGAATTTTGTGATCTGTTTCAGGTTCTCTCCAGTCATCATCCTTCTGCCAAAGTGTTGATATCGGGTGTCCTACCTCGTGGCCTGAACTACTTCTCGCCATCTACGCTTGATGCACAGATCCCCTACATGTACCATCTGAACCAGAAAACACAACTGGTGAACACAGAACTAGAGGCTTCTTGTCAGTCCCAAGGGACCTATTTTTTAAAGTCCTTTGGTTCATGGGAGGGCCTCTGGGGACGTGATGGCTTACACCTGAACCGCAGAGGGAACTGTCACCTTGCCAAGATGTTTGTCCGAGAATTGAAGAATCTGATGGAAGATGATGAGGAGTCTTCCTTCAAGGCGAGTAATCTTTCATCTTCCCTTTCCTGTACCTCTTCTACTAATCTTTTATCTTATGATGTCGACTTTCCTCCTCTACCTTTCTCCTCCTCTTCTGACCTGCAAAATTCATATTCTGTTTCAAACCTTTCTGATCTCTATTCTGATTGTGTTTCTAAGTCTTTGCTCAAACCTCTTTATGTTTCTAAACCTTTTACTGTTCCTTCTGCTGTTTCTACTATTGCTCTTCTTAAACCAAAATCTTATTTGGTCTCTAATCCTATTACTCTTACTAACTCCTATGACACTGATTTTCCTCCTCTTCCTTCCTCCTCTCCTTCTGATCCACCTAACTTAGTTTCTGTTTCTAAACCTTCCGAACTTTATTCTGTTTGTGTTAATAGGTCTTTCCTCAAACCTTCTTCTGTTTCTAAACCTAAACCTTTCCCCTTGCTTACTTCTTGTTCTATACCTAAGCCTTTTTCTCTTCACAAACCATTTGCTTCGTCTGAACCTTCTCTTCCCAAACCTTTTCCTTCGTCTAAAACTGTTCCTAAGCCTCTTACTTTGTCTAAATCTGTCTCTAAACTTTCTCTTCCCAAACCTTTTACTTCGTCTAAATCTGTCTCTAAACCTTCTCTTCCCAAACCTTTTCCTTCGTCTAAAACTTTCTATAAATCTTCTCTTCCCAAACCTTTTACTTCGTCTAAATCTGTCTCTAAACCTTCTCTTCCCAAACCTTTTCCTTCTTCTAAAACTTTCTATAAATCTTCTCTTCCCAAACCTTTTGCTTCGTCTAAATCTGTCTCTAAACCTTCTCTTCCCAAACCTTTTCCTTCGTCTAAAACTTTCTATAAATCTTCTCTTCCCAAACCTTTTACTTCGTCTAAATCTGTCTCTAAACCTTCTCTTCCCAAACCTTTTCCTTCTTCTAAAACTTTCTATAAATCTTCTCTTCCCAAACCTTTTGCTTCGTCTAAATCTGTCTCTAAACCTTCTCTTCCCAAACCTTTTCCTTCGTCTAAATCTGTCTCTAAACCTTCTCTTCCCAAACCTTTTCCTTCGTCTAAAACTTTCTATAAATCTTCTCTTCCCAAACCTTTTGCTTTGTCTAAATCTGTCTCTAAACTCTCTCTTCCCAAACCTTTTACTTCGTCTAAATCTGTCTCTAAACCTTCTCTTCCCAAACCTTTTCCTTCTTCTAAAACTTTCTATAAATCTTCTCTTCCCAAACCTTTTGCTTCGTCTAAATCTGTCTCTAAACTTTCTCTTCCCAAACCTTTTCCTTCGTCTAAAATTATCTATAAATCTTCTCTTCCCAAACCTTTTGCTTTGTCTAAATCTGTCTCTAAACTTTCTCTTCCCAAACCTTTTCCTTCGTCTAAATCTGTCTCTAAACCTTCTCTTCCCAAACCTTTTCCTTCGTCTAAAACTTTCTATAAATCTTCTCTTCCCAAACCTTTTGCTTCGTCTGAACATTCTCTTCCCAAACCTTTTCCTTCGTCTAAACCTTCTCTTCACAAACCTTTTCCTTCGTCTAAACCTTCTCTTCACAAACCTTTTGCTTCGTCTATATCTGTCATAAAACTTTCTCTTCACAAACCTGTTGCTTCGTCTAAATCTGTCTCTAAACCTTCTCTTCCTAAACCTTTTCCTTCGTCTAAAACTGTTGTTAAGCCTTTTACCTTGTCTAAATCTGTCTCTGAACTTTCTGTTCCCAAACCTTTTCCTAAGTCTAAAGCTATGTCTAAACCTTTTCTTCCCAAAACTTTACCACATTCAGTTTGTAGATTTGTATCATGTAAAACCTTGAATCAGTCAAATGAGTGTTTAAAAACAGGTGGGGGAGAGGATGAGTTAGAAATATTCCCAAAAACTTGTAGTAATTGTGGAACTTTTTATAAAACTAGAAGAACTTATATCAGGCATGTTCCTATGTGTGGTAATAAAATACAATATCCCCGTAAATGTTCTAATTGTCTGAAATTGTATAAGAGTAAGGTTACATTTTGCCAACATAAACGTACTTGCAAATCCTTCATGCAGGGAATCTCATTAAAAAATGACAGTATAGTACCTAATCTGAGAGTTCTTAGTGGTAATGAAAACCAACAAATTTTAACTGTAGAGGATAATGTTTCTAATAACACTAACTTATCTGTTAAAAGTCATTATTGCCCTTTGCAATGTAGTAATCTTAAATTTGAAACTATTCACGAGTTAAATGAACACCTATTTTATGAACATGGTTCAAATAAGAGCTACAGTTTTGATTCAATGCTATCTTTCAACAAATGGTTAGAAAATGAACAAAGATCCACATTCTCTTCATTTATTAAAAGGACTGGTTCAAAGTCTTACAAACACAAAACATTTCATTACTTTTCATGTTTGTTTGGTTTATTTTCTCCACGTAAGAAAAATAGAAAGACATGCCGTAGGAACAAAAAAGGCATAGCACCTTCCCTCCATTGTCCAGCAAAAATTAATGTGTGTGAAGAGGAAGATTTGGTTACCATCTCTTATAATCCTAATCATAACCACCCTGTGACATTTGAAAATTCTAAGTTTTACCGTCTAAATCAAAGTACTCGTAGTATAATTAAGCAACAATTGTTAATGGGTATACCAGCTAAAAAAATACAGAGTTTTTTGAGAGGCGATTATGGGGAACTAAATAATAGAGACTTTGATCTTTCTAAAGAGGTCTTCATTGATATCAAAACAATTAGATCATACCAGCGTTCCTTTAATACAAGACCTAAAATGGACTCTGTTTCCGTTTCCGCAGTTGTTGAAGAAATCAAAATTAAATCTAATAATTATGATCCAGTTTTGATTTTCAAACCTCGAGGTTCTTGTACTCAGTATGGTCCTTCTTGTTTAGATAATTTAAACTTGGACGCATTTGCTCTTGGGATACAATCAGAAGAGCAACATACTGTTTTGGAAAAAAACTGTAGTGTAATTTGTATAGATTCTACCTTCAATACTAATGAACTAAAGTATCCTTTATTAAGTCTGATCGTTGCTGATGAGTTTGGTCGCGGCTATCCAGTTGCCCACTTCATTTGCAGCTCGCTTAAATTGGAGTATATGACCTGTCTATTTCAAAGTCTTAAGGACAGATCATCCATCCAAGATTTTTTCTGTATCATGACAGATGACGACCATACAACCATTACCGCCTTTCGCTCAGTTTTTGGCTCAGAAGTTAGGCATTTGTTGTGCTCATGGCACGTGTTCAGAACATGGATTAGAAATGTTAATAGTTTAATACCAAATAAATTAATTCGTGAAGAGATAAAGAAAAAATTAAAAAATTTATTAAATGAGAAAGATCTATCAAAATTTAAAAAACTTCATGAGGACTTCCTGAACTCTTCTAGTTGTAGCAGTTTTATTCAGTATTTTAAGAAAAATTATTCCTCTCGTTGTGAATTGTGGGCTAAATCGCATCGTAGGTACTTTCATGGGGGAATAGAAACTAATAACTACTGTGAATCTTTCCACAACCAATTGAAAACTGTGTACTTAAAACGTAAATATAATAGAAGATTGGACAGCCTTGTTAAAGTTCTTTTGGAAATTGAGAAAGACAATTTGTTTAAACGAAGATCCAAAATATTTTACAAAGTTCCCAAAAATAAAAATAATAAGAGTTTAGAGTTGAGACACAAAAAGGGTGTTAAAATTCAGGATAAAGATGTAGTCATTCTTTCACAAAATGATTGGTCAGTGAAATCGCAAAGTAGAAAAAATCTTAGTTATCTGGTTGAGCGAAAAAATTTAAATTGCCCTTTACCTGATAATTGCTTTGATAGATGTCTCAATAGAAGTTGCCCTGATTTATGTGTGCACTTATACATTTGTAATTGTCCTGACAAGTCTGCCCTTTGCAAACATATTCACAAAATTCATTCTTTTTTAAGCCATGACCTGACCACCTCAGATGATTTAGATAATTTTGGAACCCCCCAAAAATATAATGTTTTGGCAGAGCAATCTATTATCCCTTTTAAAAAAAACCTTTTCTCCCCAAGAACTAATAAGATAAATGCTGTTAAAGAATTGTGTAAGGCATTACCAAAAATTGTCGATGTTCCTAATGTATCAGATGCAATGCTGGACAGTGTGTATACCACAATGAATTCTTTGGTTAGTGCATGTCAGGGGGTAGCCCATTGTAGTGTCTATTTAGATGATATGCCCCGAGAAAAAGTTTTCCCAAATAAAAAGTTAGAGCATCAAGAGCATGCTACAAATTATTCAAAAAGGCGTAAAAGGGTTAATTCGAGTGATGTTACTGCTCCCCCACTAAGACGATCCAAAATTATTACACAACTCGAAGAAACTAGCAAACCATCAAATTTGTTATTCCCGGACAAGGATAGAGCTTTGATGTCCAAATTGAAAACAAATGAAAAATTAGATGATTTGCCCCGAGAAAAAGTTTACCCAAATAAAAAGTTAGAGCATCAAGAGCATACTACAAATTATTCAAAAAGGGTGAATTCGAGTGATGCTACTGCTCCCCCTCTAAAACGACAAAAATCCGAAATTCCCCAATTATTCCCTAGCGAAGAAATAGATTTGTGGGACGAAATTGAAATATTGCCTCTTGTAATTGAAAAATTAGAGGAGGGTGACTATATGATTACTTGTAAATCCCTAATGAATACAATTAAATTTGAAATCCCTCGATCAAAATTTGTACCTTTAGATGACAATTTTAAGATTGAAGAAGACTATGATTGTCAAGAGTTCGTACCTGCCTTCCCAAAATATGTAGGAAGTTATAAAATTGAGGAAATTTCATTTAAATCTGTAGATATTGATCTGAGCGATGATGAAGAAAAATTTCTAAAATCTAAGGATATAAATTTCGTCAAAGGGTGGTTACATGATGTCATTATCGATTCGTATATTCATGTGATAATTAAAAATAACACAAAATTTTCATTTGTAGATTCCATTATTTGTCAGTTAATTATTAATGGCATTCCAACAAGTAATGAAATAATGACATCTGCAGATAATATTCTATTCCCAATTTGTCACTGTAACCATTGGATTTTAATTATGGTAAAGCCAAAGGATAAAAAATTATATGTCTATGATCCCCTTTCAAACAATGAAAATAATGTCCTTGTAAAATATTTCAGTATCATCAATAAAATTATGGATTTTACAGAAGTCAAAGATACCTGGACCACAATTTCGCCAAATCATGTGTTACAAAATGATAATTTAAGTTGTGGGGTTTTTATATGTTATTATGTCCATCAGTTAATTTATAATATAAGTACTGATGTTGAATTTAATCCAAAAGGATTTCGGCAATTAATTTGTGATACTCTTGTACGTAATTCTTCACCAAATATTAATATACCTTCACCAGGGGAAAAGTGTAATTTTTCAAAATTCAACTTCATAGATTATAATAATGTTAATTCTTTAGAGGTTACTATTAATGATATTGAAATCACTACATATATGTTTAAGTCCTTAGATCTAAAAATTTCACCCGAGGAGGAAAATATTCTTAAGTCAGCCTCCTCAGCATTTAGAAAAGGGTGGTTGTATGACAGTATTATTGATGCTTTTATAATAAAATTAAATAAATACAGTAACGGACCTCTTATCCGTAAAGCTCGGGACCGGCGTCATCTCGGATTTCCGAATTTTACGGATTTTTGAACATTTTCCCGAAAACCGGGGTAAAACCGGTTTTCCAGCCTCAAAACACCGCATTAACAGAATTGCGTGTGTATCGTTACGAAAATACGCAGATCTGCGGAGCCGCGCAAGAATGAAAAGAAAAACGATCTCCCAATCTCGCGCGCGCGGCTCCGGCATTTCCCTCCCGAACATTTCCCCTTCTTAAAAGCCGAGGAGAAATAAACAATCCTCCCGATCGTCTGCTGCCTCGTAGTTAAATCATTCACATCGCTGAAAATTAAATTTTAATCGTATTGCAACGGGAACAAAACGAAACTGAAACTAATACGCTCTCTCCAAAATCAGCTCTACTGCATGCATGAAAACGATGCATTCGGCACCGGCTTTCCCTCTTTCAATCGCAATATTCCTAGAACACAACCGTAGAAAAATGCATCCGATTGGTCCCTTTCAAATTGTTCTCCTCTCCCTCCCACTGATATGAAACAATACTCCGTCCGCATTCCGAGAATCGGTCTCGGCGCTCCTTCTGCTCTACAAAGGACGGGAGTGGATCGCGGAAACGGGAGGGGGATCGGACATGGAGTACTTCGGGACACGCTGAATCCCTTCGGATTCGGATCTTTGAAAAAGAAAACTGATTTCGGAAAACCTTACGGATTTTTGCGGATTCGGAACTTAAAAAAAAAAAACCTGATTTCGGAAAACCTTACGGATTTTTGAACATTACGGATTTTCGGGACACGGATAAGAGGTCCGTTACTGTATAATAATTATTTATCTATCCCAACCTACTTATCAGCTCATATCTTAAGAAAAAAATCAGTCCCACCTGAAGTGTATAAAATGTTACGTCTAGAATACAAACTCATTTTTATACCTGTCAATGTTAGGTGCCATTGGATTTTATTAATCTGCAGCATAAACCAAGAAAAATTTCAAATTGAAATTGAAGTTTTGGATTCTCTTAGGAACTCTATTAATATGGCATTGAACAATATATTACATTTCTGGAAAGTAGTTTTAAAGGAAATTTATCCTCATTATGTATTGAAAGTTAATGTTCCTGCATGTAAAAAACAACAGGATAGCTTTAACTGTGGAGTTTTTGTTTGTTTTTATTGCTATCAAAACCTTATGAGTTATTCTTATATGTCCTCATTTGATGTCGAAAAGTTTAGAGAATTCATTTATTATACCATAGTTACCCCTAAAAACCTCATGCATTTACTCAAAAGTGGCATCAGTTATTAATTTCAAGGGGGGGGGGGGGAATATTTTTTCGAGATAATAAGGATATACTGTAGTACTATTTGGTTAAGTGATAATTCTGTTGTAAAAACGAATTGCTTGTGACTTTTAAAAAGGTTAAGGGCACAAAATAGTTTGTGGTATCAAGAATTTGTTGGACAACAATCCTATTAACAGATGTTTTCCCTCTAAAGTTCGCTAAGAGTTTTCACGTGTATTTGTTTCTCAGTAACACATTTAGATTTAACTCCCAATTTAAAAATGAGATGTAGATAATGTGTAAGTTAAATTTTAATTTAAACTCGAAAATTTTAAAATTAATTTAAACAAAATTTATTTCAATTAAAATATTTCTTTTGTTTTTCAAAAAAAATATGGTTCACTGTATGTAAAATAAAATTGGGTGAATACTGGGTGACGTTTTTGGGGTAAAATTGGGTAACTATATTAATGGTCTTGTTTATGACACTATATAACCATATTTCGGAATTTTCCCAAAATTTACAGGCCTTCCTTGTAAGTAAAACTGTAAAAATATTGCTTTTATAATGCAACTTTTATGTTCATTTGTCACACTTCACACCCCCCCCCTTTGTCACACCTCATGCTCTCCTTACAATAACATGTTTAGAATAAGGTTGAGGTTGGTAAAAGAATAATGTGCATTTTTCAGAAAAAAAATGATGTTATTTGTTTTTTATTGATTTCCAATCTGAATCTGTGATGTCACAATTATTGAACCACCTATGCCACCAAGTGTCAGATTGGTGGACTCCCTCCCTTTCTGTTATTTTTTTCTTGAAAATTATATGGGTTATGAGGAATGGTCCTCTTTATTTGTAACCCAAGAGATTTCAAAATGAGCTGAATCACTACTTTAAGAGGCAAATTTTCAAAAATTTTAGGGGGTGACCCCCAGATCTCCCATTTTTACTTGGAACTCTCGTAAAATTTTAACATTATGTGTGATGTTGTTTAAATACTACTTTTAAGTCACTAAAACTAAATATAAAAATGTACTCGTAAGGGGTACCTTAAAAATGACGGTCAAACCCCTTCACACAAGAAAATAAAAGTCTGGTGTTAAAGCATACCCCAGTTCACCTTTAAAAAAATCCTTGCCCCCCTCCTTAACTAAAAACTGAAATGACGCCCTTGAACAACTTGTTTAGAACAAAGCTGGTAAGAATGTGTACATTTTTCAGAAAAAATGATGTTATTTGGTTTTTTGTTGATTTCCAATCTGAATCTGTTATGTCACAACTCTTGAATCCCCCTATGTCATGAAGTGTTGCAGATGGATGTACCCCCTCCCTCCCTTTCAAGCTTTGGTGTTTGACAACACACTTATTAGCACCCAGAAAGATAAATTTCAACTGCATAGATCTACCTCTTAAACCTTACCTTATTATTGAAATGTTTTCAAATTTAGATTTTTTTTTGGATCCTCCTACTTTTATTCCCTCCCTCATATTTTGAAAGAAAATGGTGGTTATGTAAAATTTAAACATTTTTCTTACAAATAGACTATTTGATCATTTATGTCAATGTTTCTTTTTGCTGTGTGATTGAAAGCATTTAGTTCAAGACACTGGAATTTCATAAAATTTAATCTGATTGGAGGGTTAGATTAAAAGTATCATCAGTTATTTACATTAATCAGTTTTTTTTTCGCAATTTAGTTGAGGAATAATGAATTGTTGATTATTGCAGCTAAGGTATGTTGTTGCTCGCAATTATGACTATCAGTTAAAACAGTGTGGTCCAACCTGCAGGCTCAAAGAGATTTTTTATGGCACTCAACCACAAAATTAAAAGCTTATTCAAACTTCATAGAATATAATCCACATATCACTTTTTAACTAAAGTCTAACAACTAAAAGTCTGCTTTTTCAGGTCAATTTTCAAAAAAAAATTCAGGTGAGAACCCCTGAACCCCCTTAGGAGTTTTTTTTTTACTTAAAATTAAAAAGGGACAAGTAAAATCACATCAGTAGAAACTCCAGTTCGGGGCAATAGTTTATAAATTTTTGTTTTATCCTCACTTATGGCTATATCGTTTCAACAACTAATTAGTTTCTATTAAAAAGTATCCATCAAATTGAAAGGAGCTATCAAATCAGTAGATACTGTGAGTTATAATTAAAATTATGTCTATAAAGTATTATTTCATTAATGTTCAGTATAGGGTCGCAGTTGTCTTATAATGTCTATTTATGAGTTTACATCTCAGTGTTGTATTTTTTTCTAACCTCTTGAGAAAAAAACACTCAACCATTTCTAACCCTTTTTTACCAGTAAACTTAAAACACACTTCAGCTCTTTCATTTTCAAAACATTGTGAATAGCCTAATTTCTAAGAAAGGTTTATCTCTTTACTTTGGATTAATTATTCTTAACATATTTTCAATTCGATTAAGAAAGAAAAATTTGTTATTAAATTAAATTTAATAAATATGAACACTCGGGAAAATAAGTTCTTAAAATATGGCACCAGCTATTTCACCTTGCATACATAAGAAGAGTTTCAATGACCCAGTCGATATTTTTGCATTGCCTATTAGGTGAAACGGATCTAATCATAATCGAGAACAAATGCTCCAGTGTTGAAATCAGGGTTGTTATGTTTAAAACACTTTGTTTAAAACACTTGTTTTAAACGCGTTTAAAACAAAGCAAAAAAAAAAAACATTGTTTAAAACACATGTACTTTTTTAGTAATTTTTTCTATGAACAGATGGCATTAGTATTATAAAACTTAGTATTTACTTTCAACTGATTTTGATTTTTATTTGATTGACTTTATTTGATTTTTTTCTAGAAAGTTATTTAATAAAAAATACAAATAAACTTGTTTGAAAATCATATTTTTTTATAATTGACCTGTTCTTAATGTTTTATTTTAATATTTTAATCAATGCTGCTAATGTCGTCAAAATATGCAATGAACTGAAAAGAATATGCATATAATAACTTATAAATGTTCAGATCGTATCTTAAACCTTTTAGCAAAATATATTTACATTTATAATGTTAAAGCTGAAGTTGTTGACATAGTAACATATTTCCAAAACAATCATTTTACTTCGGCCAAGCCCCAAGAAACAGGTGCTATAAAAGCTCAAGATGCCATCTGATGTCAGGGGTAGCTTTGTTAATCCATTTTCAATTTTAAAAACTTAATTTAATTTTTTTTTAAATCATGGGTTTTTTTTAGAATTTCTGTGTCGAGGGAAAAAAAACAAATAAAACGTTTTAAACAAAAAAAACACGTTTTTTGTTTTTTTTTTAGAAAAAAACATGTTTTTTTCCAACCCTGGTTGAAATAAGCTTGACTTGCCCGTGTTATATAAAATAGATTATGTGTAATTTTCGCTTTTTATTGTCTGGCACTCCCTTCAAAAAGTTAAATTGGCCCTCGTGTAACTAAAGGTTGGACCAGACTGAGTTAAAACATACATTTAAGAGTTTAGATTCTGTTGAAATTAAATATGCTCTCCAGCTGGAAGATTCTAGTGAAGAAAAGAAAATGTAAGTAAAAACAGGGAAACAGCTGAAAAGAAGGAAATTTCCAAGCCTGTGTAAATCTTCAAAAGAATCAAGAGTCCAAAGAGCCGGGTGGAGTTTGAATTTCGGTGCTGTTATAACAGAACAGCATCAATTTCAAACTCTTCCCAGTTGAAAAGAAAATTGGAAAAAGAAAAGAATTCTTCAATATATTTTTTGTGTATATAATTTGTGTTTTTTTATCACACTATCATAACAAGACTGGTGTAAATTATCCTAAAAGTACTACATCCCATCATACCTCAAAGTTTGTTACATGATTTCATAAACACGTCGTGTGCATTAGTAAAAATTTTCTGTGGTATAAAAACATGTATTAAGCTGTCCTTTAAAAACGACCCACTACTGTTGTAACGGCTCATCCTCTTTAGTGCTTAGCATTTGTAATTCCAACTCTCCATTACAAATTGGCAGTCAATTAAGTAAGAATTTGAAGGGAAAAAACCCTCATGCTTGAAAATACTCAAAAATTGAGACAAAAATGTGGTTAAAAGTTTTTATTTGATATAAAAGGGAATAATTCAGAGTTTTTATAAACCATATTTATTAATAATTATTTCTAAAACTAGCTGTTACGACCCGGCAAAGCCGGGTCTTACAGCTAGGCTAGCCTTTTATGCGAGCTTCGCTCGTTACTACTTCAAGTTCCTATTAATTATACATTAAATAAGAAGTTTAACTTTAATAATTTATTATTGTTGAATTAGAAACCAACTTCCCTAAAAGTAACTTTTTAACCTTTATTAAGTAAACCAACTTTCTTGAAAGATATTTATTTAAAAGCTATTATATTATTTTAAAATTTTAATTACTTTTATTTATTTATTTTTCTGATTATTGCGAGATGGCATCGAGTCAGTGAGTGACGTGGGCTTTTATATTTTTCTGATGATTATGATTATTATTGCGAGATGGCATCATAGTGTGCGAGCGTTCCATTCCAGAATCAGTGAGTCAGTGAGTGACGTGGGCTTTTATATGAGAGATTAAAATTATGATATGATTTTCTCCTCAAGAGTTCATCTTCAAAACACAACGGTAATAGCTATTTTATTATTGTATTTTTATTTTTGAATTTTGAAGATGACCTTTTAAATGCAAAAACTTAAAAGTGTTTTTAATAAAAAGCTACCTGATATATAAATTGGCACTTATGTTTTATTTTAACCCAACTATTAACTCTCCAGAAATTCTAGTAAAGTGCAATATTTTGCATGGAAAATGGGGTTTTTTGGTATCATAAGCTGAGTTTTTTAAAAGTAAAATGTTTGAAATTTTCATGATAATTTCAAAAAAGTCTGAAAAATCTCATCCCTCTACTAAATCATTAAGAACCAAAAAAATTCGTATTAGTTTTAAAAATATTTCATTTTACTTGGGCTTTTAACGAAAAATGTTCGACACAAAAATAGAAATCCATACCCATGACGAGTACTTTTAACGCTAGATTTTGGGGTACTTACACAAATGATTTGAACTTTTGCACACCTAAAGCAAAAATATTGGGTAATGAATGTGAGCTTAAAAATGGAGGGTCTACTCTAAAGTCAGCCCCCAGAAAATTTTATAAAAATTCGCCCCTCAAAGTAGTGTTTAGCTCAATTTGACTCTTTGGGCCGAACAGAACCGCTTCTTGTAAGCCACACTATTTTCAAGGAAAATTATGTACTATTGCTTTAATAAAGTTTTTAAAATTTTTTTTGACAAACTGGGAACTTAGGGGGGAGCAGCTGCCTCCCCCTGGAGCCCATGGGTATAGCGCGTACATTGTACATTTATTATTTTCCCAAAGAAATGATTGAGAGTGCGCTTTAGAAAAAAAATCCTTTTATGTATTACCTTATAAATGCACAGTAAATTCTCAAGTATAACCCACATGGACAGAAATGTCACTTCCTTAAGTATAATGTATATTTGGAGTATATATGGAGGATATTTTTTATTAGCTAAAATCATGAAAAGTGGATTTTTTATTAATTTTAATAATAACTTGACGAAATTTGTGTCTATAGGTACAACCACCGGCTCCCGGCTCTCCCTATGGACAGACCCGGTTGTACCTGTGGACACCCTTTGAAAGGGAGGTTTTAATTGAAAAGAGCTAAAAATGAACATTTTTATTGATGTTTTACCTTTTAATAAACTATTTCGAGCACTTTTAAAATTGGAAATGTAAATGATCATTAAAAAGAAGTTGACTGATAAAAGTGATAAATAAATCACATGGGATTTTCAGATCCAAATTTAAGGTAATAGTTTCATCAATAGTGCTGATTGGTCTGATCACTTCACTGGTCCAAAAATTCAATTCGATCGCCACTTAGTTGTGCAAGCATTTGGTAACTTTCGCAAATCTTCGTCGGTGGAAATTTTAAGTTTTTTTTAATCATCATACTGAAATGCGATAGGGTGCTTACGATTTTACATTATATTTTATATTAAATGCAAACTGGAATCAAAAATTTTAAAAAGTAGTTTAGCACACAAAATATTTGATTTTTCATCTATAAATCTACTATTCTAATCGTCGACAAGTAGATAACCCTTTAGAATTAATTAAAGATGCATTAAAATGTATTCACTTTAATGAAAACCTGATTTAAAAGCAACGATTAGCTACAGCCACCTCCACAAGAACGTGTCCGTAGGTACAACCCGTATGGTGTCCGAAGGTACAACCTCAGGTGTTTTTGCATTCAAAATTGTGAAAATAAATTCGAAAAGAAAACCTTTTTTTTCCTCCAAATGTCTTTATTTTCTAATAATTAGTTTTATTGTCGTCCGCCGTTTCCCTCTTAAATAAAAAAAAAAACGGAGCGGGCGGAGTCACATGCCCATATATGGACTACGAACCAAACACGGATTCGTCAATATCACAGGGGTGGAGCTAAATTCCCATATATGGACTATGAACCAAACACGGATTGGTCAATATTGAAATGCTTACGCTCGTGCTGCCATCTTAAATGTAAGATCTAAACTTAAGTAAGATTTAGTACAGAAAGAGGGTGTAATTTAAATGTGAGACTGGATTTACCTATTTCATGTTAATACTATAATTTAACCGACAAATTAATGCAATTTTCTCTTCAAATAAACATTGGAATCCTTTGCTTTACAATATTTATAATTGCATATATTTGTTAAAAAATATATATATTTAAGAATTCCAATACAATAGGTAATGTTAATTACAGGGTCAAATATGACAAACTATGTAACAATAACCTAATAACCTGCTACCAACAGAAATTTTATGTTTTTTTTTTTTTTGTATTTATAGAAAATGGAGTTCAACATGAAACTTTAAATTTCTTAAGTCAACTAACTATAACTCAAATTAGGATGTGTTACTTTTGGTAAAACTTAAAGAAACATTAAAAAGAATGCTATTAATGTTGATAATAACCTAATAATTAACTATTTATTATTTTTCTTTGTATTTAGCTTTCCATATTGTCTTTTTAAAGCAAATTAACCTTTTTGAAGCATTTTTCACACAGTTCATGGTTTTATGCATGCAGTGAAACTATCAGATAGTTCTAAAGTGGCATTTGATTTTCTGTTATACCTCCTACACATATTTTAATTAAATAAATTTCAATACTATTTACTTTGAACACTGTTTAAGCAGTTTGAAGACCTTATATAAAACCTTTTTATTTCATTACTCATCCTCTTATTTTTCAAATTTATTTTATGTTGTCCTACAAGAATGTGGAGGTATTGAAATTTTTTCTCCAAGCAAAAAGTGAATTTAAAAAATTAATTTATATTAATTTCTAAACTAAAACGCTAAATTTAAAATTAGAATTTACAACACAATTCGATAAAATGCTGATCTACAATACTCAATCAAAACTCAAATTTTAATTAATTTACAGAATTAAAAAGAAATTGCCATAATTTTTGTGTGTAAAGAATTTTTAGATTTTGTTTCAATGTAAAGCTATTCTTTGGTAAAGCATCTAGAAATAGCGATAAATTCGCCAAAACATAAAGTTTACAAATCCATAGGGTTGCTTGCAATTCGAATAATCAACTTCATGCAAAAAGAAATAGAAAATAATTTTGTAAAAAATATTGAAATAATTACTACACATTTTTTTGGGACAATTATATAAGAATGATCTTCCCATTACTCACACCAGAATTTCAGTCCTTTTTTGCGATGAGGGGTAAGGGCCACCGTAAACTTTTCAGCTGGATGTACTAAAACAATTTGCGGCCGGACCACCGGCAGTTTATCTCCCTCAATCTCTTTGTATCTCCCCTCGCACTCGCGCCTGAGAGGGGTCGAAAATTGACCACACCAAGACACCCGGCGCCCTAAACTTAGGTTTCTTCCTGGAGATAAGTGTTTTATTACATCCAGTGGAAAAAGTCTACGGTGCACCTAACCCTGGATAATCTAATCCGGGTTAATCGAGAGTCTACTATGGTGCGATGTTGGACATTCTGCTTCCTGAAATTTACAGCTCCCTAGATAAGCTCCCTCTCCCTACTTCGAATTCGGCTCAGAACCACGAAGACAAAAATAGAACGCACATCCCAGCAGCATTGACAGTTGTCGAAATAAATGTACCCATTAAGATAAAATCTAAGGATTCGCTGGGGATGTCTTCCGTGGGAAAGTACTTGTCCACGTCCCCACCCCCACCAGCCAATGCTTTCCCCTCTTGCCGGCCGTGCACTTGCACTGAAATGCACATCACATGTAAAATTTTCTCTTATTAGCTGTCCTCCCTGATGGACAATTCATTAAACATAATAGCCATATGTCCTATTAAAAACCATTGAAGACAAGGAAAATCTGTCAGTTTACGATTGTTACAATGCAAATTAAAGAAATAAATTTGGAAATTAATTGGGGATATATAAGTATCCCTGTTTCTTTCTACACTCAGGAAAGTTTTATAAAATACTAAATCCCACACAAAAATAATTAATCTTTATTTCACTATGGGTGAACAACAGCATAATATACAGTTATTAGGGAAAAAAACGTTTTACTACCAAGGGGGGGGACAAACCCGTCCAGGTAACTAAGAAATATAATATAGTACTTATATAAATACAGAATGTGATATGAAAATATAATACGATAGACCCTGTTTTGCGTACTGCAGTACACTGTTGAGAAACAGGGGTTTTCTTAAAATATACTTAATAATAATAACATGGCTTTCCAAGGAATTTTGACAAAGAATTCTAGTAAAACACTTAAGTCCGAGCAACATATCGAATTTTTTAAGCCGGGAACCAGGAATTACGTGATAGGGGCCTTTCCAAAGTGCAATTCAAACATTCAAAGTGTAGTAGAGAATCGCTCAAAAACCAATTAAATGAATTTTCATCGGGTCGGCGTCGACGACCTTATACCTTTCATTACATTTCCATAAGCTTGCAGAATCAGGAATTTAGTGATTTAGGACCAAAATTAGGGTCCCTGGACTATAGCGTAAGTCGCACTAAAGTCGCGATTTTTATCAAAATCGAAAAACGACTTCGAATTTTTTACCTTAAAATCTTAAAATATACCCTACCATATACCTCATATTCAATTTTGGTGAAATTCGGTTAGTAATTAAGGCAGTAATTGGACTTAGAAGAAAAAGTTCAGATTTCGACGAAAAAACACAAGTTCAAAGAAAGCTTATAAATCCGAAAATATTAATATTAATTTTTTTATTATTATTTTTTCTAGTAACAAATTGTTATGGCAAAGTTTTTCCAGAATTACGGGAATCCACAATGATATTTATGTCATCCAGGATTTTTAGAACGAGAATGGAGCGTACTTACATTTAATGCCAAACACTCCATTTTTTGGGGCAAGTCGTGTCAGGAGAGTTTCGGAAAAAATTGGACCCCACCTCAAGTGTCTTATATGGATAAATCGGTAATTTTTCACAGATTACGAATATGTAAATCATTGAGGTGTGTGATAATTATTTTGTGAGTTATTTATGAAAAACCGATATTCCAAAAACTCCGTTTTTCCCAGATTGCATCCGAACCGCTTGCTCCAGGCTTCTGAAATTTCGGTATGTGTGCACCCTAAAATTAAGGAATCGAACCATCTATCGCATTAGGGGGTATGTAAAAATTAAAATTCCTACTTTTTCCCGCCAAAACGCTCCCGGACCATTAGCTCCTTTTCCAGGACTCTCCGGATAGTGTAGTAACACTTTTCTGGAGTAAATTGGAACCGAAAATTCGAATTTAGTAACCTCTAAGCTCTACCTTGCTTGGTTAAAGAGAAATTTACGAAAAACCATCGGTTTTTGACCATTTAGCCATTTTTTTTCCTCAGAAGTGACCAGTCGAGGGGATTGGACAAACCGAGACTGCAGGGGTGTTTTTCAAAGTGAGGCGGTCCGAAAAAGTACAAACAAGATGTACTTTGGAGTGATTTTGAGGAATTTTTGTTTTTTCGTGGTCCAGGAAAACAAGGTCCCTCAGAAGTGACCAGTCGAGAGAATTGGACAAACCGAGACTGCAGGAGTGTTTTTCAAAGTGAGGCCGGTCCGAAAAAGTACAAACAAGATGTACTTTGGAGTGATTTTGAGGAATTTTTGTTTTTTCGTGGTCCAGGAAAACAAGGTCCCTCAGAAGTGACCAGTCGAGAGAATTGGACAAACCGAGACTGCAGGAGTGTTTTTCAAAGTGAGGCGGTCCGAAAAAGTACAAACAAGATGTACTTTGGAGTGATTTTGAGGAATTTTTGTTTTTTCGTGGTCCAGGAAAACAAGGTCCCTCAGAAGTGACCAGTCGAGAGAATTGGACAAACCGAGACTGCAGGAGTGTTTTTCAAAGTGAGGCGGTCCGAAAAAGTACAAACAAGATGTACTTTGGAGTGATTTTGAGGAATTTTTGTTTTTTCGTGGTCCAGGAAAACAAGGTCCCTCAGAAGTGACCAGTCGAGAGAATTGGACAAACCGAGACTGCAGGAGTGTTTTTCAAAGTGAGGCGGTCCGAAAAAGTACAAACAAGATGTACTTTGGAGTGATTTTGAGGAATTTTTGTTTTTTCGTGGTCCAGGAAAACAAGGTCCCTCAGAAGTGACCAGTCGAGAGAATTGGACAAACCGAGACTGCAGGAGTGTTTTTCAAAGTGAGGTGGTCCGAAAAAGTACAAACAAGATGTACTTTGGAGTGATTTTGAGGAAGTTTGGTAATTTTGGGTCAATTCATTCCTTGTTGAGAATCGATTCTTAACAAGATTGGTTTTTATCGCAGCGACTCCATTTCGCCCACAAATATCCCCATAGGGAAGGAAGAAAAAGAAGAAAGGGGGGATGGAAATTTATTTGTGGGCGAAACGTAGAACAGTCCTTCAGAAGTGACCAGTCGAATTGGACAAACTGCAGGAGTGTTTTTCAAAGTGAGGCGGTCCGAAAAAGTACACACACTGTAGGGGAGAGTGTTGTACCTTCGTACAAAACTAAACGTTTGGATTTTTCTAAGACAGGAAAAATCATATTTTGATTATTTATTTAAAGTGCCCAACCTATAGACCTAACCTTTGTGAGTAGGAGGATATTTTTTATTAGCTAAAATCATGAAAATTGGATTTTTTATTAATTTTAATAATAACTTGACGAAATTTGTGTCTATAGGTACAACCACCGGCTCCCGGCTCTCCCTATGGACAGACCCGGTTGTACCTGTGGACACCCTTTGAAAGGGAGGTTTTAATTGAAAAGAGCTAAAAATGAACATTTTTATTGATGTTTTACCTTTTAATAAACTATTTCGAGCACTTTTAAAATTGGAAATGTAAATGATCATTAAAAAGAAGTTGACTGATAAAAGTGATAAATAAATCACATGGGATTTTCAGATCCAAATTTAAGGTAATAGTTTCATCAATAGTGCTGATTGATCTGATCACTTCACTGGTCCAAAAAATCAATTCGATCGCCACTTAGTTGTGCAAGCATTTGGTAACTTTCGCAAATCTTCGTCGGTGGAAATTTTAAGTTTTTTTTAATCATCATACTGAAATGCGATAGGGTGCTTACGATTTTACATTATATTTTATATTAAATGCAAACTGGAATCAAAAATTTAAAAAAGTAGTTTAGCACACAAAATATTTGATTTTTCATCTATAAATCTACTATTCTAATCGTCGACAAGTAGATAACCCTTTAGAATTAATTAAAGATGCATTAAAATGTATTCACTTTAATGAAAACCTGATTTAAAAGCAACGATTAGCTACAGCCACCTCCACAAGAACGTGTCCGTAGGTACAACCCGAATGGTGTCCGAAGGTACAACCTCAGGTGTTTTTGCATTCAAAATTGTGAAAATAAATTCGAAAAGAAAACCTTTTTTTTCCTCCAAATGTCTTTATTTTCTAATAATTAGTTTTATTGTCGTCCGCCGTTTCCCTCTTAAATAAAAAAAAAACGGAGTGGGCGGAGTCACATGCCCATATATGGACTACGAACCAAACACGGATCCGTCAATATCACAGGGGTGGAGCTAAATTCCCATATATGGACTATGAACCAAACACGGATTGGTCAATATTGAAATGCTTACGCTCGTGCTGCCATCTTAAATGTAAGATCTAAACTTAAGTAAGATTTAGTACAGAAAGAGGGTGTAATTTAAATGTGAGACTGGATTTACCTATTTCATGTTAATACTATAATTTAACCGACAAATTAATGCAATTTTCTCTTCAAATAAACATTGGAATCCTTTGCTTTACAATATTTATAATTGCATATATTTGTTAAAAAATATATATATTTAAGAATTCCAATACAATAGGTAATGTTAATTACAGGGTCAAATATGACAAACTATGTAACAATAACCTAATAACCTGCTACCAACAGAAATTTTATGTTTTTTTTTTTTTTTGTATTTATAGAAAATGGAGTTCAACATGAAACTTTAAATTTCTTAAGTCAACTAACTATAACTCAAATTAGGATGTGTTACTTTTGGTAAAACTTAAAGAAACATTAAAAAGAATGCTATTAATGTTGATAATAACCTAATAATTAACTATTTATTATTTTTCTTTGTATTTAGCTTTCCATATTGTCTTTTTAAAGCAAATTAACCTTTTTGAAGCATTTTTCACACAGTTCATGGTTTTATGCATGCAGTGAAACTATCAGATAGTTCTAAAGTGGCATTTGATTTTTTGTTATACCTCCTACACATATTTTAATTAAATAAATTTCAATACTATTTACTTTGAACACTGTTTAAGTAGTTTGAAGACCTTATATAAAACCTTTTTATTTCATTACTCATCCTCTTATTTTTCAAATTTATTTTATGTTGTCCTACAAGAATGTGGAGGTATTGAAATTTTTTCTCCACTTAACCATATATTTAAAAGGAATTTTAAGCAAAAAGTGAATTTAAAAAATTAATTTATATTAATTTCTAAACTAAAACGCTAAATTTAAAATTAGAATTTACAACACAATTCGATAAAATGCTGATCTACAATACTCAATCAAAACTCAAATTTTAATTAATTTACAGAATTAAAAAGAAATTGCCATAATTTTTGTGTGTAAAGAATTTTTAGATTTTGTTTCAATGTAAAGCTATTCTTTGGTAAAGCATCTAGAAATAGCGATAAATTCGCCAAAACATAAAGTTTACAAATCCATAGGGTTGCTTGCAAGAAATGGCAAGGAAAGAGCGATAAATATGAAAATAAGATTTCCTGTTAAGTTCACAGTAGTAATAGTAGGGTTGCCGTCTTTTTCCTTCCTTGTACTTCGTTCGAAAATCGCAGGAGGGGAAAGCGAAATTCTCTATGGGTTGGCGGGAAATAAGTTCGAGGAGCGCACTTGTAAATTCGATAACTACCAGAAAAAATGTCCGATAATTATGCAGCAAAGATGCTAATTGATCCTGAAGGATGTACCTAACTACCAGTACCAAAATTATTTCGAAATTCCTACTACTTTTTTTTCAGGAGCAAAACGGAAGTTGAAAAAAAACAACCCTTGTACTACTGCTTCGGCATGACATGGGTTAATGGACTTAAGTTACAGATGTAACGGTTCAAAATACCTGCCATTAAAAAAAAAAATGTTCTCAATGGTAAAGTTTATAATCCCTTTATCTAGAATTTCTGTCCTGGTAATACTTTAACTGTTTTAGCTACTCAAAAATGGCCCTTAAAACTCCTAGGTAAATCTAGAGTCCAGCCTGGGCAAAACTTTTGGTGAGATTTAGCGTTGCCAAAGCCCTTTATTTGTGAGTAAATAATTAAACTTCCATAGAACTGGGTTACCAGAATCCATTATTTTAATGTCATTTTTGCGCCACTTTGCATTGCCTAATCACCTGAATGTTGTGTTTTTCTCCTGATATTTTTTATCTCTTGATGAGTATTTATCACACTGTAAAACAAAATTAATGTTTAAATTTCCTTTTTTTTTTAAATTTCTAGTCAAGATTTTTTGGTTGGAATAGGGAATTCTTAACTTTTCTTCCTACATCCTTGTGGAAAGTGTCATAAAAGTTATCATACCTTTGATTAAACTACCCTTTTAAATGTGCAAGTGCTTAAAATAAATAAAATTTTCACATTCTATTTTTATTTTGCACTTTTTTGTATTGCTAATTGCAGAATTATAGAATGTAGATCTTTTGCCAGGTGTGAGATTTTGTACTGTTAATCTGGCAAAAAAAAACCTTGGGCCTCATTTCATAGGGATTTAACTGAGTGAAAACATTGTTATTTAGAAATTCTGCACTTGGTAGGCTTACCATACGTCCTGGTTTACCCAGGACAGTCCTGGGTTTCGGAGGCTGTCCTGGTAAATGTCCTGGCTCCCAAAATGTCCTGGGTTTTCGTAATTTTAAGACTGGACGAAATTTTTTGTGAAATTTTCGATAAAAATTTTCAAACTGCATTTTTTTACCTACTTTCATGGCTTCACTTTACTCATATTCAGACTGCTGAAAGGGGCAGACTCTCTATTTGTACTGTCAAACTCCTTTTAAATGTGAAAATTAACTCTGAACTTAAATGTTGAGAATTTTATGATTTAAAGTCTAACAAAGAATTTTTGAAAAAAGTGATGTCAAGTGAAAAGTACAAATGATTAAATAATGTATGTTATTTCAGTTTAAATCTTTAATTTTTTTTTTTAGTTTGGGTGTTTATTTAGTTTTTAATCTTTGATTGGACCGATTGGTCGACAAAGTGTCCTGGGTTGAGCTCAAGAAAATATGGTAAGCCTAGCACTTGGACTTATTTGTGAACTGGGTTGTTGTTGTTGCAGGGATATTTCCTGTTGAAGTACATGAGTGACTCCGTCGGAGTCGATCCTTTCATGAAGTTCCTCAGGACGTATGTTGAGAAGTATGAAGGACAGCTTGTCACATCGAGGGTGAGTTTTCGGCTTTTTTTATTGGTGGTTTTATTGGTGGCTCTTACTTGAGCCAGTCAGACCACATAACCAGGGATGTGATTCTTCCGCGGATTCGCAGAGTTCTGCTTTTTGTGACTTTTGTATTTTGTTCCACTTTTTTTTAAAAATTTCCTCAAATTAACTCTTCTCCGCGGACGCGTAAGAAATTTAAATGGAGAAAAAATTTCCCCTTCACCATACTTGCCAATTATTACGGAAATTCAGTTTGTACTATGGAATTACGGATGAGGCTTAATTTTTACGCAATTCCGAAAATTTTAAAGAAAAAATAATTTTTACGCTTTTTTCCGGACATTTGCCTGTATAAAGTTGGCATTTTGACGGCGTGGACGCAGGCAAAAAAAAGCAACTTCAAATATTTCTAATTTTAGTTCAACACTTAAGGTAATTTTTTAAGCCTTTTTTTCCCCCCAAGAGTTTTTATTATTCACAAGTCAATTCTTGTCGTTGAAGTCATTATTTTGATTTTCCAAAGAATTTAAAAACATAAAATAAGTTAACTTAAAGTACTTTTATGTTTTCAGGAATTCTTGACATTGTTTTACCAGAAATTTCCATCCTTTGGGTAAGTTAGTCTTACATTTTTTATTTGAGTGGGGGAATTGAGTATTTTGCACAATTTATACAGATCCTTTTCAGATTCATTTTTTCTTCTCTATCCCATAATTCCAGAGGAGATCAAGCATTTGTATTTGTTAAGGCATATTGTAGTTGCCTTTGATCTTGTAATTGAAATTTTGGTTATTCCTACAGTCAATTTTCTTTTTCAGAAATCGTTTATCTATTGAGGAGTTGTATGAAAAATGGTTGCATGGATCTGGAATAGCAAAGGTTTGTACATTGTGTGTTTTCAGTTTGCATAATTTTTTAAGTTCCTAAAATCTGATCCTAAATGTTCACTATAAAAAATCATCATTAAATCATTGTGATGCTCCTTTCCTTGTTCAAAGAACCATTAATGTGGTGATAGGTTCACTTGAATGTTCCCAAAAATGAACCAATTGTAACTTGAACCCACTGCATTGAATCGATTGTACTTTGCAGGATCTGATTTTTTTAAAAAAAGACCAGCTGAGAAGTATGTTGAGCATCATTTTAGAAACTAATGATACATTTTTGTTTATTAATATAGTCTTGAATAAAAACAAGTCAATAAGTTCAAATTGAACCACTTCAAAAAATTTTCTATTAAGCTTCAGAAATGTAGTGTTCCAAAAAAGGGTTCCACTTGCCTCAACCAACCCTAATCTGATTCCTTGTATGTTCCCAAAATTGAGCCAATTGTTATAAATCGTTATTTAAGTGCTCTCACATTGCATTGAATCGATTGTACTCTTTGCAGGAGATTGAGGACTTCAAACCTCATGCTGATAACAAGCTGTACAAAGAAGTTTTGGATGAGGTATTATCATAAAATTACTTTCTTTTCCAAAATATGTGTTCACTTTTTGATCTTTTACAACTTTAAGACCTGCTGCTGATGAATCTGTTTCAGATCAACACAATTTTAATTTTGTCCCCTTAAAATGTCTCAGTATTTTCATTCCAGTTTGTTATAATTACCAAATAACTGTGAAGGAATTTATACCTTTATTCTTTTTTATATACATGTCACCTTATCTCAAAAATGTCTAATCTTGTCTTAAAATATCAGTTATAAACTGATTTTCTCAAATTTGAGCTAACAGTGAGTATTTAAGTAACCCCCAAACCACAGAAAAGTCTAAAAAAAAGTCTAAATAAAGATAAAAAGTGTTAAAAAGCTTTCTTTAAGTTTCTTTTTTCTTGAAGTGAACTTATCTTTTTTTTTTCTTTTTCCCTTCAACAACAGACAAAAAAGTGGAAGAAATACAACTCTGCTTTTTGTAGAAAGAAGCGTAAAAGGGCCAAGTTTGACACTGAGGCTTTCATACCTGTAAGTAAAAAGTACACATGTTTTGATTTGCTATTGCATGTTTGCTATTGCTTGATTATCTTTTATCATTTCCATTATTCTAATTTGTATGCAATTGAAAGTATTTTACATACTAAAACTTAAACCCTTTTTCTGCAGCATAATTTTATCTCTTTGCCTTTTTTTTGGCAATAAATTACTGATAGTTTGGATAAGTACGGTTTATATAATATCCATTTAGTTGACAGAATTTGGTTAATATACTTAAGATTTAACCTTTTCAAATGTTTAGTTGAATCTTTTCAATGCTACAAGCTTTGTAGTACGCTTTTATATTTGCTGATGAGAAAAGGTTGAAAACTTTGTTATTTGGGGTGTTATTACAGTTAAAATTTTTCATTTCTTTCAATTGAAATAACTTTTATGTATTCATGTTTATTAAAAATTCTTTCAAGCTTTAAGCCGTGGTCAAGAATTAAAAATTAATCACAATCTAAACGTTTCGTCCGAACTTCGCTGGACATAATCGGTAGAAGGCGTTTGTGAAAGACAGAAGAAAGATTGTGAAGGACTGCAGGACAGTTGAAAACATGTAAAATTCTTCGTCAGGGCAGTTGCCACAGTTTTGATATCTTTTGGTCCCATCAGCTAAAATTTTCATATTTTTATGGTGTTTTGTTCTCTTAGTCTGATGAGTCGCGGCAGTCTAATAATTAAAATTATATAAATAAAGCTTTGTCTTAAAAAAAACAATAAACCCCATAAGAAAACCATTAAACTTAAAACACCAGCAGCTTTTTTCCCAACCCTAACTAAGACCAGTCTTTGTTGCAGCTCTCATCAGACCAACTGGTACTGGTCTTGGAGGAGCTAACTCATTTCACTCATTAGGATTAGGCTAAGTCATTAGCTTAGTTAAAAGAGTGTACCAACAATATTACTAATTAGTTAAAATTTGGGCTCCAAAAACTTCAAATCTGCGACTTTTTCGAGCAAGACTGGCCCGAGATAGCCATTGAATCCTGTGAAAAATTTGGGGAGTCTAGGTCTTGAAGGGTTACTAGGGAATAAAAAAGGAAATAGTGAAAGCAAAGATTAAACTTTTCATTTCTTTCAATTGAAATAACTTTTGTTTCCCTTTACTCTTTAATGTCAAAATTATAAAACCTAACACTTAAATCCCTTCTAGCTGCAAAACTGCTGTAGTAAATCCAATAACCCCACAAACAGTGGCGAATCCAGGATTTTTGTCTGGGAGGGGCTGAGTTTTAAATGATTTAACTCCTATTATATAAGACTTTCTATATAGTACTAAAATATACTGAAAAAAATATGTGATCTTAAAGACCTATCAATAATAAATAAGGTAAAAAATTTTTTTAACTCAAAATATTTTTTTTAAATTTTTACTTACAAGATCATTTTTTAAATTTGAAATCATTACAATAAAATTTGTAATTCTCGGCTGTTTTGGCTTAATTTATCCAGCACTTCATTTATACCTTTTTTATCAACACCGTAATAAAATATTCGGAAATTTAATCAATTTATAATTCATAAATTAAATTATGGAAATTTCGAGTTTATTTTTATTTAAAAGGTCACCTTCACATCAAAAAATGTAAAATAAATCTCAAATTTTTGGATTCAGACTTAAAATTTGGATTCAGCAATGTAAAAAACATATAAATTCAGACATTTAAACACTTCCGTAATTTAATTTATGAATTTAAAAAATTGATTGAATTTCCGATTAAAATACCAAATATTTCATAAAAAATTTAAAAAATTTTTTTAAACATGCTTAGTCATCAATTCATCCAAACAATCTATTTTATTGGTAATATCCGGAGGTAAAGCGCCCAGATTGGAGATTAAGAACTGAGGAGAGTTCGTTTTGGATGTAAGACGCGAAAGTTTTATTCTCCCCCTTCACAAAAAATAATAATGTAGGGTACATTATGAATAAACAATTAAATGCTCTTTCACATTAGATAAAATTTGTGTTGATAACGTGAATATTTTTCATTTTGTAGAGGTTGCTAGTCACTTTTTTGCGTAAAGACCAAAAAATCGCTGTTTTTCAGCACACTCTAGTGGCAGAACCACTCTTCAGAAAATCAAATTTAAGTTGTAAAATTTTGTTTACTTCAACTTTGTAATTGAAATTATGATCGAGAAACTTGTAGTTTTTGAAATATAAGCAAAAAATCGAAAAATGTTGCGATTTTTGAATATGAACCCCTACCTAATGACTTGGGTTACATACCCTGAAGAATAATGATTCTGCTAAAAAATATCAGGGAAAAGTAAGTTAGGGCTCCCTATAATAATCATATTTACTACCAAAAAAATTTTTAAAAAATAAAACGTTATTGCAAGTTTTAACTATACCAAAACTGGGATGTCTTGGTTCTAGGGGGGGGGCTGTAGCCCTACAGCCCCCCCTACTGGATTCGCCACTGCCCACAAACAATAGAGCCCATAAGAAAATTATTAAACTCAAAACACCAGTAGCTAACCCTAGTCTTTGTTGCAGCTCTCGTCAGACCAACTGGTGCTGGTCTTGGAGGAGCTCCTCTCGGAGCCTCGGATGACCACACGCACCCTCGACTGTATTCAACAGGTGTACCGCTTCGGAAGCCGCAGTGCAGAGGCAAGTATCCCCATTCCATTTCTATGACGGTAAAACTTCTCTGAGCGACTTTATTACGATACGCAAAATCAGCTGACTGATTGGCAGCGATTTGTACTAAATTTCAGTACTTGCATCACACATTTTGCCCACAAATAAGCCTGTTGTACTCGGATACAGCTTTAACTTACAGATTAAGGACCTATTTAATTGTTCGTGTGATATTTCATTATAATTTTTTCTGCACTTTTAAAAAATGTTAGACTGGTGGGAAAGAATTATAAAGTTCAGTAATGCAATTTTTGGAGAGTGGCATCCATGGCGTTATTTTTAAAGGATATGATATTCCTGAACTCCATGCATGATTTTAATATGCCAGGTTTATTATTATTAATTTATTTATTTATTATTATAAATTTAATATTTCCAGGTTTTATTTTTTGGGGCCCATTTTGGTGAAAAAGAAAATGTTTTTGTGAAAAATTAAAGCCACATTATATTTTAATTTTTCAAATTATCGTAAAATAAATTATTTGAAACAAAGAAGATTTTGTGAATGTTTTCTTGCAAATAATCATTAAAACTAATTTGAATTTTGTGAAAGGGTCATTTTTATGCACTTGAATTTTGTTGCATTGAAAGGGCCCCAATTTTCGGCTGGATCGACCCTTTTATGTGTAACCTTTAAATACAATTTTTTAGGCAATATTAAGTGTTACTTTTACAAAATTTATTTTGGGCAGATTTTAATTGTTGGATCCTTTTTAGTAGTAGTAGGGGAAATTGGGTTTCCTTTTACACAAAATTCTACTGTAATTTTAAAACGTTCTTAATTGAATGTGATAGAAAGTAAGAATATCTGTTTCCGACAGGTTCAGCACAGGTGGTTTGAGCTGGTCGTGAAGCACCGCCACAAGTGCCAGTACCCAGAGCTCGACAAGTTCCTGACAGACCACCTGGTGAGAACTTTTTATTCTTGCAATGCATTCACCAAAATTTTAGTCTTTCAGTTTCACTCCACTAAATTGCCCATTTTTTCTCCCACTCATTACAATGAATTGTGAATCTTTTTTTTGGAATCCTTAATGTCTGCTCTTTCAATGAGAAAAACTGTTTTTGGTAAATTTGCCGATTTCAATATTATAATGCCATTCATACTTAGATAATATAGGCACACACCAATTGCTTAAACCCCAACCCCCAGGCACACACCAATTGCAGCAAGTTTTAGAAATTTGCAGGAAATCTTTTCAAATAATTTAAATTTTTGGTAAATATATTGATATTTTCTTATTGTTGTTGCTTATGAAGCATTATTACAGTATTTAGGTAAACCACGGCTTACTAGATACAGTAACGGACCCTTTATCCGGAAACCTGAAATCTGGAAGGACCCGAAATCCGGCTCGCATTCAAAAAAAATTTAAAAGAATTTTTAATGAGCAAATGCTTCTACGACGCGCAATGGTTGCGTCGCGCCTTTTGTGACATCGTCTCCGTGAATGAGTTGGCTTTGTTGTCCCTGCCTTGCCACCATGACTGTTTAGCCTGTGGGGTATAAAAGACCCCAAAGGCGTGCAGCTTTCGGGCCCTTCGGAACTTTTACGAAAGCCGGAGAAACGTGCCTTCGCGGAGTCCGCCGGCCGCGGAGTTCGGAGTAGTCCGTAAAAGTTTGGAAGGGCCCTTCTCTTCTGTTCTAATCTTCTCTTCACCTCCTGCTGCTTCGCTATCGGTTCCGCGATGACCCACGTGCTTCGCCGGAATTTTTTTGCTGGATCCTCTACTATTAAAACGGACAATCAGAACAACGCAGACGATGTTAACGCAATTTTAATTCCCGTTCATATGATCGGAAATTTAGATTTACGAGAATGGAAAATGATAATAGGGACTGGAAAGCGGGTATTTTGGCTTTACTGGCGTTTTTTACGGACCGGACCCGAAATCCGGAAAATTCCGAAATCCGCGACGATGTCGGCCCCGAGCTTGCCGGATAAAGGGTCCAGGCTAGCCAAGTACGGAAATCATTGCAAATCCAGATGGCAATACTGGCAAAGCATATCTACAGTGTTGAAGGCGGTGGGTGATATAGGTAGGTCTTGTAGCGGGAAAAGTTGTCAAATGGTTTTCATTGTTTAAAACTCGGCTAGCCTGTATAAGTATCTAGTAAGCCGTGGGTAAACAATGGGACTGTCATGTTATTAAGTCAAACGACTGGGAGCACTTAATTAGTTTGCAGAAATTTTTCATTGGAGTCTGCCGGTAGCTTAGATATGGAAACATAACAGAGTAACGGCCGTATTCACTGCATCCGAGTGAACATCAGACTCATTCAACACTAGTATAACGCGAGGTCGTGATAGCACCGTGTCAGCAGTGGATCCGTATTCATAGTACTCGGATCAAGTGAGTCCGATCCTGGCTTTGGCGATTGCTTGGCGAAGGTGTTTCGCGCTGAAAAGGTCTTCTCTGATTGGCTAGAGAGAATCACATCACTCGTAACTAGTTTGTTTAGTAAATAAAAACACATGGCAATGCCTTACGCTGGCCAATCGACTGAAATAAAAATACTGCTATGTTTAATACAATCGTATAGCTATTATATATCAAATTAAATAAATTGCTGAGTGTATGTAACTTGATGATACATTTATAAACTGGCTTATACCAATACATTTAACTAGTAATTTGTACTTTTACTGAGGTGTTAAAAATTATTAAATTCAAAGGCAAAAACCTTAATCAACGTGTTTCTATCGTTTATGATGAACAATTTATTTTGCTAACTATCATCGAGTAATGAATTTTGGGGTATTATTCTGGGAATTGAATTGATTTTACATGTGCTCATGTGCTGTCATAATTTTAATCAGTGAATTGTAGGGTTTTCTTTCTCCCTATACCTTATATGTATGAGTCCTTTGCAACATTTTAATTTTGCATTATTTGAGATCAAATTAAAAATAAGGACATTCTAATTTATTGATAGATACTAGATTAATATGAATAAATTGAAATGAAAACCTATGCAGTAAAAATGGCTCAAAACAAACTATGAAGAGAAAAGTGAGTGGCAAAAAGAAGCAACGAGCAAAATCAGCTGCTCTCTTGGAGCGAAAAAAAAACAAAAACATTGATGTAGAAAATAATTAAATAATGAAAGGTGCTCTATGAAGAATAAATTTATAAAAACGATGGTTTTACTCTTAGGAGCTTAAGCTTTGTTACATAAGTTTATATTAGGTACCTGACCTATATAAATTAGCATTGATTATAATCTCAAATTCTAAAACACAAAAGCAGTATAAAGTAAGTCTCAAGAGATTTTGCAAAGCTGTTCTATAGTAAACCTGCACAAATTTTTGAAACTCAATTGAACAATAAATATTAAAACTATCTAAGATACTATTATTATTACTACCTATCAATTTAAAATTTCTCCCAACCCTTCCTTGATGTGAATAATAAATTCTGAAGCTATTAAATGAAGCTAGATTGTTTAAAAAAAAAGGTTTTTTTTCCTTAGGATATTGACTATAATAAAAGTTATTTAATGATTTACAGTTATAAAGGCCCATACTTTAATAACACTACTAAATACTAAAACAGTAGTACCTATTATTTTTGCATCATGTATTTATGAAAAAAAATTTAAAATACTTAAAATGGTCACTCAATCTTCCCTTTATTTTTTTATTCTTGAAAAAAAAAATATGAATAATTAAAAATGAAAAAAATACTTATTAAAGCTATGATAGTATATCCCAATAGTAATGGCTAATAAAATCATTAAAATGCCATTTCAACTTTATACATAAGAAAAAAATACAGAGATAAAACCCAACATTCTTTATGAAACAAAAGAAAGAAAACAGTTCTGCCAGAACACATTAAACTTCCATGCAAAAAATAAGACATTTTGAAAAATAATTCAGTTTCTTTTGAATCAAAAATTATATTCTGATTTGAAGAAAGTAATGAAAACTCTGAAAAATATTACCACTGTAAGCTACCATAATATACATTTACAAACTCATAAACAACATTAATTAAAGTGGATTTTTTATTCAATAAAAAGTAAATTGAGCAACTTTTTGAACATAAAAAGGAACAATTCTTGTATGCATAATAAGAAATGTATAATAAGAAATACATAGAAATTATTACATTACTAATACAGTAAAATATTTTGTTTCACAATTTAAAAAGAAAATTAAAACTATATCAATAATTTTCAAATGAATTTTCAAGGCACAAATAAGCAGCTGTTCAAAAGCAACTGTTTCTGAGGTCAATACCTGTAATAAAAAGAAAAATCTAAACCCTCAAATATGTAATATCGAGATTAAAATTGATTTTAAAAAATTATCAATTAAATATATTTAATCTTCATGAAAAAGACAATATACATTAAATAAATGTTTTGCTTTTAAACCTCCAACAAAACAGTTCATTACTCAATTAAAATCACAGAATACAGAGAATTATAATTATAAATGAGTGTTCTTAAATAAACAAATGCTTTTTGGATTTCAGAAATTCAATTCCTTATGCAATATTAATTATTGTATTTAGGTAGACAACTTTTTAATTAAAAATATAGCATAATAGAATTCACTAAAATCAAAAGTTCGCCTGAGAACATAATATAATGATATTGAATAAAAAGTTTAAAATTGATTCAAAACATAACGTTTAACAAGAGGAAAATAAATATTATAGATAGGAGTTAATGACATCGCGTTTCATTTTAATACACAATCTATTTTGTAGTTCGCTCATAGCCATGTTTACATTGTAGTATCAAGTAGTGTAGTATGCATGAACATTGAGCAAGTACCAGATAGACATTTTTATTGGTTATATTTATACAGAACCTACCTCTCTATTCTTCATTCCATCATAGAAATCATTTCTCGACAAGGATCTGCTCAATCGGAAGCCTAAATATCCGGATCGGATGTTACAATTTCTCAGTCGAAATGGTCGGGCGGCATCCATTTTATTTGAAGCTTTCTAGTCTCCGTGGAGAAGTAGCGACTGCGCATGCGTCGATACCGAGTCAGAGTTTGACACCTCCAGCTTCGAGGTGCTATCGTTAGGATGATTATAAGCTCTGATTCGGATGCTGTGAATACGGTTTTTGGACTTAGCACTTCGTCGCCAAGGTGATAACTCTGATGCTGATGGCTGTGAATACGGCCGTAAGTGTTCCCTTGGCCTGAATGGGTTTAAAGAAGGAGTGTTGCCCATTGCTCTGTCGCCAGTCAATTCCTTTAAAATGCATTGTTTTAAGTGGTGAGTCCCGTATCTCGGTGATTTTAAGTGCATGGGATTCAGTACCCCACTTTCAGTACTTGACATTAGTAGAGGGACCCATCCAAAATTTGGGGGGTCGTTAAAGCACAGTTGTGTGAGAAACTAATTTGATCCCTCTTTAACCACCAAATCTCGCTCAAATCCACTGTATCGTTTCCACTCGGTTCTAATTTATTCCAGGGGGTGCAGATATGTCCGAACGAGGTTCGGGGGAAATTTTTGCTCAAATTTATAAAGAAAAAAAAAATCCACAAATCCAATTGATATTAGTGAAAAAAAAATTTTTATTGACAATCATATCCTCTGATTTCTACAGAGAAATTAGGCTAAAACTACAGAGATACGAATGTTAAGAGTACAAAACTATGAACGACACAAAAAAGAAGTTTCTTTGGTGAATACCTAGAAGTTGGCTTTCCTTGCGTTTTGGTTGATATGCAGGAAAAACAACGTATTCACGACAGGATCGGTTTAATCTCAACAATGTTTTTTCTTGCTTACAAATGTAGTTAAATTTGGGGAAATTTTGGACAAAACAAATTGTGTTCTAGGGAAATATTGGGCCGTAACACATTTTCTGCACCCCTGATCCTGCAAGTGTTTTGTCGAGCCTTTATTGCAATAACTTGCGTACCTGTGGAGTGTACCTGTGGGGCGAGCTGATCCACTCCGGGGACGCGCTCCAGAAGCAAATGGCCGAGGAACTCCGATCCCGTCTGCCCATGGAGCCCTCGATCCGATCTACCATCGACCAGATGTTCCAGAACGCTGAGTGAAGGTACTGTTTGGCGTTCACGGGGAAGGTGCTTATTGTGTTTCAAGGGTGGATTAAAGGAAAAATTATTTTTAAAAAATGAAGCGATTTGAAAGCCTGAACAAATATTTGTACAGCCATAGACTTAACGTGGGATCATTGCATTGCTGAAAAGCATATTTTTTTTTGGTAGATTCTAATTAAGAATAACATACTATGTTAATATAATTTTTGTTTGGATTTTAACCATGATAGGAGGTATACTAGTGCAAATTTGTAGGGTTGTACGAATACTTCCTGGAGTGACTGAATGTATTTTTCTGGCTCCTGGGCATTCAGAGTCCATTCTTACAAGTTCCTCCAAGCTTGGTTGGAATCTACAACAACAGGGAATTGTTTTTTTTATTCAGCTGTGAGAAATATCCTTAAAATGGGTTGGAAAGTAGCAATTTTGTTTTAGATATTTCCCCCAGTTTTTTCATAGCTGTATTAAATACGAGCTCTTCTATAATTTAATACTATCAGTTTAATTGTTGTTGTCATGTGCCACTTGAAATACCATAAGGATTCACGGCAAAGGGGGTGCAGCTCCTGAGAAAGTGAGGCCCATAAATGGCAGGAGTCCGACTTCTGCCTCGTGAGATGTGATAGATGCTGCCACTATCTATAGCCACCTCCACAATGCTACTTTAAGCCCTTTCTGTTTTTCTTGTTTTTTCTTGGAAGAGTATCAGCAGGTTGCCGAGTTCCCTTTTCATGAAATTTGGTGCTTAAGTTTACTAATAATAATAAGTAATCGCCCTTCCCCATACCCTAAATTACAGAATTTTCTTAAGGGGGCGTTGAAAAATTTTCCACAATTTTAGGGGGGCAGTAGCCTTTAAAAGGTTGACTTACCATGTTTTTCGATTTTTACCTTTTAATATCAAAGTTAATATCGTCACCTTAATATCAAGCACTACTATCTTCGTTCGACAAACTTCAGGAATCCCGATTATTGGAGAAGCTCATTTGATTGGTTCGTAAGCACCGACATCATCGAGTTGGAAAGATCAAAACCAATCAAATGAGCTTCTCCGAGGATCGGGATTCCTGAAGTTTGCCGAACGGAGATAGTAGTGCTTGATGTTAAGGTGACCATATTCTCATTAATATCGTTACCTTACACAGCCCCATTCTCTTGGCAACTGTTTGAAGAACAAGTTTCATGGATTGGTCTAAGAATCTTACATCAGGGGAGACTCATCCACCTTTGCAAAGGTTACCTACCCTCAGCATGATGTGTGTGCCGCCAAGATTGTCATTCTTGCCAACGGTGGTCTTCATCACTGAGAACGGAGTGAGGCAGCCCGAATTCACCCACTGAAGATTTACCTCTCAAGGTATCTTGTCTTTTGGGAGATACCAAAAATACAAAAACCTAGTGTAAACCATCATAGGATATTGGATTACAGTGTTTGCAGAGAGTAAAAACAAGGGGTTGGGATACTTGTGGTCATTAGACTGAAATTCACAGTCAGCTGAGAAGGAAACGTTCCCAGGCTAAACTCGCTGAAATGAACGAAAATTTTACAGATGACTCGAAACACATACCGTGAAAAAATTATCCGCAGAATTACGGTAGAAAAGCTGTAAAAAAATTCTTAAAAATCATCCTTTTTAACGCCAAATGCAAACCTACTAGGCGAGAAATGCAGAGAAACCACCAAATTCCTACATGAACTGGTCGCTTTTCTCTGAAGCAGTTTAAATCCGACAATCAAAAATTTCATCAAATGCATGCCAAGGGGTGCTTACTGAATGGGTTTGGCAACTCTGAACCCAATCTTCAATATTAATTGACTCCTCTCCTAATGAAATTCCACAGCTAATTTTTTCACAGTAACTTTGTAACTCACATTTGAGTTTTCGTCCGTTTTTGTGAGTTTAGCCTGGGAACGTTTCCTTGTGAGGCAAAGCCCCTTGTTTCCACAAATTAATCTGCTCCTCAATTTATTGACCCTGAAGGGACACTCGGCTTCAATATTATAAAGCTAAAGTCAACAATGGGATTTGAACTAGGGTCTACTGTGGGGTAACCACTGAGCAATGACATCATTTGTAGGGATGGCCGTGAGAATCACTCCAACTACTAGATCAGTGGTCCGTATAGATCCATGAAGGGGCAAGCAAAAAATTATTAACTCATAGAAACTTGAGCACAATGTATGAAAGGGAATAATCTTGTGGCTGTTAAATTTGCAGGGGTCCCCACTAAATGGTTAACAAAACTTTGCCCTGCTATAAATACTTGAAGTAAAATAAGAGCTTTGAAGAAAAAGTAGGGCTCTGTCTAGGATATTTTTGAAACTATTGCCCATTTTGTGAAAAATTTAGATATAATTTCAATAAATATTAAGAAGTTCCATATTAAAAAATTAACATAAACGTGTAACAGTACATCGTTTTTAAAACATCAGAAAATAACTTTAATTTTGTTTAGAATGACTTGCTTGTTAATTTTAAATGTTAAGGTAATGCAGCTTATTGAGAACTTTCCTTTAAAAATGTATTTTGTACCTCTTTTTCCTTGAACCTGTTCATCAAAGGTGAGTAAGTGGGCCTATTTTACTGTTAACTGAAAATTCAGAAACTATCAATCATTGACAAAACAGTTCTCCCCTTTCGAAGAGAAATTTCTGGTGGGTGGTATTTTCGGGATCATGAAGTTCGGTGATCAGTAAACAGGTTGAGAAATTCTCATCCCTGTGACCACTGGAATGACTGTTATGTGTCACAAATTGACTGATTTTTTATTTGATTTAATAAAGGCTTAACTTTTTTTTATTTAAATGTGTGATTCCTGATTACTTTTTTTTATTCAAGCTTGTCTATTTAGGTTCTGGATTTACATGCAATAAAGGAATTTCAGTAATAATACTTAATTTAAAAAATTTTCTTATCAAATGAAAAAAATACTATTTAGATACCTTGATTAAAACAGTCTCTTCAATGAGATGTTTTCAATAATTCCGAGTTGAATTTTGTTAATGAATGAACTTTAATGATTTAATTTGAATTATTTTCTAATGGTACTCATCAAAAATATTTACATGTAACTTTTTAATTAAAAAAGGGCATTCAATGCTTCAGAGCATCTTGAATGCATTTTTTTTTCTTTCTTGATCTTTGTAATTCTTACCTGCATATCGTCGGCTTACAGTCGAAAGGCACTAAGTCACTTTTGGAAGATATTTTGAAAGCGGTGGAAGCTTGGCGCATCTCTAAAATCTCGTCAAACTGAAAAGCTAGTAACCTAGCATAGATGGTTGGTTTGTTTTAAAACAGAAGGAATTCATACAGTAAAAAGCTTAAATGTTGGTTTGCGATTAAAAATTTATTAAATTGAAATTACTTGATTATGTAATTGAGTTATTTTAGGGATTAAAAGATTTTATAATTCGATTTCTCAAAGATTTTACAATAATATTTTCTTTTTCATACACTATAACTAGAATGGCAACGGTAAAATGATCGCCAAATTTGGCATAACCTCGTACGGAGTAGTTGAGCAAAGAATGACTTAGTGCCTTTCGACTGTAAGCCGACGATATATTCTATAAGTTTGCAGCTTTAGCGCAACTTTTGAATTTATGTTCAGAATTTAAGTATTTTGGCTTATTTAAAGTTTTGATTTCTTTCGCTGGTTGAATGCATGGGGGTATCAAATAGGGAACTTTTCTCTGCTAACCCTTTGCAAATTCTGGACTTTTTGACTTGTTTAGATGTGATTCTGTTTTTTGTCCTTGGATTTGTGTAAATGCACTGGGGATAATAACAAAAATTTCAGTGCTTCAATAGAAAAGTGGATACAGAATACCTCATTACCTTTATACATCTTTACGTCTCGAAAAAAAAATTTCCTTGGAAATAAAGTAGTACTACTAATAAGTTTGTATTCGGAGTAACATTTTTACCACAAATTTATTTTTTCTCCTTCGGTTTCGGTTAATTTTCACTTGTTGATAATCAAATACGACAGGGCCTAAACAAACCAAAGTGTCTTGATTTAACACAGAACATTAAAGTATTTTTTCTTTAAATACTAACAATTGCTTTAAACCATTTTTATGCATAGTTAAAGGTCCCAAACATATCCCAAAATGTTTGATTTTCTACTTCTACATACATCACTCCTGAAATGATTCATAAGAGAACAAGAAATTAAGAAGCTTTTAATTTATAAGAAATCTATAATATTAAAAATATCTTGGTCTTGTATAAATAATTTTAATACATAATCATAATACACAACACAATCGTTGACAATTTTTTTCCATTAGGTTTTAAGTTGTATTCATTTGTAATATTGGATGATTGTTTCACGCACCCATGTTCCAGGAGGATGTATTAAAAATGTTTTGATAAATTGTTGTCGATACCAAATGACGTTTATATTTGATGACCACTTGTGGCACCAATTGTAAACGTTTTTTGGTTTATTATTCTTCTTGTCTACTGTTGAGTAGCTGAATGCCTACCAGATTGAATGCACAATGAAATTTAGGTAAGCACCTGTGGTCTTTCATGGATCTTCTATTACCAATCCTTCTTTACTTGTACTAATCTAAAAGAAGGAATCAGAATTTCTTTTTAATATCTATGCTTTGGCAGTTTCCAGTAGTTGTGTACAGGGTGTTTTTTGACTACTAGGCCCAAGCTATACACTTACTTCTTACTACGAGCATCCGAGGCTGTTTGCCTGATAGGCCAATGTCCACCAACCCTAAGGATGTCCCTCATGGACTCGCCGGTCAGTTTAGAGCAAAAGAACGCTCTGGCGGGGAAGTGCAAAGTAGGAGTATGTGCTCCAAAGTTTCCTCCTCCTCACAAAGCTATACACAGATTCCTTGCATGAAGTATCTAAATTGTGTCCCAAGAACTATACGTGGGGTTCATCTTTCTAGGTTTTACGAATTTAGAGAAAGTATAAATAGAATTTTATTGTGAAAATGAAGGGCACAGCTTTGATGAGTCCATGTTTATCCACAGCAATATGCTTAAGTGTTGTCATCATTTGAGCTTATGGGTAAACATGGCGGCTGGAGGACTCTTATAGAAGCTGTGCCAAATGAAGGGTCTGTAGTAAAACCACAGCATTCGTAACCTATGGAATGGGCCTAAAACTGGCAAATTCCATTCCAAAATGATAAAAACACTCCTGAATTCAACAATTTTCAAATCATTTTTGAACTTTTGTGAAGTACTTTTTTGGGAATTTGAATTTTGTAAAGGGTCCTCTTAGAGAATTTTGTGAATTGTCCTTAAATGGACCCATTTTTCTTCTAGATGAACCCCTACTATATCTCAAAAATGTATCAATTTTTAAAAAAAAATTATGACAGCAGAATGTATGAATCTGGTTTAGACAAAATGTGAACATAATTATTAGGATGTTAGCAAATGTTGCTAAAAATATCCTCTATGTATTCTTTCGCACAATGAAGTTTTTAATAGATTCAACATCCCATTTTTCAAAATAAAAAAGTGAGAAATATTTCTTTTGGAATTTTTGATCTACTTCCTGCAAGGAATGTTTCTGTATAGAATTCAGGTGAACTTGTAAAAACACTCAGAAAATTTATTTTATACATTGGGAGGATAAATTAAGTTGAGCATTTTTAAAATAAGAAAATGAACCATTAAAAAAAGGTGATATTTATATCAAATAACATTTGAGACTTATTTTTCTATATGCAAAAGTTTAACAAGAAACATTCATAATGTAATTTTCCAGTTACCTCTTGTAGTGTTGGCTTAATTTCCTATTTAGCTTTTACATATGGTAAAAACTCTACAAGTTTGCTAACCTATACATGTCATACAGAAATTATAGAAAAAGTTTTCTAATAAAAAGTACAAGAGGGCAATTTTCTTTAACAATCTAAAAACAAGTTTGTTCTTCTTAAAATGCCAAATTTTATTTACTGCTCTTGATAAAAATTCTCGATGATCTGTAGACTCGTGTATTAATAAAGAATCTGATATTAATACTCATCAGCTGTTAGCTCGAACTAAACTTAGTTTGAAGTTTTTATTTCAGCATTTGCCAAGGGCGGGTCCAGACCAGATTTTCGGGGGGGGGGGCATGTCGGAGGGTATTACATTCCAAATTTTCAGTGCCTCAGAATTTTTTTTGAAGAGTGCTTGCTTTAAAGCAGCTTTTTAGGGGTTTTATAGTAACTTAGAGGATATCCAGTGCCCGTGCCATTGTTTTAGAAAGTGGGGGGAGGTCGAAATTTTTTTGTAGGGCCACTGCAATACATTTGTTTCGCGAGGGAGGTGTTTGGCTCCCAACTTTCTCCAAGGTCTTTTCCGTGTACAACATAAATGAAATGCGAAACTTTGTTAAAGTTAAAAAGGTTTCGTCACATATAATGCTAGCTCGAAAGCAAAAGGGGGGTCCTTCCCCAGAAAATTTTGTGAAATTTGGCTTCAAATAGAAGTTTTTTTACTCATTTTTGTACATTTGGTACCCATTGGATAACACCTAAAAGGAGAGGAGAGAAAAAAGTTTAAGAATTAATAGGGGGTCTGTGGGGTAACCCCCTTAAAAATTTGCCTCTAAAAATAAAGTTTCAGCTCATTTTGAGACACTAACAGTAAAAATTACGTATATATTGCAAACAGAAAAATTTATTCAAAGATATAATTTAAACTAAAGTAAATACATCGGGAAAGAGAGAACATACAAGACTAGCTTTCCAGCTCTACAACCAAAACCTCCTAAAACTAAATTTAAATAATAGAAATCCCAAAAATACAAATCGTGCGAGCACCCGCACGGCTTTTGCTAGTATTGTCCGGTTTAAAACTAGTACAAAAATACAAAATTCTTACACGTCCCCCCAAACTAAGCACAATCGTCACAGGAGTGACAGTGGGCGACCTCCAACCTTTCTTAACCATCTCCCTTAACGGATACCCTCGTGATTCTGTTCCTCCTCTAAAACACCACAGTTCCTCAGTGTCTTCAACTACCCTGGCCTTTTCTTCCTCTTGACGCTCAGTTTCTTCCTGTGCTCTAATTTTGGCTTCCTCTTCTTGCCTCAATCTTTCTCCTTCTTTAACATTTTCCAGAGCTTCTTGCATAGCTGCAATCGTCTTCTTTCCAGGTGTTTTGTTATCCTTTTTGTCATACTTCCCGCCATTTTTCTTCTTCTTTTCCCCATCACCCTCTTCTGCTTCCTCGTTATCATCTTCAGCAGGTCCCTCTTCAGCAGCCTGAGGAATAGGAGGAAACTCTTCCTTTCGTTCTTTATGCTCTGAATTCTTTTCCGATGCAGTTTGTTCAAATTGGGCTTGCTTTTCCAGTTTTTCTCTCTTTCCTTTCTTTCTTCTTCTGAGCAGCTGTTTTTCCAGTGGTTGAAAATTCTGCATCTCCCTCCCCATCTTTAGGAGTCTCTTCTACTTCTACTGCAGCTTTCTTCTTCTTTTCCTTTTTATCAGGCTTCGGGGCGTCTGCATCAGGTTTTTCTTCAGGTTTATCCTCAGCTTCCTCTGCTGGTGGCTGAGCAGGTTTCTCAGGTATCTTGCCACCAGCTTCTATTCCCACTTCGTCTGCCTCAGTTTCTCCTATTTCAACTTCCTCTGCTTCAGATTCTTCTCCCATCTCCTCTGTGTCTGTTTCAACTTCTTCTATTCCAACTTCCTCTGCTTCAGCCTCCCGATCCACTTTCCTCTTCTTTAGTTCCGCTTCACGATCCAATTTCAACTTGATTATTTCATCTGCTATCTTAAGTGTTTCTAACTCATATTTCCTCATCTTTTCCTCGTGCTCCCTTTCCTCCTTCTCCCTTCGCTGCTTCACAATGGTTAACAGCATGGCCTCTGTCTTCTTTTCCTCATAGTCCACGCTTGAAGTAATTAATTTCTTCAATTTTACGAATATTGGATTCGGGCCAGGGTCCAATCCCAACTCTCTGGTGAGACTAATTAAATCCTCTTTCCAATACGAACAGAGGAAAGCCATGGTTCCTAGCAACCCGAATTTCAATTGGCGTATCCTTCAAGCTGGTCAAAACTCAAACTCTGGCTTGATGGCCTCTCTATCTCTTGTCCGGGGCGGACACTCCTCAAAACTCTGGCCGGATGGCCTCTCTTCCAGTGCCGGGGCGACACTATTCCCCAAGTGTTCGGGCTGAACACTTACCGAGCCGGATGGCTCCAAAATCACTGTGTCGGATGACACTCTTCTCGTCTGGGTGACGAATATCTCAGGCCGGATGCCCTCTCCTTCAGTGCCGGGGCGGCACTATTCACCTAGTGTTCGGATGAACACTTAAACGAGCCGGATGGCTCCAAAATCACTGTGTCGTATGACACTCCTTGTCTGGCCGACGAATATCTCAGGCCGGATGGCCTCTCTTCCAGTGCCGGGGCGGCACTATTCACCAAGTGTTCGGGCTGAACACTTAAACGAGCCAGATGGCTCCAAAACCCAGTGTCGGATGACACTCTCCTTCGTACAATTTCATATCCATCTCTCTCCCGATCCTACCGACTGCGCCAGTAAAAATTACGTATATATTGCAAACAGAAAAATTTATTCAAAGATATAATTTAAACTAAAGTAAATACATCGGGAAAGAGAGAACATACAAGACTAGCTTTCCAGCTCTACAACCAAAACCTCCTAAAACTAAATTTAAATAATAGAAATCCCAAAAATACAAATCGTGCGAGCACCCGCACGGCTTTTGCTAGTATTGTCCGGTTTAAAACTAGTACAAAAATACAAAATTCTTACACTAACCAATAGATTATACAAATTAGTGTCGGCCATACTGAATCATAAAATAAGCATAGATCTAACCCATACAATTTTACTAACTTGCCAAAACCCACGCAATATAAATATTTTGGTTGAACTCATGGGCGCCGACAGGATTTCTTTTTGGGGGGTGCACATCCATCTGTATCTACATATAATGCTGCCAATTATCAAAATGTAAATAGTGTCTAATAATGTTGACCACTTTTTATGTAGTACTAGTTCTTACTTGAAATTTTGCAGCCCAACCTAGGAGCGATCCTATTTGGATGTCACCCAAAAGTTTGTGGTCACCCAAATAGGTGTTTTATGGCCCATGTGGTTCATATCAGGACATTATGAACCAGACAAATTAAAACAATTTTAAAAATCACCCAAATGGCACTACTTATATTTCAAAGCCTTTTCTGGTGAGAATTTTTAGCTTGAAACTACGACAGTATTTTATACAAAAATTTTGCATTAAGTAACACGTGAAGGGCCTCTTAGAAATACTAAAAAAAAACCCTTAAAACTTAAGCGGGCTTGACTGGCTAACATTTTTCTTGCCCCCTCCTGATTTCAAACATATGGGCTCCCATGGATTCAAATCTAACTAAATTACTCCTATTGGTGCCTCAATCCAGTGGTGAGAAAGAATTTCAGTTTGCCAAGTAATTTTGGAACTTCATACCCTGCTATATTAGATATCAAATTCTACTTGACCATAGTCAAAAAATTTACATATTCATGGCGTAAATACTTTCATTAAGCACTGAATGGTAATAAAATATATCTAATAATGAATATTAAGATGAAACTTAAATATCAGATTTCTGATAAATTAAAAGCTTTTTCCAGTGTAATTTGATTATCAATAAGCGAAAATCCAAATTTTTGAGCCGATAATTTTGCTAAAAACAAGTATCATAAAAAAAGACATTAAATTTCTTTGAAATCATAATAAATATTTATAAAAAAATATCTTTCCACATGAGTCATGGGGCTTCTCCCCAAGACGTTATAGTATCGAAAAAACGCCGGTATCGAAATTTCGATACTCACCCTTTGAGTATCGATACCGGTATCGATACCTAGGTCTGGTATCGATCGATCCAAAATATCGGATATCGAAACCTTTTATATCGATACCACCAAGTATCGATACTTTTTGCCCATCCCTATGGATGGGTTTCACTAGTTTCGTTCTGCATCTGGCAGTGCTAATATACTATTTCCGGGTTACCACATTAACGTTATCCTTGGCATTGCTTTGGCATCCTATTCTATTTATTCTTGTTTGTTTTTGTTTGGAAGTTCGATTCGTTTTGCTCTTTTCGGTGTTTTCGTAATAAATGTAATAATTGTAATTTTAAATATGAATAGAAAAGGCAATGGATCAACATGTTCTGCAGTTGGTTGCACACTAAAAGCAGGAACTAATTTATTGTCCACGGTAAAAATGACTCGATTTCCACGAGATCCAGAGCGCCGACTTCAATGGGAAGCTGCAATTAATAGAAAGGATTGGAAACGAACGATTATTCAGTTATCTGCAACAGACATTTCATTAGAGGTACGTTTATAATTTACTTTTCATCGTTAAAACATTCTGCGGATCTCCTTTGGTAAGAGTCAGCTGTCATGTTTTGCCACGACCTTAATAGGGTATGATAATTTAAATAATGTGTGATAGTAAGACATGTTGATTTCAAAATGATACAAGCAGTTTCCAAACATTTTTAGCAATACAGAATTTTATAAAAAATCAAACTTTTGTATCACATGTGATACAAGTGTAATTCGAGTCAGCAACTTGCACAGACAACAGGAGGTTATTTCTTGGACCATCAAAATAGTTTGCGATTCATTAGGCATTTTTTAACTTTTTAACACTTTGTTAAGCTTTAACGTCAATTTATAATCCTTGAATTAATTTTAATTGGTTATAAACTTTGAAAGTATTTAATTACAACTTGAAATTTGTTATTCCCATTAATAGAAAAAGCCCACCTTTACTCTTTTATAAAACTGCCAACAGCTTAATTCAAATCAGAATAACCTAAAAAATTAGTCAACTTTATTAAAAGTTGCTCTAATAAGAAAAAAATATTGGAGAATCAGACTGCTTTCTATTTTTGATTGTTGACAATTTTTATTTTTCTAAAAGTCATCAAGTGTACCAATGTCACACGTGGATGTCATAATAAGTGTATGAAAATTAGGTTCAAATCTATTAACTGTCGGAAGCCCGGTGGCGCAGTGGTAGTGTATAGCTCTTCTGTGCCACAGGTCCGAGGTTCGATTCCTGGGCTGGGCAAGGTCCACTCAACCTTTCATCCCTCCAGTGGGTCGATAAACTGAGTACCAAGCGTGCTTGGGAACTAAACACTGGCACTCTTGCGTTAGACTGACCACCTAACTGGGCCTTGCACCCCAGGGCCCCACGGTCAAGAGAACGAAGATGGGCATCGTTGGTGCCCACTAGGGCTGTTGCGCCAATGAGTTTAGTTTAGTTCTATTAACTGTCTCATTAAATATCTTTAATATATTTTACACTTAAGATATTCAAATATCTCAAAAATTGTCGGGCCACATTCACATATTCAAAAATACCTTTTCTAGAGGTAAAAGTCATGAGATTTTTTTACTCTTAGTCAATTTCCTATTTGAATTTAAGGTGTTTTTAACAATATTGTATTTATTACATTCTTAATTTTTGTGAATTATGTTTGATTTCAGAAGAACCAACACAAGACAAAACTGGGTGAGGTTTGCATTTGAATGTTTTTAATTGGAACATCAATTACAAACTTTTCTCGGTTGCGTCATCATCTTGAGTGTCTTGGCGATATCAAGTGGGCGAGCTTGGCGATATCAAGTGGGACAGATGAACCAAAATTTCACTGCAATATGTTTAAAGTTCAATCTAAATTTTTTTGTTTTTTATCTTGTGTTATAAAACTTCTGCCAAAAATCCAGACAAAAATGTATATTATTGAAGTTTTTTTTTCAAGAAATCTGTCTGTTGAAATCTGGGTTTCACTGCATGCCAACAAATTTTTCAGTTACAGAAAAGGCAAATTGGACTGGCCTGTATAGTGGCTGAAGATCCACTTATGTGAGCATTGTATTTTATTTTTAAAATTTTCAAGATATTGATTCTAATCTACATTATTTGAAAAAGTTCATCATAATTTTTAATGGTCTTATTTCCACAATTTTTTTGTAATAGGTATTCAATTATTGAAATTGGTTCCTAAATTGCTAAAGGCTGATAGACATTTTTTCCATTTCTTGGGAAAATTACCTAATTTTTTAATTGGAGAGTTTGTCAAATGTGTCAATGTTTTTAAAAGGTATATTTGAAATGTACATATTTGAGTATTGATGGAAAATATACATAAATAAAAGTATTTAAATTTTCGTAGTATATTAAGTGTGTAAAAAGTTTTCATTGAAGTGAAGTGAATTCTTTGAATACAGGTAAATTATATATGTAACAGAAATGTCAAAATAATTCCTCACAGAAATAATCTGAGTATCCAGGATACATTAAGTCCCAGCTGAGAACTAGTATGTTAACAAATGAAAAGATAAAAATGCTTGCTTGGATTTTCCTGCACTTAAATCCCTGTTAAATGTGCCCAGCCAACTGGATTAAACACACAAAATTGCTTTTTAATCATACAGCATGTTTTAATCTAAAGCTGTTTATTGTACAAGTACTCAGTGTTATTCCTAGGATTTTTTTGGAGGAGTAAAAATACTCCTTGACTTTTTTAGGAGGAGTGAAATATGGAAATGGCATAAACTAGGGGTGCCCAACCTTTTTTGGAAGAGGACCATTCAGGGTATTTGATGAGGTATGGAGGGCCAGAAATGAAATTACAGTAGAAAAGCAAAAGCGCAAACTGATGCTTAATTACAACAATACATTTTATAACTTTTTGTTTACAGTATTTTTGCAACTTGGCATTTTTAAATGAAAAATAATGGCATAAAATAAGTTCAAAAAATGTTTGACAAAGAAAACACAATATAGAGCCAAATTTAAGAATATATATTTTAATAACAATCTCTTCATTTCACTGACAACTGAGAAAATAATATAGGAAATTTTAAATATAAATTATTTGTTACTTTTTATAATTTTAATAAAATATTTAAAGCTTAACTAAACATATTTATCATAATTGAAGCACTTAATGCAATGATAAATTTTTAAGTAAATTTTACAAAATCAGTCCTTTAAAAAAGTATCTTGGATAATTAGTTATGAATTTAATTCTCCTCTTGGATAATATTCTCCAAAAGATTATTACCGAGAATTTTACACCTCTAATATAGACATTCCCAAAATCCACTTGTGGCCATTTTCTTACAGCATTTTCCTGAAACACTGTGCCTCTTAAATACTGATCATATGGATCTGGAAGATCAGCTCCATTATATTTCAGCTTTTCCAAGTACCGGGCTTGATCATTCTCATTTAGATTTTTAAAATATTCACTAGACATCTAGAAAATATAAATTAAAAATACAGTAATTATATTATTCAACTTGTGTATAGGAATGAAAAAATAAATAAAGGAAGTTAAACTTGTAGGTACTTTAGAGATGATAAAATCTTTCCAGTGTAACTATATAGCCAATACTACATACAGGTGAGGGGCTCTGACCATCTGAAACATTTTAAAAATAAGATTAAAATATTTTATAAGATACCTGTAGTTACCATCAACAATGTAATGTATAAAATAAATTAAACACACCAGTTCAATAAAAGTAATCAGGTTAATATAACCAGGGATTGATTTGAGCCAGAACGCCATTCCGGTACCTCTCTCCGGGATTTTTGAAAAAAAATTTAATAAAAAGGGGGCTGAAAAGGCCAATTAAGTCAATACATAAAAATGTGAACAAATGTATTTTTTATTAATTTTTCATTGAAAAACTTTCTATAACTTATATGGCTTCATTTACATATTATAAAACCACTAAAGCTTAAAGTAATTTAAAAAAAAGGTAATGCATAAACTAAATAAGATGAACAAAATTGTGTTCAACATTTGTAATTGTAATAAACCTGATGTCTAGGATTTTTAAAAATATTCTGTAGTTGTAAGCATATCAAAAGCACGTGGAAATTTGACAAAACTTTTAAACACAGCATTTTAACAAATTTTAAAAAAAACTTACCTACAAGAAAATGAATAATTTTTTTAAAGTTTAAAAAACATCACAATAATAAAAAATGAAAAGGTTAAGAAAAAACGAGAACTTGATTAGAAGAGAACAAATTAATCAACAAAAAGGATGCACTTATACTAAAAAAATATGGTGTACATTCTTTTCTTTGGTCTTTGGTGTGTACCAATGAATGCTTGTCAGCTGTAATATTTGATAAAACTTAGTGAAAATCGCCAAACTGCGCGATTATGTCTAATATCTAGAACCCTTTCTCATGTAATTTCTATGAATTGAAAACGGCATAGCATAAAATTTGAAGACTGGCTTATTCAGCTAGACAAGAAGACTGTAGACTGGAGACAACCGTAGACAAGAAGATTAACTCGAAGAATAATCAACCAAAAAATGTTTATAATTGGTGCCACAAGTGGTCATCAAAAATAAACACCATTTGGTATCGACAGCAATTTATCAACACATTTTCAATACATCCTGTGAGCTGGAACATGGATGATGTGAAACAATTCTAATTATCTAATATTATGAGCATAACTTATATAACAGAATGGAAAATACCTTTTGAAAAATATTTTGTATATTATAAGATATTTTGAGCCTATTGCAGGATTTTTTAAACTGGAGTTAAACTCATCATTGCTCAAATGCTTCTATTTCAAGTACTAACCTACAAATTTTAAAAAAGCATGAAAATCAGTATTTTATAATGAAAACAATTTTTAAGATACTTTACAATTAAAAAAAATAAGTGATAATAAGTAATAGGTAATGCAAATTAAGAATGTTAGCCATTACATAAAATAAGTGAGGTGTCTAACACTTAAAACTTTACTAACTTCCCAAAACCACACAATATATACTAAGAAAATACTATTTTGGTTGAACTACATAAATAGTAAATTGTTCAAACCTATCCAGATCATATTTACATGAGTTAAATGTATTTCATTGTTATGAATGGAGCTCAATGTTCTTTTTTCTTTAAATCTTAAAAAATGCAGCACAATCAATCAATTTCTTAAAGATCAACATACCTCAAAAGTAATCTTTTCAGACTTAGGTAATTTCGCATGTAATAAATTTAATGTAAGCAGGTTATCACAATTGTATATTGAAACATTAAAAATTTATTATCTCTTAGAATTTTAATTTAAAAATCCGTAAAAGAATTATAACTCAAAATTTTACCAATAGTACACAACAACAAATGCTACAACGAATGTACGGGACAGAAAAATCTAATGTTGGTTAAATAAAAGTCGCCAAACTCCGCGATAAGGTCATAAATCTAGAGCCCATTCCCAATTACTTTTTACTTAATAAAATCAGTAAAATAATAATAATTTAATTTTTTTTGCATGGATATTAGACTACGGCTATTATTCTTATGAAATAAAGTATTAGGAAAGGATTAGAGAGAAAAATAATATTTTTAAGCAAGGCGTAAAAACGACGTTTTCGCCAAGCTGCCAAATGCATCTGCTATGTGAGGTTCTAAACCGGAAGTTTCCAAGACGCAGCGGATGTCACGTGATTTTGTTTTGGTTTACATTTTTCAACCCATCCATTAGAAATCAACAGGAACTCGAACAGAGACGAATCTATGTTTAATCAGCGGAAATTAACCGGTTAGTTTTTTTATTATTTTGTCTTTAGAATATGAAAATTTTCGTATTATTGTTGTACTACAAGGATTACGAATCTTTACTCCATAGGCTTTATGCCATTATTATTCTTCATGGGCCATGGGCGCCCATGCTTAAGCGCAACCGGAAAACTTATGTAAAATTTTCCTTTGACTATGGGACTATGGTTGGAATTTTCTACAAACTCATGTAGATGGCACTGATTTTCCCACCCAGCAGTTCTTCTCTATTTCACACGTTTGTTGCGTTTGCCATGGTAATCGGCTTGTCAACATGAGAATTATAAAAAGATATCTATGATACATGATACTTATTTTCCCTCTATATTTTTGTTGCATTCATAAGTAATACTAATACATGCATAAATGGTGCTCAGTAAGTTAATGGTCACTTTGCTGCTATATTTAAAACAGTGAATTGTAATTTTCTCTCTCACTGTCCACAACAGATCTGTTTTCTTGACCCGTTTTTATTGTCAAACTTTGAAATTAAAAAATAAATAAACAAGCATTGTAACCTAAAAAAATTTTTGCATGTGTGAGATTTTTATATAAATTGTAAACTTTCTAATGGATTTTCGAGTGTTTAATTCGAAAATATAGTTGAAATTTTCCCATAGCTAAATGAAAATTAAATATTTTGATTTAAAAATCGATAAAAACACGTGACTTGAAACGAGATATTAACTCACAGGTCATAAAGTTGAGTTTGTTTTGATTTTCACTCCTCAAATTGGTGCTTTAATACCTGTAAAATTGTGTTTTTAGCTAGAAGTACTTGTAATTAACTTTATTACCCTTCTCCATGACCCAAAGAGTAGGGAAATAGCGAAATAATAAGCTTTCCAAATGAAGAGCATGCATGTGTTGTGACCTGTGACGTCACAACACATTTTCGCGTCATTCTAAAAAGACTATTACTATTAATAATTTTTTTCTAATTGAAAAAACTGTCGAATCAACCTGAAATTTCACACATAGGCCTATTTTCAATGGATTAAAAAATATATTTAAAAAAAACGCGTAAATTCCTCATTGCCATTGAGGAACACTACTGAATTCATGTATATGCATCATTAGTAGTGAAATGATAATTTTTTTGCTTCACTAATAGTTAATTAATTTTCAGGTATGGATTCTTCACCCAAGTGGCTCCAATTCTTAGCTTATAATGTCGAGTGTCCCCATGGAAACGACCTGATTCATCAGTTCGTGGTGAACAATCTCAACAAGCCAAGTGACTCCTGCAGCGAAAGCGGCATTCGGGCTGCACTTCGGTCGTTCCCTGTTCATCAGGTGAACGATTACAACGGAGATGGCTTCACGGCTCTTCATTTGGCCGCGATGGCGCGAAGCTCTTTCATGGTCAAGACGTTGCTGTCGACTCTTCCAACCATCGAAGTCAATGCCAGATTTCGGAACGGAAATCACGGAACTGCCTTGCATCTGGCAGCTACTGCAGACGATTTTTACCGCGGATATTTGAAGACTCGAAACGTTTGTGCCGCACTCGATAGTGCTGTGAAGGACGAGAATTTGGAAATAGCGAAAGCCTTAATAGAACGTGGTGCTTCCGTAGATGTTAGAAACGACATTAAGGAAACGCCGCTGCATATGGCCGCCAGTCAGAATCAAATCGGCGTGCTCCGGCTCTTAAAGAGCATAGGCGCAGATTTGGATGCCAAAACCTGGTGCGGCTGGACCCCTCTGCACGCCGCAGTGAAGGGTGGGAGTCTGGAAGCGGTCGCAGTTTTAGTGGAAGGCCGTGCTTATGTAAACGTGCGGGATGACCAACGCGATACTCCGCTGCACTTTGCGGCCGAAAGTAATCGCGTCGGCGTGCTGCGGCTCTTGATCGGCAGCGGTGCAGATCTCGGTGCCAGAGATCGCAAGAGGTGGACCCCCCTTCATTCCGCAGTGAGTTGCGGGAATCTGGAAGCTGTCAGAGTTTTAGTGGAAGCCGGCGCTGCCGTGAACAAGCGTGGCGACCGCAATAACACAGCGCTGCACTTCGCAGCCAGACAAAATGAAACCGACATAATCCTGTTCTTGATCAGCAAAGGTGCCAGGCTCGATGCCAGAGATGGTGAGGGATGGACCCCTCTTAACGTAGCTGTGAGGTGCGGGCATCTGGAAGCGGTCAAAGTTTTAGTGGAAGCCGGCGCTGCTGTAGACACGCGCGATAAATATGACGCAACAGCGATTCACTTTGCAGCCAATCAAAATAACATTGCCGTACTCAAGCTTTTAATCGGCAAAGGTGCATATTTTAATAATGCTAGAAGTCTCACAGGAAGGAACCTTCAAGCGTGGAGGCAGTTATGTTTGGACGCATTCAGAATTTTAGCAGACGCTCAAAGTGTCAACAGGTACAATAATGTACCAAAGCGGGGGATCTCGGGACCAACCCCCTGGCGTCGATGGAGCTCTTGCATACATGTGATTCCTCGGCCAATTGGCGGAAATCCGGCTTAGAAAAATAAATTCCGACAAATTCAAAGTTTTGAATGCTCTTTGGTCGTCTATTGCTTATTTAGTTCTCTTGGTGGTGGTTTTTTTTTTTTTTGTCAATTTAAGCCCAAAATATTTTTAATGCTTACAATAGAGATGTAAAATTCTCGGTAATAATCTTTTGGAGAATATTCTCCAAGAGGAGAATTTTCGAGAATATTCTCCTAGAAGCTACTAAAATAATTTTTTTTGAAAGAAAAAATTACAAAGTTATATATTAACTTCAAATTGGAAGAATATTAAAATCACTACTTAATTGATAAGACAACATGTTTGATAGGTAAAGCAGAGTAGCCAGTTACGTACTACATTATATTAACTTAATATTTTCCAACTATTAAATTAGAGTTTTTGATATAAATTATGTATATAAGAAATGCTTTTCTGGAAATTATTTTGTGGAATCTTAATGAGAATATTCTCATGAAGAAAAAATGATAAGATGCACTAAAAATTATACATATAGTATAGTGAAGGAAAATTCGGAGATTTAATTATTTCAGGAACACAAGATAAGAGTAAGATATAAATTTAATTGTTGAGAATATTCTCATAAAAGAAAATATTAATGAATCTGAATTAAAATTATGCAAACAAAAAGTTTGGACAAACTATTCATTCATAAATAATTTTTAAGTAGAAAGTAAATTAAACTGCATCTGATAATACTCAGTAATTTAGAGTTCTTTGAGAATATTCTCACAATAAATTGTTCTCTGTAAAATAAATATTATAAAATTATTTCAAATTTTTTTTCTCAACAGATAATTCTAATGTGATATCCCCTTCTTTTAAGAATATTCTCCTACTTTTACTAAATTTTATAAAAATTTTAGCTAAATATCAGGTTTTAAAGGTCCTACTTCAGTTTGACAACTATTGGTATTACCTTTGCTTTTAACAACTGTATAAAAATAATTTAGACTTCTCTTTTAATTGTATGAGTATTTTCTCCCAGTAAAACTTGCTTCGAACATTTTAAAAAATATTTCATTTTGTATTAAATAATTTTTACTCATTTAAAAAAATCTTGCGAAATTATGAAATTACAGTTCAGAGAATATTCTCTGAACTGTAGGGTGACTTTTAAATGGTAAGTTTCATTGAATTTGTGATTATTTTCAGGTTTATAACACAAGTACTACATGACCATTTCATATTATCAAACATTTTTACATTTATTTCCATTTATCAATCAAAAAATAGAATATTCTCGATTATTCTCAAAATTCTCGCCCCTGGAGAATATTCTCAGAATATTCTCGTTCTCCGAGAATATTCTCGACTCACATCTCTAGCTTACAATGAAGTAAGAAAAATTAGTCTCCCAAGTGTTTGTGATGTGAAGAATTTCAGAATTTATTCTATTTGTAAAAATTTAAATAACACCGAAAACCTGGGAAAAATGTCCCCCCTGAACTAAAAATGTGAGAAATAAGGGAAAATAAAGTGCAAAAAGGAGAAAAAAATAAATATTAATGTAAGGCCCTTCTGTGTTAAAAAAGGGGGGCCAAAAACAAAAAGGGTAAATAGAAAAAAAAGTACACTTTTTGAATATCTGAAAAAATTTGGTCTCTCAAACTGTACTTCCTTTTTTTCTTTCCTCACTTTTTTTCAGCCCAAGGAGAGGACACTTGGTTCACTTCAGTTAAAAAAATCAGGTCTGGTGATCAAACCTTTAATCTAAGTAAAAGTAAGTGCTAAAGGTTTTCCATATTTTTATTTTAGTGGAGAAGAAGAAAAGGCTCAACTTTCCTTGAAACAGTCTACAGACAGAAACGGAAGAAGAGAATGCCCAACTTTTTTTTTCTAAAAACAAAAATATTCTGTTATAATTTTACGAATAAAAGCATATGTGCACTGGTAGGCATTTATCTCGAGGGAGTTTTCATGGGCGTCCATACATAAGGGCAAAGAGGGGCCCGGACCTGGAAAAAATTGTAACCTTCCCCCGAACCTAATCCTCAAAAATATCTTCCCGCCAACCCTCGCAGTTTCCCCCTAAAATTCAAAATAGCCAACTTCTCCATAAATAAAAAGTAGCATAAAGTATTACATTTAGAGCACATTTTATTTCTGGTATCATTCCACTTTCTGTGGCATGTATAGGAATTTATTTTAAGGGGTGCCCAAAATTATTTCTCAGCCCTCCATGCATATTTTATGGATCAAAAGTAACTTTTTTTATACATTTTTAGGTAGAATTTTTGTCTTAAAGAACTAAATGTAATAAAAGTTGTGAGCAACAAAGTTTCGAGTAACCAAGGGGTCTGGGCAGTGGCGGATCCAGGGGGGGGGGCCATGGCCCCCCCCGAGAAACCCTAACAAATAGCTTAAAAAACACTTTCTTAATGCTAAAATTCAAAAAATTTTCTGGGGGAGAACCCCCAACCCCCCTTTAATATTTTGACATGTGACATCTGTTTTAGAGTGTTTTTCCCATGAAAATTCTTCCGCTTAAAAGCTGTTCTCTTTTGGGAAGTTTTAAAATAGATGAATACTATAGTTTGAAAGGGCGCATTTGCAAACATTTTCTGGGAGAGGACCCCCAGTCCTTTTCAAAATTTGGCATCTATTTATAATTTCATCCTTGAAAATTCTGTGGTTCATGCTTTCAAAATGAGCTGAAACTTTATTTTTAGAGGCAAATGTTCAAAATTTTTCTTGGGGGTTACCCCCCAGACCCCCTATTAATTTCTCATGGTTACTTATTTACTGTTTTCTACTTGAATTTGTTTCTCTCCTCTCCTTTTAGGAGTACAAGAAGTTGCTCTCTGTAGGTGTTATCCAATGGGTACCAAATGTACAAAAATGAGTAAAAAAGCTTCTGTTGGAAGCCAAATTTCACAAAATTTTCTGGGGGAGGACCCTCAGAACCCCCGTTTTGCTTTCGAGCTAGCATTATCTGTTGAAACCTTTATAACTTTAACAAAGTTTCGTATTTTATTTATGTTATACTCGGAAAATTGGGAGCCAAACACCTCGCGAAACATAAGTATTGTTATGCCCCTACCAAACAGGTTTCGCCCCCCCCCCCCACTTTCTAAAACAATGGCACGGGCCCTGGATATCCTCTAAGTTACTATAAACCCCTAAAAACCTGCTTAAAAGCAAGCACTCTTCAAAAAAATTTCTGACGCACTGAAAATTCCTCCGACTCTGACATGGCCCCCCCCCCGAAAATCTGGTCTGGATCCGCCCTTGGGTCTGGGGGTCCTCCCCCATAAAATTTTTGGAAATTTGACTCTAAAATACAGTATTTTAACTATTTTTGGTGCACCTAGCCCGAATTTTGGAAATATATTTTATGTAGGATTTGTATTTTGATGAACTTAATATAATAAGTTGTAAATAATATGACGGCTTCCCCCGAACCAGGTTTGGGCACTTTTTCCATGTCCGCGGCCCGTTCACAAAAAATACATTAAGATACATCGAAATCAAAAATACATCAATAATCATAATAACTATTATCCTTTCCTTATGTTTCTTTATTTGAAAAAAAAAGTAGTCTTGACATTTGCATCTACGTATTTGAAATTTTCCAAGTTCTCTATTATGAATTCAGGGCCGGACTGGCCCGGGTGGCCGGGTGGCGATCGCCACCCAGACGGGGGCTTATGAAAAAGGGGGCCCAAATCAAAATTTTGATACTTTAAAAATAAATTCAAAAGATGGGAGGACAGCCGAGAGGAGGGCAGAAGCAATGGGGCCCGAAGGTCCAAGGGGCCCCAGTGAGAATTCCCTTTGATTTCGCTCTCACACAGTAGGCCCTCACTTCGCTCATGACCAGGCCCACCGAGAGGGGGGCAGCCGGAGACAATCCCCGAGACGATAAGGGGCCCGCCCGTGTCGCCCGCGAACACCAACAATGCTGGACGACACATGTTGGCTAATTACAGTACGATTCCGGGGGGCGTATATGACAAGTGCACATTCATCTTGCAACAAGGGGAGGGATCTCTTTTTTCAACCAATCAGAGCGCAACTGAAAGTGTGTAAACAAAACAAACGCTTTGGCGCGCTGTTCAGATGTCTATTCGCGATTCTTGATAGTGCTGATCGTTGTGTTCTTAAATTTTTACGATGTCTCTAGAAGAGTTATTGCCGCCTGATTACGTTTATAAATTCGTAGAAAAAGAATTTAAAGCTCTTTCCGAGTTTAAATGCGTGATTCGAGCAGATATCAATTCCAGTGAAAATCTTTATTAAAGAAATTTCTAGCTTAGAATACAGCTAACTTAGGTTCATCAAAATTTTTTCATCACTTATAAAACATATTTATATATAGTAGTGTAATTTAAATAGATATCTTCTAGTGGACATTGTCTACCAGTCACAGAAATACTTTATCAATTGAACTAAAACAGCAATCGAGCATTTTTAAGTGCCTTAAATAAAAACACTTAAAAGATTAGGTAATAAGGGAATTCTGCTCTATTGAAGATCACTATTTATTATAAAGATGTCTTTTTTTTTTTTTTACATGTATGCTAAGTTAAAAGTACAGTGGGAAAACGTAGTCCATTATAGATTTATTTTTATCTGGTAAGTTCAAAAAGACTAATATACCACAAGCTAGTTTGGATTTCAAGTAAAAAAAATTTGCGCTATTAAAATCAATGACACAATACCTAAGCATGGTTTTAAATGAGGTTCATCGTTGATCACTAATGTTATATCCACTGACATGTTTTGGATTACATTTACAATTAATACGCGTTTGCGTAGCAATGAATAAAGCAAAAACACGCTTGCATGTTTATTTACTATCTTGTTTCAGTCTTACTTTGATGCCGTTGCGCTCTGATTGGTTGAAATGAGAGATCCCTCCCCCTGTTGCAAGATGAATGTGCACTTGTCAAATACGCTTCCGGGGGTCCATCTCGGTGAAAGGAGGGAAAGAGGGGGTTCTCGAAGAAAAGGGTTTGGCGCGATTCCAGGATATTGAGTATCTGATATCGGAACCTCGGGGTGGTTTGCCTTGTTTTCGTGCATTCTTCGAAATTGTGCACACCATGGGGATGGTCATTTGAAGGGAGCAGAATGGAAAAGGCAGTGACATTGACGTCGCAGGCAGAGCAGTGCTGTTGCAATTTTCGGTGTCTTCGTTGGTGCGCTTTTAAGTTTAAGTTTCGCTTGCAATTTTTTTTTTCAAAAACCTTTTACTGCTGATGTAAGTCCACTATTTTCACCTGATAAGGTAAGAATATTTGTTATAGTATTTACTTTTACTTGGTGTGATTGTGTGGCAGATGATAGGTCCAATTTTCTAATAAAATAATGCCATAATAAAAGAAAGTATCCAGAAACAAAATTTCAATAATTTGTTAACAAAATTATTTTATATTAATTTTATATTGCTGAAGAAGAGTGAACTTTCTTGATTTTTTTCAGTTGTCATGGAAGGGAAAATTTTCACTTAATTTTACTTTATGTGAGGCTGCCTGTCTTAAATTTGTGTTTTTTTAAGGCCACTAGTGAAAAGTGTTTTTTATAGGTACATACAATTGATGTGTGGTGTATTCATATTTTTCTTTCATTTGTGAATATATTTTCATTTCATTGTTTCATTTCATAAATTGTTTCATTTCATAAATAATATCTAGGATAAATGTTTGTACAGCAATCAAGATATATTTAGATTAAATAATTGTTTTATTTAACTGTTTGTTTCTTTTTTAACATTGCCTAATTTTTGAACATTTTTTTTTATATGAACTAATTTTCTAACTAATGGAACAAATCATGATACTTCGTAATGCAGTAAAGAAATTACAAAGTAAAAAGTTTTACAAGGGAAAAGTACCAACAAAATTTCAGAAATTTTCTGGGGGAGGACCCCCAGACCCCCCCTTTGGTACTTTGAACTATATTTTTTAAACCTTTTTAATAATAAGTTCATCACAATGAAAATCCTATCAAAAATATTTTAAGTTCCTTAAAATGTATATCCGAAATTCGAATTAGGTATCCAAACCGAGTTAAAACCCTATTTTTAGAATCAAATTTCGAAAAAATTTAATTTTAATATTAAAGTATTAAGATAATTCAATTTAATTTATAAAAAAACGTTAGCCCCCCCCCCCCCCAAAAAAAAGAAACCTGGATCTACCACTGAGTTGTATATTGGAATGGAGGAGGAACAGATAATGTATGGGGCCCCTTTAATTTTTAGCCACCGGGGCCTGGTACCAGCCAGTCCGGCCCTGTATGAATTGAACACCTTTGTATTGAGCTTTTCAACTTAGTTAGGGTTCTGCTTTTAAGTTTAATCATGGGTGCCACTCTTCAGTCCTCAGGACGGAATTCCGTCTTTTTAAAAGTTTTGTGAACGGAATTCTGTCTTGGCTTTTATATGAAAAGTAAAATCGGCAGCAATTTGTACTAAATTTTGGTATTTGCATAACTCCTTTTGCCAAGAAATAGAAATAATCCTGTTTTACACAGATACAGCTTAAACTTATAAGGTAGCATTCTGTTCATGTGATATTTTATGGGGTTTTCTGCAATAGACGACATTAGTCATTACGTCACTTGCTTGTTTGGAAACGTTGATTCCATCCGTGATTGGTTCCGTACGGATTTACTTCCAATCACGGAACCAATCACGGATAGAATCAACGTTTCCAAACAAGCAAGTGACGTCACACTAATGTCGTCTATTCAAAAAAAAAAAAACACTAAACTTGAGAAAAATTATTAAAAAGATAGATTCAAGTTCAGTCTTACAATTTTTGAATTGTGGCACCCATGAGTTAAATGAATTCTCAAATATCTATACTATATATACTCAAATACTATATTTCAATTTTATCGCTTTTCCTTGCGCTTATCTTAACGAAAAACTTATTAAATTAACCAAGGGGATGTATAATATACTTTTATAGTTCATCCTTTTTTATTAATTGAGACTAATTATCAAATTTTAATACTTTTGCAAACTTTTGTTCTTCTCATTAAATGTAAAATAGTTTCTATAAAATAAAATACATCCTAAATCTTAGACATGTTTTTAAATCATGGTACTAAAATACTAGTGAAGATCTGATAAAACTTTTAATTCACAGAAACTAAATGCAGTTATTAAAGTTTGTAAGGACTTTAGAGTTATAGCTGCTTTAATCTAAAAAAAACGATACTATTTAGGATATACGCTTGTTCTAAAAAAATTTCTTTCAGAAATTAACCCCTGGGTGTTTATAATTTTAAATGTTATATATTTGAATTAATAATTTTTAAAAACATGTTTTAAATTTGTTTCCTTAAAGTATTTATAGTTCTGTAGATTTCTACTACAGTGCAATTTGGATAGTTATAAATACTGAAAACACCGCCAAAAAGTTCAAATTATTAAAAACTCATTTTAAATCTCTCTATATTAAAAAATTTATTGAAATTTTGACCATTTGTAGACAAATGTATGAGGGTCCTTTTCGTTCCAATAGCTAATTAATGAGATAATTAGTTCTGGAATTATTTAATGTCAAAGTCGAAAATTATTTTTTTCTGCTGCGAGTTCGCCCCCAGCAAAATCTATTAGCAGCAGAAATATGATTTTTTGCAGCCGCATTCTCTTAGATGTGAAGCTTTGCACCTCGTCGCCCTTTTTTCGAATTAGTTTTGGAGTAATTAAGTTTTAAAGTTTCGAAATTTTTGACGGGTTTTCGGTTTTTTCGTTATAAAAGAAAAACTAATCACAGTAGAACTATGATATTTTAAACACACATACAATTATTTTTTATAAAAATATTGGCGTTTTGTTTTTCAAAAAATTCTAATTAGTTTTAGAGTTATTAAGATTCAAAGTTTTAATTTTTTCTTCTCTTTCTGTTGCCGTTCACTAGAGAAACAGGCGAGTTTTATGATGAGTCTAATTTCTTTTATTTTCAACAATGTTTTTTCTACAAAATGGTTGATGATTATTAGTAGACTTCAGTGGCGGATCCACGGGGGGGGTGATTGGGGTGATCACCCCCCCCAACAAAGTGACCTCGCCGAATTTCCGGCCGAAAATCACATCCCCGATAAACTTGACTTGTGAATAATCTCTACTGAGAAACCGCTGTCACCATCTGAGCGAGTATTTTTTCCGGTTACTCGCAGTGCCCCTTTTCGGCAATAGTAGCAACTCGTTAAATGATAACTTCAATGCATCGATCACTTTTCAGAGGGCTCCCTTCCCGAGCCCTGATAAAAGGGTTGACAGAGGGTCCGCGCTAATGACCATTTTTTCCTCTCGTGGGGTTGTTCGGTACTCTTTGGTCACCGGAAATTTCAGCCGGTGTTAAAGAAATCTGTATCGGGATGAATTGGACCTCATATCGAGGCTGATTACTGGTATAATTGCACACAAAAACCAGAGCGGGCGGCTTGTTTGTATATTTTCTAATCTCACTGTTTTTCAACATCTATTTAAGGGCCAATCAAAGCTTTTTCAGAGCGATTGGCAATCCCATATTGGGAGGGGATAACAGCTATTTGTTGGCAGTGGGATAGTCAAAACTTGTGGGCGGAGCATGTCGTACATATGCCAAGCTGTACTAGTAAAAAATTTAGTTGATTTTCTTTCCAACGTTTGACTTGCCTCGTTTTTTTACACTGATTTGCTGTTTTATTAAAATTTGGCGTTTTACTATCACTAAAAATGGATTCCGGAAATAGTGAACATGGTCGTGCTCAGAAACGAACAGTGGAACTCAGCTTTCGTTTTTTAAGAAAAAGCCAAGAAATGATTTTTTTGAAGATAAAGCTGAGGTAGTTTTGCCATTTTCTGCAACTTTTCTTTTTTTTAAACTATGTTCCCAGGCAGCACAGCTATATCTTTTTACATCAATTTATATCAACTTATGACTTAAATCATCGGTTGATATCGTAGGGATATATATTGATATAGTGTGCTACCTGGGTTTCGATGTTTCATAATTTTTTAAACTCAAGTATATCACTGTATTAATTATTAAGAGAAATTGCTATTTTAAATTTTCTTCTTGGTTGCTAAATTCGGAATACATATACAAAAGAAAATTGTTTTTATCATTTAGTAATAGATTTAATATTTTTTATGTACATTTATTAAGTTTTTATTATTATTTTGAGAACTTAACATTAACAGGGCAGCTTTCAATGTCATTATTACTTATCATTTCAAGGTTCTAATGATTTAATCCGGTTTACTAAATTTCTAAATCGTGAAAAAGCTAAAAGAAATAATTATAAACAGCAAAAAGACATTCTTGGCTTTGCGGTAATTTTACTTTTAGGTTCTTTTCTGTTTCTCTAATTTTTCTTTATTTTGGTCTGTCTTGTTATATATTAGTGTATACTTTATGCATTTAAGTAGAAGTTCCATTTTAAAAAGGGAAAATGAATTATTTTAATCATGCATTTAATGGTTTACAATTAAATCAGTAGAAAGTGGAACTTTCCACCAAATATATTTTATGTGTCTTCCTCTTACGAATTGAATGTAAAAGTGAAAATTGATTGTAATGTCGAATGCGCATATAGGTAAAATCACCCCCCCCAAACCAAGTCTCTGGATCCGCCACTGGTAGACTTGCTGGATATTTCTTAACATTTCGATTAAATTATTGATAAGCTAAAAAAAGAATGTATTTCAGCAACATTTTTGTTGTTAATTTAGGGGAATGATACGAATTAAATTATTTATAAGCAAGAGAGAGGTATTTTCGGTAATACAAGAGGCTTAATTAAGTTGAGAAGAGTGTTAGGCTGGATTGTTGAGATGAACAAGCGAGCTCTGCTCGCTAAGATCGCGAAGCGATCTGAAAAGAACTGCGAAGCAGTTACGGGGGTTGGTGAGCGATAGCGAGCAGGGGGCAGGCCCCCTAGTTGAAATAAAAAATAAAATTAAAAATAAATTTTTAAAAAATAATATTGCTTTGACAAGAAGTTCTAGCGAACAATTGTAGAATAATGTAAACAAGTAGAATAATCCATTATTACAAATTCGAAGCACAAGAGTTATCCAAGTTGCTCTGTTTTAAGATTTAAAATAAATTTATTATGAGTTATGGAATTCTCATTGCAATGGCAACATTGTCAGGTTCCCGACTGGGTCAGAATCCCGACAGGGTCAAAATCCGGACAGTGTAATGTCACTCTTGAGCCGTGAGAGCATGAATTATTGAATTTTTTTGAAATTTTAAATTTTTTAAAATTGATTAAAAACTGGTTTAATACACTCCTGTGCGTGCAAGACTTTTTTCTGGGGTTTCTTTCAGTGCTGATTACAGATATTTCATCAAAACTGACGTTTGAAAGATTTTAAAATTGATTAAAAAATGGTTTAATACTACACTCCTGCGCGTGCAAGACTTTTTCTAGGCAGCTTTTTAGTGCTGACTACAGATGTTTCTTCAATACTGTGGTTTGAAAGATTTTAAATTGATTAAAATTGGTTTAAAATCTTTCAATCGTCAGTTTTGATGAAATATCTGTAATCAGCACTGAAAGAAACCCCAGAAAAAAAGTCTTGCACGCGCAGGAGTGTAGTATTAAACTGTTTTTTAATCAATTTTAAAATCTTTCAAACGTCAGTTTTGATGAAATATCTGTAATCAACACTGAAAAAAAGCAAGTCTTGCATGCGCAGGAGTGTAGTATTAAACCATTTTTTAATCAATTTTAAAAAATGTAAAATTTTAAAATCTTTCAAACCACAGTATTGAAGAAACATCTGTAGTCAGCACTGAAAAGCTGCCCAGAAAAAAGTCTTGCACGATTTTTTAATCAATTTTAAAAAATTTAAAATTTCAAAAAAATTCAATAATTCATGCTCTCACGACTCAAGAGTGACATTACACTGTCGGGATTCTGACCTGTAGACCGACTCGGACCTAACAACGGCCTTAGCAACAGAAGATGTTACAGTTGGTTTGGTTTTTGGTTACATATATTTTCCGGTATGTGTGCTTGATCTCAAGGATCCGCTTATACACCTTCGTCAAGTAAGACAGACACAACAGAAATTTTTACTGGCACAAAGAAGGAAAATACACCCAGGGGCGAGGTGAGAATCGAACTCACGACGGGGCAGTGCGCAGACTGCTGGCGTGAAAGGCAGAGGAGCAAACCGAACAGGCCATCCCGTCCCCATGTTACAGTTTTTTGCCCTACAGAGGTTAACAGTTACAGAAAATGACTAGCCGTGGAATTCTTCTATTGGAGCATTTGCAATCACGTGATCCCAAACCAAAAAACCGCCTTAGCAACGGATAAACAACGGCCTTAGCAACAGTTAAAAGCCCTACAGAAGGTACACAGTTAAAAGAAAATAACCGGTTGTGACGTCACCCGAAAAATTAAATTTACGCCATGAATCCCTTCAATAATTTTACTCGGCTCTTTTTAAAAAATTTAAATGCTTTCCATGCCTTTTATTTTATTTTTAAATCACTTTGATTTTTATCTACTAGGGCTCGAATAAATATCAAGGGTTGCCATAATATATGCGGAAGAAATAATGCAGTTTAGTTTAGCTGAATGGCAATTTAGGAATTTTATTTACTTTTTTGAAAGATTAGAAATCAACAGAGACGAAAGTAAGTACTCATACATAATACTAATTTAAATACAGTAAACTCCCGTTAGTACGCCGTTCAAGGGGATTTGTGAAAACGTCGTAATAAGCGGTACGACGCTATATGCGGAATTCCATAAAACACCGTTTTGGCGATATACCTAATACCCGTAATACCTAATCTTACCTAGACACCTTTTTAAGCGGGATTTTATCACTAAAATAGAAACGAAAAGAACAATGTCTAAAAACATAGCAAACATTCTTATCTTTACAGCTTTTATTGGTATACTATTTAAATATAACACTTGGGAAATCATGATAAAACAAATAAAATGGTGTCTCTTACTTCATTTTGTGAGACTAAAAAGTTATTCCCCCCAAAAAACTATTTTTTTCCCTGAATCTATCTAGCCACAACCGGCAGTTCCACTATAGTCTGTTACATTCAAACTTTTAGCAATTTCTCGTTGTTCTACTTGCGTTTTCAACGGTTTCTGTAGCTCATACATTAATTGAAAGGAACTCGACGACGCTATAACCGGGATTTTTCTTCGGGGGACCGGAGAAAAGCGTCGAAATATGCGGGAAGTCGTTATAAGCGGATAGTTTTTAATGATAAAAGGCCTATTGTTACCAGGGACCGGAGAAAAACGTTGTAATATGCGGACCGTCGCACTAAGCGGGGGCGTACTAACGAGAGTTTACTGTATATAGCTTTCATCAATTATTTCAGCTTACTCCATAGGCTTTATGCGATTATTATTCTTCATGGTTAAGCAAACAACTGTCAGATAATTTACTGGTGTTGTTTAAATTTCATACATTTAAAATTTATAAATGCATTTTCCTGCCTCGAAAACAATTTTTAAACCTTGTTTATAATGTTTCTGAAATCGTTTTAAAATTCGTGTGTGTTTATCTATCTTATATTAGTTCTTCAAGTGAAAAAAAAAACTGTTTTGCTGCTTTTATAGTTCCAAATAGCTAGTCTATTTTTCCTCTAGATTTTTTTTTATTTTCAGTTTAGGTGGGGAAAAGCGCATATTTTCTTTTTAAAGTTTATTTATTGAGTTGGTTCAATTCCGTTAAGAGTCCCCGCTAAATATCGCCCGGTTCTATAGTAGTAGTATACAAAGTAGAAGTATATTCATAAATAATTTCAAACTCCTGAATTAAAATGGTTAATTATATCAATAACTATTCAGTGTATTAATAAAAGTCAGAAAAATTTGTTGATATTTGGATATATTTAGAGATTTGGATATTGGCGATATTTACCGGGGACTCTAATGGAATTGTACTATTGAGTTTATTCCTTTTTTATTAGCATTATTGAGGTAATGACAATGAAACGTTTTATCCTTGTTTTAAAAACATATAGGTAGCACTTGGTATATCATTTCAAGTTGTTGAAAAACTTGTAAATTATTTTATCAACTTTTAAATTCTGGTACTAATTTTATCAATACGTAGAATAATTGTTAATAAAAATAATATAAGGAGCAAATCTACATTAAAATCTTAAAAAGAAAAATTGTGATCTGATTTATTATTATTTAGTGTTTACTTATGTGGTGTATAAATTGGGTTGGGTTAGGTTAGCTAAGTGTTGTATGATAAGTGAAATACAATTTGTGTTCACCTCATTCATTCAATTCATTCATTTGTGTACCTCACGTAATTTATGGACGTCCCCTAAGTGGCTAGGAATCGTTCATTCATTTTTCTTGGAAGAACTTGAGCTGCCCACCCTTAATTTAAAAAAAAATGGAGGTAATTTTCTAGAAAAGGTGCGCAAATCTCGCCAAGCAGATTTTTGGCGAGAGATTGGCCGATAAAGAAATTTCCCCGTTGAAATTGTGGAGGCAAAGGGTTTCCGAGGGTTACCAGCGGTCAGTGGCGGCTCGTCCACAGGAGCACGTGAACACCCACAGAAAAAGTAGAACAAAAATCGAATATAAAGATAAATAAATATCAATGGAAATATATTCTAAATTTCTTTTTTATACTCAGAATTATGTTTGTCCCCCTTCTCTATTGAATAAGAAAAATTTACTACTGGAAACGCGAAAGAAATCGAAAAAAGAATGAACTCTTATTTTTCTTTCCTTTTTCGCACGTGTGAGTTTGAGATTCCGAAGAAACCCCGACTGCTTGCCGGGGGAAATTTCAACTTACGGCCTCGCAATTTGGATTCCCGCTAGCACAGATTTTGTGTGCCGAGTTGCCGAGGCTTGCGTTTTTGAAGCTCAGCTTTTTTTTTGTGGTCTGGATTGTTTCGGCTTATTAGAAAATGATAAAAGCACTTTTTGAAAAGACAGTTATAATCTTCATGTCAACTAATTTTTAATAATTAATAATTATAAAAGGTGTTTGTTAGGTATAATGTTATGGATACATATTATGACTTTCCCCTCAATGGTATTATAAAAAATGAAATGAATATATTCATAAGTGTTTGCTTATTTCCACTAAATGCATATTTTTTCAAAATAAAAGCGCATGCAGTGAAGAATTTAGGCATTTAAAACTACTCTCCTAAGAGAGATAATTTGTTTTATGCAGTGGCCCAACATCCTTCTCTTTCTAGATCTTGTGTAAATTTTATAAAATGGGTGTGAACCCCCAGTTTATCAACTCACGAGCCGCCACTGCCAGCGGTGATATTCCGTTTGGCGCTGTTTGCATCATATTGGCAACTTTATCACTTGGCGAGATTTGCGCCCCCTTTTCTAGAAAAGTACCAAAATGGAAGCTAAGGGAAAAGTTTTAACTTTTTTTTTGGTTCAATTCCGTTAGAGTCACCGCTAAATATCGCCCGGTTCTTTTAGACAACAAAAAGTAGAAATATTCATAAATAATTTCAAACTCCTGAATTAAAATGTTTAATTAGATCAATAACTATTCAGTTTATTAATAAAAGTAAAATCTGTTGATTTTTGGATATATTTAGCGATTTGGATATTGGCGATATTTAGCGGGGACTCTAACGGAATTGTACCCTTTTTTTATAAAATTTACCTAGAAAGCACTAAATAAAACCAAAAAAGTTTTAGTCTAAACTTTATTATAAAAAAATAAACGGGAAGACCAGCGCAGACATTCCGCTTTTCTGTACTCAACTACCGTTATGAAGGTCTGATATTACCATTTAGGGAGAGTGAGGGTCTGATTTTGCACCTTTTCAACTGCGGACATTTACTCCAAAAAAAACTGCGGAGAGTTACCCCATACCATGATGACAGCAATAAGGTGGTACTGATTTTGGAAAATAAAAGTGAACATGAGAATTAGGATCCTATAATTTCAAAGTTAAACAAAAGCACTTTCAGGGAAAAAATAGATGGACTGAATAATAATTATTTCGCAATAATATTAAGAAAAAGTTACATAAAAACTATCAAGGAAGGACACTAAAAACTGACATGCCTAATTTATTTGCACAACGGACACTCTAATACTCTGAAGTTTTTACTACCACCTGGTGGTTGTGAAAGGTACCTACTGTATCGATGCCGGCAATACAATCAATTGTTATCATCGAAAAATGGCCATGCGGACTATTACCCCATGCGGACAATTGCCCCCACCTACCCTAGCTGTGCTGCCGGGGTCTTGGATATCTGTATTGAATAAAAAATTAAAATGAGGGAATTGCCCCTTGGAGAAACACTGCTGAATTCATGTATATGCATAGGCTTACCATATTTTCTTGAGCTCAACCCAGGACACTTTGTGTACCTATCGGTCCAATCAGGCCCGTGCTGGGTACCATCAGAGGGCGGTGGACAAAGAGTGAAAGGGCGCCGCCCAAATAATTATTTGTAAACCTAAAAACTTACTTTTCTTTTAAGATTGACGACGTTTCACAAATTTATTTTCTCAATAGAAAAAAAAAATTAAAGCAATACTGCTATTTGAGATAATTTGATTGTTTTTTATTTTTAATATTTGTTTTTTGTGAAAAACAGTATTTTTAATCATTCTGAGCCCCTTCGGATGATTACATCAAAAGAGGACTACTCCTTGTAAGTCAGAGAATATTCAAGAAATATCAGTTTATAATGTATTTAAAAAATTCGAGGGGGTCTGGGGGTCCTCCCCCAGAAAATTTTTGGAATTTTTATTCCTAAAAGTACTGTTTTGACACATTTTGAGACCCTTTGGGTTACACCCGGAGGAAAAAACAGCGTAAATATTTGTCTAAATTTTAGGGGGATTAAACCCCTAAAACCCCATTGGATATGGCCCTGCGTTCGATACTCCTCTCTAATGACTAAGGACGGCCCTTAGTCAAGTAACTACCTGTTTAAATAACAGCACCCTAAAAAATTAACGCCCCACCCTTTCAATTTCAACGTATTTCACTAAAGGCCCAAGAAAAAAAATCAGTGCTGTGCCCTTGTATTTTCTGGTCTGTGCATGAAGAGGGGCGTCTAAAAGACACCGCCCCGCCTTCGCAAATTCGAAGTATTAAACAAAGAGCAAAATCGCCATGAAAAATCACCGCAGTAAAATTAAAGCGGAACTTTTAAATTTCGCGGTAGCTTAAAAGGGCGCCCTGAAAACACCTCCTAGTTTTCTACTATCAAGGTATGTATTAGTACTTTTTTTTTGCTTAGGGTTCCCCTAGTCGTGCAAAAACACTACCTTGACTTAACACTCTCAAAGATATTGCTTTTTTGATTAAAGGCGCCCACCTCTATTAAGTAGTAGCCTACACCCTACAGTCGCAACACTCAAAGCCTTGTCAGTTTCGGAATAGGAGGGCGCCAAAATTTCCTGGCTGGAGGGCGCACCGGGATATGTCCCGGCGGCCCAGCACGGGCCTGGGTCCAATCAAAGATTAAAAACTAAATAAACACCCAAACTAAAAAAAATTAAACATTTAAGCTGAAATAACACTTTATTTAATAATTTGTACTTTTCACTTGTTAACACTTATTTCAAAAATTCTTTGTCAGATTTAATTAAATCATAAAATCCACAACAATTAAGTTCAGAGTTAATCTTCACATTTAAAAGGAGTTTGACAGTACAAATAGAGAGTTTGCCCCTTTCAGCAGTCTAAATATGAGTAAAGTGAAGCCGTAGAAGTAGGTAAAAAATTTCACATTTTTTTTGCCCTCCGAAACCCAGGACGTATAGTAAGCCTATGTACGTAATAGTGAAATGATCTATCTAATAGTTAATTAATTTGCAGGTATGGATTCTTCATCCTGTGACCAACTACCTTCACCGCTCCAATTCTTAGCTTGTGATGTCAAGTATCCCCATGGAAACGACCTGATTCACCAGTTCGTGGTGAACAATCTCAACAAGCCAAGTGACTCCTGCAGCGAAAGCGACATTCGCGCTGCACTTCGTTCGTTCCCTGTTGATCGGGCGAACGATTACAACGAAGAGGGCTTCACGGCTCTTCATTTGGCCGCGATGGCGCGAAGCTCTTTCATGGTCAAGATGCTGCTGTCGACTCTTCCAACCATCGACGTCAATGCCAGATTTCGGAACAGACAGGAAGGAACGGCCTTGCATCTGGCAGCTACTGCAGACGATTTTCACTGTGGATATTTGAAGTCTATAAACGTTTGTGCCGCACTCGATAGTGCTGTAAAGGACGAGAATTTGGAAATAGCGAAAGTCCTAATAGAACGCGGTGCTTCTATAGATGTTAGAAACGACATTAAGGAATCGCCGCTGCATATTGCCGCTGGTCAAAATCAAATCGGCGTGCTCCGGCTCTTAATCGGCAAAGGTGCAGCTCTGAATGCTAAATCCCGGTATGGATGGACCTGTCTGCATGCCGCATTGAAGGGTGGGCATTCGGAAGCGGTCAAACTTTTAGTGGAAGGCGGTGCTTATGTAAACGTGCGGGATGACTGCGACAACACGCCGCTCCACTTCGCACCTAGTCGAAACGTTTCTTCGATCGGCGTGCTCGAGCTCTTAATCGGCAGAGGCGCAACTGTGAACGCTAAATCCCGGTGCGGCTGGACCCCCCTTCACAAAGCGGTGAGGTGCGGGGATCTGGCAGCGGTCAGAGTTTTAGTGCAAAGCGGTGCTCACGTAAACGAGCGGGATGCCCGTGGTAATGCACCGATTCACTTCGCGGCCAAACAAAATGAACTCGACATACTTCGGTTCTTGATCAGGAAAGGTGCGTTTTGGAATGTCGTGAATAATAAGGGAAGGACCCCGCTCCATGAGGCATCGATTAATGGATGTTCGTACAGAATTTTACAAGAATTAAGGGCTATCAACAAAAACAATTATGTTGTATACAGGTAAAGGGAAGTTCGTCTATTTCCTGACAATTTTAGTTCCTTGGACTTTAAAAAAAAATGAACAGCTATTCACAAAGAGTGTGTTCTTCTGCTTTGTGCTTTACAACTTTGACATCAGTATATATGTTACGGGCAAAGTGATTAATTGGGCATTATTAATAATGCCCGAAGTGGAGGCGGGCAATGTGATAAATTCAATGGAATTTATGAATGAAATTTATCACTTTGCTCACCTCCACTTCGGGCTTTATTAATAATGCCCGATTAATCACTTTGACCGTAACATATACAATTAAGTAAGTGACCCCCCAAAAAAATTTGGACTAGGTGTACCAGAACAATTTAAAACCCTGTTTTCTTGGGACAAATTTTCCAAAAATTTTGCAAGTGAGAAATCACTGTGTTCAGAAGGATTTTTCGTTTTAATTGCATTCTGAGTTTACCCTTGGTTAAGTGCCAATTACATTGTTGTTTTCAATTTTTTAATCAACCTGTCGATGTAATTTATCGAGTTGTAAACCTAAACATAGAATGATCAAAGGAGCACTGAAATGTGCACTTTTAAGTTACAAGATTACCTTTCGTCCTAAAATATTTTTTTAGATTCCTGTGGATGAAGTAAACCTCCTTAAAACTATATAAAGTACCTATGTGAGAAATTTGTACATGTTAGTAAATTTTATCTAACGAAATATTTATGAGTAGTACAGTATTTTTCAGGGTTGTTACGTTTAAAACAAAGCAAAAAAAAAAACATTGTTAAAAACACATGTATTTTTTTTGCAATTCTTTTTCCAATAAACAGATGGCATTAGTTTCGAACTTAGTATTTACTTCCAACTGATTTTTTACTGGAAAGTTATTCAATAAAAAATACAAATAAAATTGTTTAAAAATAATATTGTTTTATAATTTTGACTTGTTCTTTACATTTGATTTTAATATTTTAAACAAACAATGCTGCTAATGTCAAAATATGCAACGGACTGAAAGAAATATGAATATAATAATGGATGTTCAGCTCATATCTTAAATCTTTTGGCAAAATATATCGAAATTTCTAATGTTACCACGTTTTTTAGAGTTTTGAGATTTATTTTAACGGTGAAAGGAGAGTTTGTTATATTTTCACTTATCAGTTAATATTTACACTGCTATAATATTCAGTAGCGCTAACCTTTTATGTAGAAAAGAAAGGTTCTTAAGACCATCAGTTTCAGCTGCACAATTAATGGGCTTTGGCTATGCATTTTCATTATCAGCAGATAGGTTGACGGGATAATATGTAAGTACCAAAAGAAGTATTTAGACAAATTCTTTCAAGTTACTCGAGTATGTGACATTGTTAATACTAATGGACTCTAACCGCCTATCTGGTTCGAGACTTCACGGAACCAACACGTGACCTACAACTGAGCTTGCAATTGGTTACCACAGATACTACACTAGTAGATCTTCTTCTTCTTCTTCAACAGCACTACAGCCTGGTACAGGCCAAGGCTTTCTCTGTCTGCCTCCTCCAGACGGCACGACTTTTTGCTAGGTTTCTCCATCTATTAATTCCCAAGATCTCCAAATCTCTCTCCACACAATCCAACCACCTTGTCGCTGGTCTACCTCTCCTCCTTGTACCCTCAATTTTCGAAAAAGTTAGTTTTTTTACAGGGTCCAAGTCCGCACGTCGGAAAACGTGCCCCAGCCATCTAATTCTGTTGGATTTAATAACTCTCAAGATGTTAGGCTGTCTGTATTTAGTGTATATTTCATGGTTATATAAACTTCTCCATGTATTACTTTCTCTCACTGCTCCAAAAATCGACCGAAGGATCTTTCTTTCAAAAATGAGTAGCCTGTTTTCCTCTGTTTTGTTAATTGCCCATGTCTCACTACCATATAAAATGATCGGCCTTATAAGGGTGTTGTATAGATTTATCTTTGTATTTATGGAGAGGAGTTTAGATTTTAATTGACTCTTTAAACCAAAATAGCATCTATTTGCTGCCAAAATTCGATTTCTAATTTCAACCCTTATCTCATTTTTATTGGTAATAAGTGTGCCCAAGTATTTAAACTGGGTGACTCCTTCAAAAGTGTAGTTTCCAATATTAAGCGACTGTACATCATTTATTCTAGTGCTTACCACCAAAAACTTCGTTTTTTCCTCGTTTACCACTAAGCCCATATCCTTGGCAGCTCTCTCAAGGGCAATAAATGCCTCAATCACATCCTGTTTTCTTCGCCCAATAATATCAATATCATCTGCGTATGCCAGAATTTGTATAGATCTTTGCAGGATTGTGCTTCTAGTGTTGATACCTGAATCTCGTATAACTTTTTCAAGGGCTATATTAAATAAAATGCAGGACAGAGAGTCACCCTGTCTAAGACCTCTCTCTGTATAGAAAACTTCAGATACCCCAGACATGAGCTTAATTCTACATTTAACACTTTTTAATGTCATTTTGACAAGATTGGTAAGCTTAGGTGGGATTCCAAATTCATACATTGCTTCAAACAATTTATCCCTGTTTATACAATTGTAGGCTGCCTTAAAATCAATAAACAGATGGTAAGTATCAATTCCATACTCTTTGGTCTTTTCCAGGATTTGTCTGATAGAGTGTATCTGGTCTGTGGTAGATTTCCCCTCCAGAAAGCCACATTGATAGCTTCCTACAATTTTTGTAATATAAGGACAGGGCCCGATTAAGGCAAGTCCGGGCCCAAGGCCCGGGTGCTTTTAGGGGCCCCCTTCACGATAAAAATGTATAAGAAACTGCGTCATTGGGTTACTATTGCTACTTATGCATATAATACAATGCTAACCTAGAAAAAAATTATACACCACCCTTTTTTATTTTAGTTTTAATGCACTTCTAGAAAAATAACTTTCTTATAATTTTTAAGTATAAAATTTTATCACATGAAATTTAATGTTTCGTGACAAAAAGAACATTTTTCAGACCATTTGGAGGCCCCCAAAAATCATGGGCCCAAGGCCCGGGCCTTGCAGGCCTAGGCAGTAATCAGGGCCTGCATAAGGAAGAAGTCTACGAAATAGAATGTTGGAAAAAATCTTAAAGGCCACATTAAGAAGTGTAATGCCCCGGTAGTTGCGACAGTCCAGCTTGTCTCCTTTCTTGTGGATGGTGCACTAGTAGATCTACTAAAGTGTAATATCTGTGGTAACCAATTGCAAGCTCAGTAGGTCACGTGTTGGTTCCGTGTGACGTCAGACGGTTAGAGTCCATTGACAGTTTTTTGTTCATTTATCACACTTGCTGAAAACAGTGTTTAGGTTTTGTGTGAGGTATGAAGATTTTATTACCCCTAAACCTTGAATTAAAAGAGAAGTTAACTCATTAGTCTGATTTAAATATTTAGTTCAACTTTTTTGTGAGTAAAAAAAAAACAATTTTGTAGAACTAAAATTTTAAAAAATAAATGAAGGAATTAATATTATGATATTGCTTATTTTAAGAGTAAAATTTATCTTTTCCAAGTAGTATTGAGCATTACTTTCTCTATTATTTAGCTCCTTTTCAAAGCAATGCATTTTTAACCTTAAAATTTGGGTTTATTAAAAGAACTTCTAAATTCTGGTGATGTGATTTAGCATTTAATAACATCAATTCATTTTGGAAATATATAATGGATTTCACTGAAATCATCAACAATGTGTGAGAAATATTTTAAAATGATCAGATTCAAGTGAGTTAAATATAAAATTCTTAATGTGGAGAGAGAAATTATAATTTTCAGGTTTCTCTGAGTGTTTTGATTACGATCAGAACATGTATTCTTGTTTACATTCTCGCAAAAAAAGTACAGATGGCGTCATTTAGAAAAGAGTGGAGCCTCACAAGAACTTTTGCACAAGAGGTTCCAAGTGTCCCAGCCCACTGTGATTGGTCGCGATATACCACGTGATGCATCATCGGGATATTTAATGTCTTGAATTTCTATCATTAACACCTCTGATTAACACACTGATCTTTTTGGGCTGTTCCTTAGTTCCTTACTGAACACTTTAGGTACTTTTTCTGTATAATCTTATTTTTTCACTCAATGTGAAAAGGTCTTCGAACCGCTCAACTCCAACCTTTACATGTTATTCTTTTTTTCGTGAAACGCGATTCGATTCACGCAGTAGTGGCGCTCCGGCTCTGCTATTGGTTCTCGGCTTTTGGCGCTTTTACGTAATTGCAATTTGGACCAATGGGAGGCCCTGAATACGTTTGGCTGACGAGTGAGTCGCATTGCGTGAGAACGTTGCATTCCCACCCTTGTTGTTTACATACTTCGCTTTTGTGTGGATCTGTTTGAAGTGAAAGAAAATAGAACTGAAATTTTCCCCCTAAACACAAGAGTACTCATGAGATGTATACTTTTCCGTATGTATTTCGATATTTGGTTTTTTTTTCGGTACAATTATTAAAAAAGAAGGCTGTACTGGCGAGAACGAATTCGTAATAACAAATTGAGTTTCAGTTTCAGGAAGTTATTTCTTTGTAATTGATATAAGTAAACGATTGTCTTTTGTGTGTATTCTCGTTGTTGTTGTTTCTAAATCCCGCTAGGGCTAGCTACGCTGACCACCTTCTTGTAGCCAAATACCTCTTGCCTCCTGAAAGTCACAAAACGAAAGTGTCCATAATGTCACACACTGAGTAAAATATAAGCCTCTTAATATGTGCAGGAGAGGCAGTGCTGAAATTGGAGGGGGATGCGGGGGGACGCCGTCCCCCCAAATGATTGGACCGTCCCCCGAAATATTTTTACCGTCCCCTAAAATATTTCTTTCCACGAAAAAAAAAATATAAATTTAAGGATAGATTTGTGGCGAGCTTACTCACCACTATAAGAGTCAAGTAATTCAAATGGGCTATATATACCGACTGAAGCGATTATAACTCCGGAGTATACTTTTGAGTCGTTTGACCTTCGGATCGGTATCTACCCGTGGCTCGCACTTGCCACATTGGTGACCCGGTATACGAACACGCACCTTCACCACCTTCACTTACGGTTACCAGCTTCAGACCACCCTCTTCGCTGTGGTTGGGTTCGCAGCGCTTCGCTCTCGGCTTCGCAACTTCACGCCTCGGGATAGTCAAACATGGGCCATAGGCTCCGCACTCCCGGCGTCTCACCTAGCCGCGAGATCTCGGTTTCACGAATCCAGCCCAGCTGCATTCTGGAGGGGGAGTATTGTGGCGAGCTTACTCACCACTATAAGAGTCAAGTAATTCAAATGGGCTATATATACCGACTGAAGCGATTATAACTCCGGAGTATACTTTTGAGTCGTATGACCTTCGGATTGGTATCTACTTGTGGCTCGCACTTGCCACAGATTTAAATACGAAAGCAAATTTATTTTTTCTGCCTAAATTCCCATTTGAATGAGTGTTCGGATTCGCCAATCAGCGTGCCAGCAGTCTCCCCGTATTCCGATTTGCAAATATATTCGTCTTCAGATTTTTAGGGTAAAATTTCCGAAAACTTTGGGGAGGACCCCAGACCCCCTTTAAGTTTTTAATTTCTATTACTCACAATTTGCTGTACAAAAAATGAGTTAAAACCCCGTTTTAAGAGTCTAATTTCCAGACCCCCCTTTTCGTACTTGGAACTCGATTATTCACAACTTTTTTAACATTAGGTTGAGCAAGTTGATTCAATTCGATTACCAAATTTTTAGCCCCCACAAACCATATCCTGGATCCGCCACTTCATGGTAACACAAAGTTGAATAATGTTTTTTTTTTTGTTCACTTTCCATCAATATTTGTAAAGAATTAAATGTTACATAGTTTTAAGGTTATAAAAATTATAATAACTGCATTTCTGATTTTATTCTAGCATTTAAAAAATGTCCCATTAGGCCCCCCTTTCCCCTAACTATGCAATTTTATTTGTCTATATAATTTGGTTATCAATTCGAGTAGGTACCAAAAACTAGTCATATTTTACCCTCCATCAATCATCTATTGTGTCCCCCAAATATTTTTTTCCAATTTCAGCACTGAGGAGAGGCCTGATCTTCCCTGCACTAATGACACTATTTGGAGCATTCTTGTTGCATTGATTGATTTAAAATTTCAGGCTTAAGATCCATATTGCTGAAAGCTGTGTTTAATATGTAAAGCTGCATATCACTGAATATTTCAACTAGAGATGGGCAAAAAACGAGTAGCAGTTAAAAAATAGCTGCTACAGGAAAAAAAATTAATGTAGCTGCTAAAATTTAGCAGCACTTGAAGGCTCTCGATTGGTCAAAAAATCGCATCTATACTGCTACGCGTTGACCTATGAGAATCGCCTAGATTTAGCAGTAGCAGATAACGAAGAAAACGACAGGAAAATGTCATGATCATGTCCCCTGCTAAAATTTAGCAGCATTTGAAGACTCTCGATTGGTCAAAACATAGCATCTATACTGCTATGCGCTGACCAATGAGAATTGCCTAGATTTAGCAGAAGCAGATAACGCGATCCTGTCCCTTATCAGTAGCCAGCAGCTGCTAAAAAAAACACCTGTAACCTCAACCATAGAGAGTGCTAATCTGCTAATTTTTAGCTGCTATTTTTCCTTAACGAACGTAACTGCTAAATTTTCACAAAATTGAGAATTCTGGCAACCTAGTTCCATCATTCAGTCTTACTCGCCAATAAACGGCATTGAAGGCACCAAATTTCTCCTAAAATGTCGCTCAGGCCCAACTTCTTTGAATTTACCGCAATTATTTGTAATGAAGTTATAAAATTCTTCGGAATAGTTCTTAACTCATGACTGGTTGCGCTCCAGAACTTTTCTAATTTGGTGAATGGAATGCACCCATTGGAAATTCAACCCTACTTACTACCAATGTGACAAACTTCATTATGCTGAAAACCTCTATTTCTAAAAATAATATTTCCCCTCTATACATTAACAGTGGTCTGGCCAGGCCAATTTAACTACTGTTTTGTGGTACCTTCACAAATTCACCATTTGATAAATAGGTCAGTTTTAAAATCAGTTTTAGGTAAAAAGGTGCCTTTACAAAATAAATTTTTAAAAGAAAGTTCTCTAGTAAGCTATATTCTTTTATTAGTTAAATTTTTAGCAATGATAGACTAATTTTTCTCTTGTTTTTAAATGTTTAAAAATTAAAATTATTAATTTTTTTAACAATTTTCACAAATTAGGTACCTTTTAAAAGAACCTAGACAGACTCCTGATTAAGTATTCCTTTGATGTAAATTTCCATTCTTGTGTGGAATATATTTCACTATAACCCTTGTTTTAACGAAATTTTTTTGGATCTAAAAATAATTTTTCCTCTTAAATATCAAAAATTTTGGACCCTTGCCTGCCTTTCATATCAGGGACATCGAGCTATCGGCTACAATTAGCCGGACGCTCGTAGTAAGAAGTAAGTAAGTCCTCTTAAATATCACTTTCTTCATGCCTTTAAGGATCAAATCATCTCTAATAAACAATTATGATTATAGCTGTTGTGTATTTAATTGTTCATGTGATATTTTATAAGTTTTTCTGCAATTTTTAAAAAATTACTAGATTGGGGGGGGGGGGGAATGATTAAAAAAGGTAGTTCACACACAAAGTTCAGTTTTCCAATTTTTGAAGAGTGGCACCCATGCTTATATATGTTATGGGCAATGTGATAAATCAGGCATTATTAATAATGCCCGGGCAATGTAATAAATTCAGTGGAATTTATGAATGAAATTTTTCACTTTTGCCCGCCTCCACTTCGGGCATTAGTAATAGTGCCTGATTAATCACTTTGCCCATAACATATATATGATTATGATTATAGCAAAGCTGTTTTCTTTATTGGTAATTCCTTGATTCTGCAGGCTCATCGGGACGGCCGACCCTCCGGTGCCGAACCGGTGCGAGATCTGCGGCGCGACGTTTGCGGACAAGGACCTCCTGAAGGGGCACCTGCTCATCCACCTGGAAGAGCGGCCCCTGCCCTGGGAGATGCACCAGATCGGGATCATCTCCAGGGTCATCCAGCCCCCAACAGACATACAGAAGCCCATTCCCGTGCAGCCCCCTGCGCTCAGAGACCCAAAGAAGAGAACAGGTAAAGCTTTTTTTTTTTATCCTACGCCCGTGTCTGCCATTAATCGACGAGCAGCCCAATACAATCCAAAGCTAATTTTTTAAGGTTTTTTTTACAGCATTTTAAATAACAAATTTGATTGTCCCTCTATCTTACAAGAATTTAAACTCACATGTCCCTAATCATACACTCGCAATAAAACAGTACTCCATGAACCCACTTACTCCAGTCAATACCTACAAAACCAAACATTTATACAATTCGTAAAAATAGTTAATCTTCCCAATAATTATGATATTTTTTTTGCCTCTTTTAAAAAAATCCAGAAAATGCTATGATACTTTTCTTCTATTTTTATGATCTGTATTTTTCTTTTCTTTTTACTTTGTGTGTGTATTTGTATTATCTTTGCCTTTTGGTGTTTTTATTCTCTCTTGTCATGTAAATGGATTTTTTTATCTCTGTATGACAATATGTAAATAAATAAATAATAGAGAAAGTCCAAAATGGTCAGGGTAAAAACTAGCCTCCAAAGAGTTGTCACTTAAAAATTGTAAAATAATGGAGCAGTTCTTGAGGTGGTCCACACTACATACATTTCCTCCTGGCCACACAGGACAAAATGTTGAGTCTTTGACTCCTATACCGTTAAGATTTTTTTGTAAACAGACCTGTTGTCAAGCGAAAGCATGCAACGGAACGAGGCAAGTTACTGTTATCCTGGTTCAACAGGGTCCTGACAGGTACGCAGTCGTCGATTCATCTGTTCCTGCCACTTTCAAACAACCCACGCGATGACGACCAAACTAGGGTTGCTATACTTCGAGCCAGCCAGAAAACGTCCCGCTGGTAACCGACATATTCACTTCAGATAACCAGATTGTCAGGTTGCTCGCAGAGTAAGCGAGCAATATGACAAGTTCCACCAAACAAGAAAAATGTATAACTTATATTACTTTTCTTTTTTCTAAACTTTTTGCGACTGCAGAGAGTGTTCATAATTATTGAGGGGGCACTCCTTTAAACCATCACTGAGTAAGTTCTCTCTCGTTGCAGTGGGGGTCGTGCATCAGACGGACGGGTTCATGTGCGACATCTGTGGCAGCCACTTTACCTCCTTGTCCGGGATGACGCGCCACCGCCAGAAGCACCTGAACAGCGAGCCCCCCAAGGACCGCAAGCACCGCTGCACACAGTGCGGATACTCCACCGACAACATCGCGAACCTGGTGGCACACGTGAGGGCTCACACGGGAGAGAGGCCGTTCAGGTGAGCTTTCTGTAAAGGAAGAGTGTGTTTTTGTCTGTCACCCCTGCCTGTCACTGATGTGCGTTTTTGGGCGGATCATCCCTTTGCTTTTTCTAACGGTGTTTTGGTTTTTCTTTTGTTGCATCGGCTGTTTTCGCCACTATAAAAGTGGGCGCCGGGATGTTCCTCCTCTCAATCATTATATCAGGCATTCTCAGATTCTTATGTTTAAAGTTAGGTCAATGATTTTAATTTATTCTTTAATTAAAATCATTGAAAGAAAACCTGGTGGCACACGTGAGGGCCCACACGGGAGAGCGCCCGTTCAGGTGAGCTTTCTTCTGTAAAGGAAAATCAGGGCAATTTGGTTTGGACGTATTATTGTAGGGTTATAGGACACTGATATCTGTATTCTACCATTCTACCAGAGTGGCCACAGACCTGGAAAACCTTAAAAAGCTGTAATTATCAGGGAATTTTAGAAATGATCACTGCAAGAAATTTAAACTAAATTTCAAACTTTATGGTTACTTATAAACTTACTACTTTAAACTACTATACTCATGTGGCTTGACCGCCACATGAGCGACTTGACAATCCACATGTGCCTCATTTTGGAGACCAGAACTATTTTCGGGAGATGACATAGTAACAGCAGGGAGGCAAGATGAGAAAAGGGGAAGCCAGGTCACAACGGAAATCAAGTAGAGCACATAAGACGATAATACCAAGGCAGGTATGACTCCAGTTGCGTGGCTTTCTCACAAGAGGTCACCAATCTATAGTGGACTTTGTTAAACCTTGAAAGCAATCAACAGTAGAATTTACATTAAACTTCTTTATTTAAAAATAAATTAATGTGAAAACAAAACCAAAAGGGCGACAGAGCAAGGAAAGATCGAAACAAGTTAGCAGCTTAAATACATGCATATGCTAGTATTGAAATGATTTATTAAAGTATTTGCTTTAGGTGCGAGGTGTGCGACAAGCGGTTCTCCAGGAAGAACACCCTGCTGAGCCACCAGCTGGTGCACTCTGACGAGCGGCCCTTCAAGTGCGAGGTGTGCGGCAAGAGCTACAAGAGCGAGCGGACGCTCATATCGCACGAGCGCAAGCACGCTCCCTTCACGTGCGACGTATGCGGAGAGAGCTTCGCATTCCTCAGATTCCTCAAGAGCCACGAGCAGAGACAACACTCAAAGGACACAGGTGAGATGTCACTCTTTTGATATATTACCAGGGGTGCTACTTCTCCGGAGTACCCCCTGCGGACCTGGAAAAAGTCGTAACCTTCCCCCGAACCTAATTCTCAAAAATATCTACCCGCAGTTTCCCTCTTAAAATTCAAAACAGCCAAATTCTCCATAAATAAATAAAAATTAGCATAAAGTATTACATTTAGATTAAGGAAAATAAAATAAGGGAAAAGTATTTCATTAGATTCAAGAAAAAAAACAGTATATAAATTTGTCAAAAGTTTCAGGGGGGGTTAAACTCCCAACCCCCTGAACGGACCTGAGCAGAACTTGTTCTAAAACAGTTACAGCCATATCTACAGCTATCCTTGGTGAAAGAAGGATTACACCAATCAGATTCAGCGAAAAGCTAATTTTTCTTTCTTTAGCTGCTGGTTAACACTGACGCTGATGGCTGTTAGACTTTGATATAGGGCCTCCCTTCTTCCAGAGGTTCGATGTCTATAAATCAGGGTTGGAAAATATCATGATATTGATGTAAATACCAAAATATCGAATATTTTTAACATATTATTTCGAATTATAAAGTTTTTTATATTCATCCAATATTTTCAGATTTTTAACTAAAAAAATTACTGTTTCTTAGAAGTGAATACTAAGTCAAAAGCAAAGTATTACTACTAAAGACCATTTTAACTAAATATTAATTATTCAGAGTCCAGAAAATATCAATGTTTATTATATTTATGGTTTTTATTAATTGTATTTTAATTTTTTTGGGTTATGATTGTAGCAACCATTACAAAATAGATGAAAATATTCGTGATAATTAACTTTTAAAATAATTGATGTAAACAAATTGAGATTAGAAATTAAAAACTGCCAAAGAAAACATCAAAACTGCCTTTAAAATGCATTACTTCCATAGCTAACTTGTTTATGTTGCTGAGATTATTTAATCAAATTTGATAAAATGATATTTTAACTTAATGATTTTCCAATGTTACTGTTATTAAATTGTATTAACTTTTCATAACTTTCAGTACTCAAAAATGAATTTTGGGGGTTGTAGCTTTAAAAGATGTTAATTTTCTTATTTGATATATATCAGCCAACCCTGCTATAAGTTGTCTTGAGAACCTCCCTCCCTTTCAGGGAAAGCGGCGGAGGACAGCAGCACCAAGTGCGACGTGTGCGGCCAGGGCTTCTCCTCCCCCTCTGAGCTGCAGGCCCACCA